>CM062805.1:882143341-882724436 GCA_031772625.1 Pinus tabuliformis
TTTCGATGCAATCATGATTTTTGATTTTTATGACTGACTACTAAATATTAAGAGGGACATTTTAGCACTTGTAATTTTTCCAATCCATCCTTCCAAAGAAGATTACAAGGGATTTCATTATTTATTTATTACAAGTAACAAGTTAGGAAGTATACTATTAGTATGATTAATAGGTGAAGCTTTTCATATCATGATTTTAATGAAATCAATTCATCTCATATTTTTGTAACCCAACATTGCTTCACTGCCAGTGAGTGTCCATAGACTCGACGAAGTTTCCTTGGTATCATGTATACATTGCCCCACTTTTAGGGAGTGTGCATAGCCCCGACTCGTTTGCATACACCTCCCACACCTTTTGGTGCTTTCAACTTCCTAATGAAATTTAAAAGTCACTTTTTTATAAGAGAATATTTGAAATTTTGTTTTTTGCAATTATAGGAAAATAAGAAGCGAGGTGATATGAAAGTTATTTCAATGTAATGTTATATTACAATGCTCAGATTTCAACCCTCTTGTCTTAATAATTTCCATTCCTAATGGTTCTTTTCTTTTTAATGTGAAATGGAGGGGAATCCAAGGAAAGACGTTCTATCAAAATAGTTTCCTTGAGAATGTCTCTTATGCAATGGTAAAGCAATTATAAAGGTGTTATGCATGATGATCATATCTTAATCATTACAATTTTTCATTCCACATTACAATTTAATAAGTAATCATTCTTAATAAAGATATATGAAAAAGATAATTTTAATTGCAGTTTGATGCAAACTATTGATGGTCAGCAAAAAGGTGTACTCACAAAGAAAAAGAGATTACAGGAAACTAAAATTATTTACATATTTACAAGAGATTTTTCATTTGAACTTCAAGAAAAAAAAAAAAAAATTTCCCATTAACAGGGAGACTTTCCTTGCACCATTTAAATATTGTAATAGGAAATTTGATGGGCCAATATTCTGAGAGATATGAAAGGGACCTAACTAGAGTTTTTGAAATTTTGCATGTCTTCCTTTTTCCTTGTGGGATTTGTCCCATTTCAGAACTAGATCACCAACTTCAAAATTTGTGTTACCTACTGAATAATTATCAAAGCATTTCTTAATAATCTTTTGGATTTATCTCTAATTTCTTTTGATTTAAGTAAATATGCAATACATTGTTGCATAGTAGAGAAAGGTTCTTCCTCAATTGAATGGGCTAGCAGTGAAGAAGGTAAAGGCACCTTAGGTGGAAGGATGGCTTCCTTGCCATAGATAAAGAAGTAGGGCGAATTTACTCTCAAGGCTTTATATGTCACTCTATATGCCCATAAGGAATTTACTAGAGATTTATGCCAATTTTTGTGATTATAAACTGTGGTTTTCTTAATGAATTTTAAAAGTTTATGTTTGTTGATTACCTGAAACCATTTCCCTAAGGATAATAATTAGTTGAATATTTGAGTTTAACACCTTTTTGTAGAGAAAATTTAGTGAGTTTGGCTGAAGAAAAATAAATTGTATTATCAAAGACCAAAGTGCTTGAGATGCCAAACCTTGTAGTTATAAACTTATTAATAAAAGATATTTACCTATTATGATGTTATAGTTTTCAGAAGTATAGCTTCCACCCATCTAGTAAAGTAATTAGTTGTTGTCAAAATTTACATGTGATTCTTAGAGGAATTTGGGATGATTTCATTTATAACATCAAGACCCCGCTACTCAAATGGTTGTTCAATAGTAATGGACTATAGAGGTAAAACATATTTTTTATCCCTTCTTGTTGTTATTTCACAAATCTAGAATTTGTTAACATATGCATGCATGTCTTTAAAAAGGTAGACTAGTAATAACCTACATGAAAACATTTGTGAGTGGTGTTATCTCCACCATAATGTCCTCCTATAGGTCCATAATGTAGATCATGCAACACTTTGTCAGCTTCTATTTTTTCTAAACAACTAAGTAAATTTGGATCATAATTTTTATGAAATAACACTCCATTTATCAATGATATTGGTTATATTTTAATCTCAAAGCTTGTATTTTCTTAAAATATAAATGTGATGGAGCAAAACATGAGATAATGATAAATTAAATCTAAATACCATGAATTCAAAGAATCATTAATAACACATACCACTTGTAATCCATGAGAAGAAGTTTCTAAATCCTTATCATCATAAATTTTCTAAGATTTAGAATCCATTAACTACATAACCAATTTACACAATCCTTGACCTCTAATAATTTTGGAAGTTTTGATTTCAAAGTCATATTCTTGGAGTGTTATTACCCAATATTCTCTTTTTTCTCTAAGATATTCTTGGATAAGCGGGTTTCTTATTACAAAATATGGAATTATCACTTTAGTAATGGATTTCAATATAAATGGCCTAAAATATTGTATAGCCTTGAAGACAACATGGGCTTGTTTCTCAACATCAATATAACTAAGTTAAATCCCTTGTAATCCTTGGTTCGTAAAAGAAATTAGTACCTCAACACTCTAATCATTATTTTGAATAAGCAATACAACAAACGAGTGATGAGAGACAAAAGTATAACTAATGAACTCTTTATTATAACTAGGTGAAAGGAAAACAACAACTTGGACAATTCCATGTTTAATTGTGTCATAAGCTTCTCTTTCCTATGAATTTCACTCGAATATGACATTTTTCTTAATCATATTTTGCAAGGGAAGTACAATATCCACAAAGCTAGGGACAAAATGCCTTACAAACTTTATTTGTCCCAAGAAGGATTGCATATATTTGTTATTGTGTGGCAAAAGAATTTAAGAGATTTCTTTAATTATATATGGTTATATGATTACCCCATCTTTGCAAACAATGGATCCTAATAATTTCCCTTCATCTAATGCAAAAAATGATTTTTTTGGATTTAAGGATATTCTGTAATTTTGACATCTTTCAAAAATATGCTTGAAATGATGTAAGTGATCAAATCTATTTTAAAATAAATTGTACTATCATCCAAATGAATGGTGGTTGATATATTATCAGCCCTCAAAATGCTATATCCATGGCCCTCTTGAATGTGGTTCCTTCATTGATAAATCGAAAAGGAATTGTTTGATATCAAAAAGTGCCCCATTTAGTTTGAAAGGCTGTTTTTAAGTGATCATTTGGGTCAACCGGAATCTGGTTGTAACTTGAAAAACCATCAAGAAAAGACATTAATTTAGATCCATCTATAGACTGTAACATTTGTTCCATAGGAGGCAAAGGGAAATTATCCTTTTCAGATGCCTTGTTTAGGTTTCTGAAATATATGCATATCTTAATATCTTGATTCTTCTTCCTAACTGGAACGAAATTGGAAACCAACTTAAAGCATCCGATAAAGAAAATTGTTTTTGCTCTAAGGAGTTTATTCAATTCATCTTTAATCTAAGTTCTAAGTTAGGATTGAATTCCCTTAACTTTTCTTGAACTAGTTTTGAATCAGGTATCATGGGTATGGTATGTTGTATTATTGATGTGTCATAGGTATTTAAATCATCATAAGACCATGTGAATATAACGTCTTTATATTGTTTCAAAAGGAGAATAAATGTTGTTGTCCCTAATTGTGAACAACCCAAACCCAAATTTACATTTTGTGGATTTTGTTCAATGGCCAAATTAATAACTTCAAATTTCATTGAAGAGCTGTTTTTTTAAGTTTGTAGGATTATTAAATATATCCATCAAATCATAAAAATATTTTATTTTGACCACATATTTCAGTATGATATTTTCTAATTTAAGTTTATCATATTTGGGTGATCTATTAAGTTATTGTTCATGACTTTCTTCATCAATGATAGTGTTATCATAAGCCCCATATGAAGTGAGGAAATATATGATAACATCATCATCACTAAATAGTCTCCAATTAGACACATTTTAGGGTACATAAGGTTTAAACAATAATTATATAGAAAATATATCAGGACTAAAATCCTCTCGTGGTATGAGCTTAGAGGCAACGTTGGCAAGAAGGTCAACACCAAAATTTTGTAATCGAGGAAAGATAGTAATATTGAATGCTAGGAAATTGCAAATTAAGTCTTGGATGGTATTTTTTGATAATATTTCATAGGATGAGAAACAAAATTGATGGCATTTCTTACTTATCTAATTGTGATATCAAAATCTCCAAAAAAAAATGCATTGCACTTTCGTGCTAACGACCTTATTTAATCCTTGGATTAATTCCTTATACTCAACTACATTATTTGTACTTTGAAACTCCAATCTATAGGTCAACATAGTTTTCCCCATTGGGACTTTGTAAGATGCAGTTCGCTCCTACACCATCATTGGATCTAGATCCATCAAAATAAGGAAACCAATTATTTATAGAATTATTTGCAAGAGTATTTACAATATTTACTCATCTTGATGAATTATTTTGTGCAAAATTTTCACTTTCAAATTTAATGGATAAGTGAGAAAAGGGAGAAGTTTGGAAACAAAATTTCCAAAGAAGGAATCAACATAATAGTTACCAATGATATTGTTTGTGAAATTAACATCTTCATTTTCCCCATCAATATCAATGGCAATGTGTTTCATGTGCTTTTCACATTCCACCTTTATCTGATATGGATTTCCAGTATATGGCAACTAAATATGTCACCAATCGGTGACAAATATCCATTTAATTTCTCAAATGAATCACGACTTAAAAGAAAACCTTATGAGTCAGATATATCAACAACCATAATGTCAATGACTTGATGAACTGTTGGATGAGATGTTAGCCTAATAAGGACATCCTTTAAGTCCCCTGGTACTTTTGCTTTTGTTTAGTCTAGTTGTACTATCTGATTAGTTGACTCCTATAGTCAAGCATTAATATTAAGACAGGAAAATTATGAAATAATGTTGGAAGACGTTCATAAGTCAACTAGGAAATTATGTACATTTTTGTTGAAGATTTGAATAGTAATCAGAAAGGGACGATTATATGAGTTTGACTTATCTCCTATTAGAATAGCATTGGCTTTTTTATTTTTGTAAAAAGTTGAAGTTTGAGGAGCCTTTCCTTTATCTTTGTTTGCTAGAACTATATAGAAAAGACAATTTTTCAATAACATCTAAGGATTTTAATAAGATGTTATTTTATTGTTTTAATTTAATTAACTCAAAAACTGATATGTTAGCTCTCATTTCCTTCATATCTTCTACTACATTTTAATTTAGCTTAGTAGAAATTATCCAAGTTTTTGGAATTGACCTGCCTTGAGAAGATTTTTTCTTTGGAGAACCGGTAGGAGGAGGAGGGGTTTTATTTGTAGTAGTAGTTGGTGAACCTTTACTTTTGTTTTGGATTTCCAACACTTCTTCCTCACTTTCAATTGCATGATCTCCAACTGCGTCCTAGGTAACATTGGTGTCTAAGGTTTGTGGCTCCTCTTCCTCTTTGGTCCATTCTTCTTCTTGATTTTCTTCTTTGATGTTTATTGCTGAAATTTGACCACTTGAAGGAGCTGGGAGATTTCTTTTGACAAGTGGCTTGAAATTCCTTTTGGAATAATATTCTTCTCCCACTTGCTTCTTCAAATCAACTACTTCATTAGAAAGACTCTTGACAATCTTGTGTAAGCTCTCCATGCCAAATGTGTCTTTGTCCTTCTTCTCTTCCTTGAAGGTAAATTTTTTGTTAGGTTCAATGGGTTTATTTTCTTATACAATAGCTATGTTAAAAATACTCATAATTTATTTTTCAACATTCAAATCTTTCCTACATTACATCTAATAAATTAATTTTGGATTCATGTTTTACAAACATGGGAGTCTATGTAGGAAGAGGAAAAGTGTAAAATTAAATTTGAACATCAACTGTAGGCTTAGATGCATCATGAATTTTATTAAGGAGTTTGAAAAATATTTTATTTTCTATTTAGAATTCAATTTTAGACTAGAGAGTTATATTAATAAAGTTATTGGTGATTTATCATCCCCAAACTTTTTAATAAACATGTCCTCAAAAGTATCCCAATTCTGGATAGAGTTAGTTGGTAAGGAAAAATACCATGTGGAAGATCTACCTTCAAAGGTATAAGGAAAAAGTCTACAAACAACATCTTCATTTTCAACACCCATTAGGTTAATGGCTAACATGAATTTGTTAATATGATCTTTTAGAGATTCTTTATTATCAGGATCATATTTGAGAATAAGTTTCTCGGGGTGTTTAGGAAACCCATATTGGTCACCTAGAACATTGACAACTCCTAGAGTTTTCCATGGTCTTAAATCCATATTAGATCTTGTAACTATAACAATTAATGAGATAGGGAAGGAGATTTGTTGGGATGGGTCCCCTGGATCAGTTTTGGGTTAAAAACCCAAGTTTTGATGTAAATTTTGACAAAAGGATGTAAAATCTCTGCAAATTGTGGATGCGGAGTGCATAGGTAGATAGGAGTCAAAAAGGGTTTTTACCCTCGTTATGTAAAATATTGAGTTGGTTTTGAGATCTACCCTTGGTCCATGGACCATGGGATTGTATAAATAGGTGTGTCTTAGAGAGTCTAAGGCAGATCTATGCTTTTGTCTATGGGTACGATGAATGGAGTCTTAGAGAGTTAGCATAGAGAGGTAAGTCTTAGAGGAGGAAAAGGCTCTGCAGCTAAGTGCACAAAGGCCTAGAGTAGTGTCCGCAGCTGAGTGCGCGGACCCCTGTAACTGAGTGCACAGGGAAGTTTTGAGTCTGTAACCTTGTACTAAAGATCAATAAAGAAGACTGTTGGAGAAATTCATATGTTTTATCTGTTTCCTTTTGTTATTTATGTTTGCGATATATGTTGTGATGAGATAATGTATTTATGAAATAATGATGTATTGATGTGCAAATCTACTGGATAAGTCTTATTAATTGAACGCAATACATGTTAAGTATTTACGCGAAGGTTATAATACTTTCTGTTAAGTTTATTAAGCACTTAAGCAAATCTGTGTGGATTCCGATCTAAGGCTAGTCTATGATGCACGTAATTAGATAACCTATCTGTTAAAGGTCCACAGAAGCCGATCATAGACCTTTGCGGAGGTCTAGAGGCCATTTGAAGGAAACTACAACGCCAAGCCCTAAGGGCTTAGAGATCTGCGCGAAGGTAGATCTAGGACATAAAAAGGACATCACACTAATCTCTGGATGCGGAAACTTGGTTCCAGCATCCCCCCATACTGCTTCGGGTGAGAATTCAGTCCACGCTACGTGAGTTGATGCTGAAAGGGCTAGTAGTGTAGGGTTTTGTTTGGAACAACTAACTCTGAACCTAGGTCAGGACACACTAAGCCAACAAATGGTTCCGTCGACAAATCCTGGAGTTTTCCATGGTCTTAAATCCATAGTATAGATTGTAACTGTAACAATTAATGAGACAGGGGAGGAGATTGTTATAGGCTAAGTATGTAGAGAACTTGGGGATGGAAGAGGTTGAGAGATTTGAAATTATTTTTCTAAATTGGAATCTTATGGCTCAAGAGGAGTTTGATGTCTTTGAGTTTTACAAGCCTTATTCTTACCAATAATAGGATGTTCAACTGGATGTTGGCCAAATTTCTTACTCTATGCTATATTCAAGTCACCTAAAGGTTGTAATTCAAAAGTAGAATCTACGTGTTCAGAAGGAGTAGATGCTGAAGATATCTGATAGAAGGAAGGGGATTTAACATTTTATTTATAAGGAATCATTTGAATGACTATTTTATTATTTGACCAGAAAATGCAAACTATCTTGGGAAATATGAGAAATAAATGCTTCATGTTGAGCATACTGATCAAATTTTCCATAATGTTCGGAAATAGGGGATTTTGGTGATTCAATATCAAATAATTTTGGAATGGTGGGTTGGAGTTGTTTGTGATCTTCAGGGGTGACTTTTATTTTTTCCTAGAATCTTAGGCGCCATCCACCATCAATTGGCCCTCCTTCTAGCACCAAAAATTTTGATGCCTAGAAATGACCAAGCCAACTTTTCGGAGATCACCCAGTCAAGGACCCAATTAGACCTTTATCCATTCCAGATGAATATTTCGACCAGTATTTGGCCTATTTTCATCTTAGAGAGTTTTCTCCAAAAGCTAGAGGCTTTCTAATGTTTATGCTAGTGAATGTTGTTCTAGGCAAAATAACGAGAGGATTTTCTATACACCAAGAACCAAAGTTATGTAAACATATCAAAACTAATATCATTAAACTATATTATATCCTAGGATTTTTCTACTATTATGTATGAATTGAGAAAGACTAGAAAAAATTATGAGATACAAATCTTTAGACTATTGGCTCAAGGAAGCTCTTATATAAATGAAATTAAATTCAATTAAACAATTAACTGATTTAAATGAAAATACAACATTCATACATTCATACATACATACATACACACATACATACATGCATGCATACATGAATACATACATATATATAATACTCGATTATTTCAATAATTTGTTGAAACAAATAGTTAATAATAATGGATCACTTTGCAGAACATTTTGATAAAATCAAGTAAAACTATATTTCAATTTTGTATCATATAACCAAATTAAATTAGAGCAATAGTACCATGTTCATTTTATTTGTAGAAATTAGAAATAAAAAATGGTTCAAGACTTATATTACACCAAAATAAAATCTACAATAGTGTAATAGTCTATTTTTTCATAAGATTTAGAACCCCGAACATTGAGTATGAGACTTGCTTAAATAGGCCGCATCCCTTTAGTAGTTTAGTCTAATATTGTTACAACATAATACAAAAATACAATATTAAATATGATTAAATATAATTTGTTGGAATGATAGGCAAGGTAGACGAATGATTAGTTTGGAGTAGTTGAGATGGTCGCTTCGAAGGTGACCTTCCACTTCACATGAATATTGAGGATGCATGTGATCAAATATGGTTGGTCAAAACATATACTTATTTGGATTTTGTAGACCCTGTCTTCAAGGATAGGTAGTTATTCAGGTATTCTGGATGTTGTTCCCTCGACTATGAGATAGTTTCTTTTTGGTTTGAATATGAAGTTGGAAATTACTTCCATGTCAAGCATCTTGAAATCTCCAATGTCATTTTTCCTTCCTTTCAAATGACTTAGTAGAAAACCAATATAAGCATGTTCTTTTTTTTATCCTTTAGAAAATGGAACAATTGGCATATCTACCTCTTTAATGACCTGGAGAGATGATTAAATGAATTATGAACAAGATTGCTCGATTTCTCTAATCATATCATTACACTGGTGCAAATTCCTCTTCCGTCTCCTAAGGGAAATATTTCTCCATTTTATCTCAATCTATGATGTGTCAGGGATCCTACAAATCGATGTAGTATCCATGGCCTACTAGGAGACTAATTGCATTATCCTTTCTCTCGTAGATTTTATTAGATATCTAATCTAGGAGCTTGTCAATGATTTCCTATTGACCTTGCACTCAACTTAATTGCTCATAAAATTTAATATGAGCTTTGAGAAGTTGATCACTTTCTTATTGAGCCTCTTTTAAAATATAAAATGTCATTTAAGTTGGCACTCGGGCTCTTGATCTGCATTTGTACCTTAGTTATTTGAGAATTCTTTTGTTTATAAGCAATAATGAAGTCTTGGTGAATTTTTTCAATTTTATTCTTGAATTGTTGTTGCTATTGGTGTTGCTAGTCTTCTGAGGCCTTTTATCCTTGCATGTTCCTACAACAGGTCCTATTTTAAGCTCAATTGTGGCTCTAAGTGAAGACTTTGTTCACTTTTTGTTTAAGTATTTCCATCAAATTATTGACATACCAAAAATTAGCAGTAGAACAAACACCCATGATACCAGCAAATTCTCTGGCCAATTGTTCATCATTGTGCATAGAACCATCATAGACAATGGATTGCAAGGCAAGGATATCATTTAGCTAATCTAATTTTCTTTTCCTTTTCTTTCCTTTAATAACGAATCTTTTCCTTGGACTGAATAAGAAGTTAATAGAAGGTATTTCTTCCAACTCAATTGGAGATAGAGAGGAAAAAGCAATGGGAGCTTTTCGAGTGTCACTTGGAATTATGGCAAGAGGATTTTTTTACAAGACTGTTGAGGGCATGATCTTTGAAGTATCCAAACATGCTAGTATATTTATAATAGAGGAAAAGGTCTGCAAAGGTTGTTGTTGTTGTGTTAGAGTCAGTATTTGCATACTACCATCAGTGATCAACACTCCTCTTTTGATATTCATATTAGGGTCTCACTCAGAAATTTTTGTCATTCCACCTAAGTCCTCACTCAAAATTTTACTCACTGATGGTAGCCCTAGTCAAAAAACCTCACTCATCTACACTCCATCTACCTCCCTTGACCTTTTCCCATGCTCATTCCTCTCATTTCCCTCTCCTAGAGTTTTGAGGGCATTTTTCTTGGTTTCATGACCTCCATGGTTAAATAATCAACAAAAATTGTATCCTTATGCTCTTACGTCTTCCCCCATCCTTAATACACCTTCCTAAACACTTCCCATCACTCCTATCCCTCAAAATCATCATTTTTCTACAAACCCTAGTCTATTGCTACGCTTTTGACACTTTTCTAGACTAGGCCTGTGTTTTTCTCTTTTGGACCCTTTCCCCTCACTCAATCCTTGGAATCCCAGTTTCCCCTACTTCCTAACATCCCTCCCTACCTTTTATTCCCTTTCCCTGAACCTTTTTATCCCAAATACTCTCTAACCCTTTGTCCCAAAACCCTAAGTCCTAGGTGATACTACTACCTAGGCTCCCAAACCCCCTACGTTACAAACAATTTCCCCATCCCAAAAAGCTATCATATTAATACCTTGTATCCTCCTCCATTACATACATCCTTTCACCCATCTCCTTCATATTTCCCTTCCCCATTCCCTACTCCTAAAAACCACATTCCAAACAACCTAATACCTCCATAGGGTTTGATATTTAAACACCATGGAAGAAGAGGAATACAAACCATACAGTGAGGAAGAGGAAAAATATAGAGAAGAAATAGATTCCAAGAAGAAGGCCAAGAACCAGAGGCCTAAAAAGATAATTGGAGCTAGAAAAACAGAAACAGACTAAACTAGCTAATGAGCTTACCCTAAATGAACAATTTTCCATAATGATCAATGAGAATCGGGAGAATTGGCTTGAGAGGGTGAAAAACCATCTTGAAAAGCTCCTAGAAAAGGCCAAAGGGACAATTAAATTCAAAGAAGGATGGCAAAGTATTATTGCCAAAGAAACCAAATAGCAAGGGCAAAGCTAAAGGCTGCTAAGGCAAAAATTGAAGCCCTAACTCACCAAGAAGAGATGAAAAAGCTTGATATACTTGCAGAGGCTTCACTCCATGGCTAGCCACACCAAACATCAAATCCTTGACCAATTTTAAAGACTCTCAGCTCATTTTTTGTAATATTGTCTTTCCTGTGTTTTGCAAGGCAATTTCATATCAGCTGCATGGTTAAACGCGCAGCGCCTTAGGTGTTGCGCACTTTTTGGAGGAATGGCCACCACCATTGGATTCATAAGGACCAAGAAATCTAGGAAAACCATGTTTCCAACGCTAGAAAGTAAAAGTGGTGGGTGAAAAAGGAAAAAAAACAACCTAAAAATTATGTTTTTGCCTCATTTCTGGACTAGGCACAGCGCATTTGAGTAGTCTTGGGAGAAAGGAATTTTGGAGGGGAAAATCAAGCCCATTTTGAAAACCAAGGGAATTTTTGTAAACTAGACAGGATAAGATTTCCACTGAGCTATCCTGGGCTAGATTTGGCCATCAGGAAGGCAGGTAAAATTCAGCTTGAAGATGGCGCTGCACGTTTGACACTAGCGTTGTGCGTTTGACAATTGCCCTAGTTTTTCACTGTTCTTCTCCAATTTGATTTTTACCTATGGGAAATTAGTGTTTTACTGATGTAATTGATAAGGATGATGTAATTATTATATTTTTACTATTACATAGAGTAAATACATTAGGTAAATGGCCTCTATGACTTGTAATGAATCAGCTTGCTTAAGTTAGGGATGAGTCCCTTTGACCACCCTACACTCTAGCTATCAGTTTAGTATTTGTTGTAACTGCTCCTCCTCTCATGGATTCGACCCCTGAAGCTAGGATGAGTTGGTTTGAGGCCTATATTATGTAATTTCTTAGTCATTCTACTGGTTGGACTCTATTGGATGTTGTATTAGTGTTTCAGACTTTAGCATGGAATATATTGGATGAGTTGCAGCTATTTTGGTGGGATTCCTGTGGCATGGTATTTTGATATTGTTTCTTCTTCAGTTACATGTGTGTGAATGTTTTGTATCTTCCATGATTCATTTCAATTCTAAATATGTTTGATTTTCAAGGTGTGATAAGCAGAATACATCTCCTATGTTATGTTTTGAGAAAATCATCATAATTTGTTTTATTTCTTCAGTTTAAAAATAATTCATGATTTTCATGCTCTTTTTAGCATCTCACTAGTCTATACCATCTCATCACTATACTACAAAGTGTTAAAGTAACTTTCCTACCTTTCCCCATCAGATGTCTGCAATTCTGATTCTCTTTTTCCCTGACCTAGTTCACTCTCTGACCTAATTCACTCATCCAGTGACTACCCCAACCAAATCAAATCAAACAAACCCTAAGCTACTATATCTAGCCTAAAACCCTAATCCATCTAGCCCTCTTGGTTGTGATCCTTTGGAGAGATCCCTCTCCGGCTTGGTAGGGCTAGCTACTAAGTCAAAATATTGGTCTGTGGTTACCTCAGCTGGACTCTTTCCTCAACCTTGGAGATCCAAAGGAGTGATAACATGTTGGAGATAAACTTATGGTGCTTTTTCTACTTGTATCTATGCTTGTACCTCTTCAAATTGTGACCATTATTCCTGTAGTTTTATTTCCTTAGCCACAATAGTTATTTTTTCAACAATCTCCCTTTCAAATATTTCTTATGTTAATGCTTCTACAACCTGCTCGACAATGACTGGAATTCCTTCTTCAGTTTCCTGAGGGTTATGATACATTTGTTGTGTAGCTTCATGAATTTATATTTCTTTAGAACTATATTGGGTGTTTGGAGTAGAAAATGAGTTGCCAAATTTAGGATGGGTTTATTTTGTACCTTTATTTTGCAAGGTGATTGGAAGGAACCTTCTTCTATTTCTTTGAAAATTTAAAAATTTAACCTATGACTCCTTCAGGGGTTTTTTAATACTAAACTTCTAAATATGTATTTTTCCTTTTGAAGATGTCAACCAAAGAGGATTCTTCATCCACATACTTTTTGAAGTAAAGATGCATATAATGTTCAAACAAAATCTTTAAGGATCATGAGCTTTGTACTCAATGCAAGACAAATTAATAAAGGAAAGGGTTGTGAATTCCTTGGTTCCATGACCAATATCGACAATACTATAAGGGCCAACATGCAAGGGAAATGACGAACAAATATTTTTGCAGGATTTAGACAACTCTTTGGCAATGTCCTTTTCTATTTTTTGATAGGCCACTTCCCTGCAAACCAGTCTATCTAGTACATATAGGGGAAGGGCATGAGGAGGGGCCTGACATCCATAAACTTGAATATAGGAAATGATTTCTTCAATCTACAAATATCCAACTTGTTCAATATGAATTTAGATTCTATAGAAAACCTAGGAGGTATGGCATTGGAGAAATGCTAGTATAAAGGGATCATTATAAACTCATAAATATGATAAAAAAAAATATCCAACATTATCCTCCCATAACATTAAATGGTAAATCTAGACGTGTTCAAGAAATTCCTTGGTCCAATGCAAATTCAATGAAGGAAAGGGAGTGGAAAAATAAATGGCATCCAAGAAATAGGCAAAAATATGTCAAACCTAGCTTTCATGTAGGCCTCAATTTTCCTACAAAGGCTTTATAATAGAATGCTTTTCCAATTAAGGACATAACCACTCATGGTTGTATACATGATAGGGACCCAATCTAGATTGAAATGGTAGGGTTTTTCTTCCCAAACAATCTACACATGATCATTACAACATATGTAGGTCCCTGCTTGTGGTGGACTACATGATACACTTTAGAGGTTTCCTCTTTAAATTTACTTTCTCTCTCCCTCAAATATTTTATCAATTGATGTAAAGAAAAATAAATTGAGTACATTCATCCTTATTAAAACTCTATAGAAAAATCAATATTATAAACATTTTGAGCTTTCAAGAGCTTATACATATTGTGTATGTCATCTGGCCTGAAAGAACCTACAATGTTGCCCCTCTAGTTAGAAATGGTTCTTGTTGGCAAGTCAACATGATCTAGCACCCAACAAACCATGTGGATTTAGGAAAGGATTTTGGCTCTAATTGTTATTTTATGTAGAACCAATTTTGTTATTTCATACAAAGTGGTATTAGTTACCCAACTATGTCTTGGTCTTTTTCATACTCAATTTGACCTTCTTCTTCAATCAATTTATACAATTCATGCCATGACGAGGTATTCACCTCAAATTTGAATGTGGTATTTGAGAAAATCATTGTGTTTGGATTTTTGTCATCAAATTCTTCCACCTACAAGTATTGTGCCTTTCTTTCAACAACAATTTTTATTTTCTTGACCTTTTTCCATGACATGAGTTCCAAATAATAATTATATGTGCGGGACCTATAAAAAAAGGGAGCAATGGGTGAGAACACTAATGAAATCTATAAGAGAAATAATTGTGCTTTGGAGAAGCGAGAGGTGTGTGCACTTATAAGTTCAATGGAATTTTCGAGTGAAAAATGTTTAATTCTACTTCACAAGGTGGAGCATTAACAACATGAAAATATTAATATGAAAACGAGCTTCATGGGCACATTTACATTAACTATTGATTAAATCTACTTAATTTGTTATTAACCCTAATCCCTAGTCTCATTGCCCTGACTGTCTGTGAAGTTCCAATATAGGAATGGGCCGGGAACCCAAGGCCATGAGGACGTGGCAATTTAATCGACCGGGATGACATGGTATTCGTTCGACATGAGGGAGTTGCAATGTGGGCAAGCCTTATTTCCTATGCTATAGGATATTTAATATACCAATAATTTTTTCTGGCATCTGACAATTCCTCGGTAAGTGCATCCATCTTGACGTCTTTTTTGCTCTCCGGCGAAGTATATCTCTCATCCTTTCCACTCTTCGGTGAAGTATATCTCCATTTCTGGTCCATCCAAAACATACGCATTACGCAGATTAGTCATCCATAAAATGCATATTGGAAAATTTGAAATTTAAAATTTAAAATTTATTTCATGTCCTCCATTGGTGTTGATGGTTGAAGAGAGGATGCCACAGGATGCTCCAAAATTCAAGGTAGGACTTTGCCTCCTTCCGGATTCATTGAACAGAAAGATGCAGTAAGTAGATCACATTTCACAGTAAGTGTAGATATAATTTAGTGTAAATTATATTATATTTTTTATATTGAAGTGTGAGGCGAATGTATTTTTTTTATATTGTTTTTATTAGTTTGAATTTTTTTCCAATATAATATTTAGATTAATTATTTTTTAAGGATATTCAATCAACTAATAAAACATTAATAAAATAAACAGCAGAAATATACACAAATCATACATGGCGAAAAGCCCTGAGAACCTCACAACATTCTTCACATTCTCATTATTAAAATAATGTTTATGATACATATAAATACATGAGAAAAATTTGTCTCAAGATATTGCGTCTATCTTGGACACTATGGTTGAGAAAATCTCTCAACCAGACACTAATCTAGGAGCCTAACTAGTTGGAGAAAATCTCTCAACCAACTAGGCCTAAATTGACTCCTAACCATGAGGAACAAACTCAATCTAGAAAGGTAGGATTAAATCCAACTTTTTTTATTTTAATTAATTTAATTGTTTTGGACTTAGAATTGTTTTCACCACATGAGAATGACGCTAACATTCCCTCCCTCAATGATAAGTCCAGAATAAGGACCAGGAACCATCTTCCAAGTTCTCACGTGGAAATTGTTGATCCTCAAAAATGTTGCCTGAAAAACCACCAAAGTTGGATGCTGAAAAAAACTCTAATCTGAAGAGAACATGAATGAGTTTTTCTTTCATTTTGAGCTCAATTTGAAAGTATTTTTCTTCTTCTAATGTGTAGGTCATTTGATTGATTAAGGTTTGATTGTGCTTCAACTTCCATTCTAGTATTTCAGCTTTGTTCTGTAACTCATGATTGCAAGCTTGCAAATCTTTAATCTCCAGTTCTGCACTTTAAATAAGTTTTCCTCCTTTACCCATTACGAGTTTTGACACGCTCACTTGTACTAGGTCTCTTTCTTACTTGATCTTGCTTGCTTTGGAATTTTCTTGATCTCTTGCTTGGTTAAACTTGTTTTACTTGATTCACGCTCACTTGAATAATTGAATACTAGAACTCATGCTCACTTGAATTTTGTATTATGATGAAGGTATCGGATACCATCGAAAATGCACCCAATGTTTACAATGACAAGTTCAAAAGATATTGGCTCATTTGAAGAGAATTGACTCAGTTGAGGAGAATTGACTCACTTTACCTCCTATAAATTCACAATTTGGGTGTCGGTTTCGACTGAAAATGCACCTTTACAATTCAACTCAATTTTATTTGGATTTGTTTACAAGTTAACTTACAAATTATGATTTTTCAAGTTACATAATGACCAATTTTCGTTGAATGTTGATATAGTCTTTTTAAATGCATGAGTTTGTAGTTGCATTAACTTGATTGCCTTGTGTGAATTTTCTTGTTCATGTAGAATGTTGATGTTTCCAACTTTGATTATGTGTTGTAGTTGCGCAAATGCGTGTGATTGTTTGTGCTTGATTCAATGCTCATTGCAGTGTCTTAATTTCAGGTGCTTTGACTAATGTGCTTGTTTCATTCACTTGCTTTAGACTCTTTGTGTGTGTTAGATAAGATAATTGTAGTGTCAAAACTAGACACAAAACATGCACAATCAATCATTACACAAGGTGTACCTAAGATCTCCTTATTCAATTTCGGGTGGATCTAGGACACGTCAACACCACAAAAAATATATGTTTTTATTAAATATCAAGGTACATCAACTTTCACATCGTCATGAAGTCTTCACAAAGTTCTAGACCTCCTTGGAAGCAAATGGTCTTCAAAAACTAGATGTTCACTAACTCGATCTCTCTCAAAGTAAAACATTATTTTGGATTACAACAATGGATTTCTCTCAAAAAGTTCTACTTATCACTACAAATACAAAATTTAATGCGCCTTATCCCTCCAAAAACTTTAAAAACATCAACTTTATTACAAAATTAATTTGAATCTTCACCCTTATAACTCCATAAATAAAAAATTATTTTATCCGCTCCTTATCTCTCCCAAAAAAATCACTCATTTAAAAAGATATACCTTATTTCTCCACTCTTCATATCTCTCAAAACAAAAAAGAATTAATACACCTTAATACCTCTCTTTTAAACTTCCGTTAAAAAACAATTCTATGGATTTTCTAAAATCACTTTATGAAAAAGTGACCCCATGATATGATTATGGGGTAATTGATTGAGAGGTCAATTATGCACAGTGAAAATAATTCGTTTACCTTCTTAGAAAGAAGCATTAAGCTTATGCATGCTTTCTAGAAAAGCAACGGCAACATCCAGCTTTATCTTTATCATAGCAGATTTCTTCACGCGGGTTCAACGACCCGACTCACACCACCGCAACAAATAGAACTTCAACATTGATCATGTGTTGAACGCTGGCTCTTGCACGACTCGACTCTTCTTCTGGTGGTCATAGTTTTTCACCACATCTCGAATTACATATTAAAGCCTTTGACTCACGGATCAAAATACAACAGCAATGACTGAGGAATATTAATGATCCACCAATTCCAATGATCTAACACCTTATCCTTTCATTACACCTTCACAATGGCACTTTTTAACTATGCTTTCACCACATGAAACAGAGGCCCAGGCCCCACATTGTCTCGCTCGCCCGTGGATGTCAAATGGGATGAAGGAAGGGAGCATTTTCAATTCCCATGGAATTTTCAAAGAAATCCGATGTGGGCTTCTTATTCTGTTGAGTAGAAGAAACGCCAGCATGAATAAAACAACAACAACAGGGTTTCATTTCATATGGTATTGAGAAGACTACCGATACACAAATCTGGAAATGGCGAATGGAAAATACCTTCCATTCCTTCCTCGAGTCTTCAACACTTGAATGCAGATTCCTGCTCACATAGATTTACGTTTGCAACCATATTCAACTTCAAGATTTGCTTAGAAAACTACAAAGAAACCGCGTAAAAAAAATACATAGCGTTTGAATGCACAGTGGATTTCTCAACAGGCAACTTCTCTGATACCACATGAAGCATATTCAATCAACCAATAAAGCATTAATAAAGTAAACAGCAGAAATATACACAAATGAGACCTGGCGGAAAAGGCCGAAATATACACCTGGCGGAAAAGGCCTGACAGCCTCACAGCATTATTCACATTTTTATTATTAAAATAATGTTTATGATACTTATAAATATATGAGAAGAATTTGTGTCAAGATCGTGCATTTATCTTGGACATTATGGTTGAGCAAATCTCTCAACCAGACACTAGTTTAACTAGTTGGAGAGAATCTCTCAACTATCTAACCCTAAATTAACTCCTAATCATGAGGAACAAACTCAATCTAGAAAAGTAGGATCAAATCCAACTTTCTTGATTTTAATTAATTTAATTGCTTTGCACTTAGAATTTCTTTCATCACATGAGAGTGAAGCCATATATATATATATATTTTGAGTGAGTTATTTTTAAAGGTAAAAAAAATTATAATATTTAAAATCATGAATTTAATGAACTTAATATAATATCAAAATTTGTATTTATAATTTATTTTGAGTGAGTTATTTTTAAAGGTAAAAAAAATTATAATATTTAAAATCATGAATTTAATGAACTTAATATAATATCAAAATTTGTATTTATAATTTATTAATCATTTATAAAAAATAAATTATTATTCAATTATGTTTTATATTAAAAAGTCAAAATTTCAATTAACTAAAAAAATGTTTTATAATTAATTTTTCAAGCACATGGAAAGATGCTAAAGTAATTTGGGAAAAAAAAATTATTCGAATATTTTAATTAAAAGTATAAAAATAGTGTAATTAAAAAATTATTCGAATATTTTAATTAAAAGTATAAAAATAGTGTAATTAAAATCATATTATTTTAAATTGCTTAAAAAAATTATTTTGGATTAATATAAAATATACACTTTATAATAATTCAAAAAATAATAAATATATTTTATTTGAAATTTAGCATCAAAATATAAGGAATTATCAAGTTTTTTCCAATGGTTTATGTTTCTTATTATCAATGTATATTGCATGTCTTCCAAAACCAAAATATAAATGAAAGTATATATAAAGTTTTTAAATGCAAGAGGATTGTACTCTTTTTTCAAAATTATAATCTTTTTTATTTTTATCAACTTGAGAATTATTATATGAAGTCATCGTGATAATAGTAAACAAATTTCAAATAAAATTATAATAATTGCAATATTTTTAATTTCAACTAACAACATTAATATAAAATTATCGCCATGGGTATAGCAAGCAACACTGAGGATCAAGCATATATATATATATATATATATATATATATATCTTAGCCATGGATGTAGTAAGCACTGAGGATCAAATTTCTTGATAGAAAACCTCTTTTAGAGAGTAACACTTGAAAAAGGTTTACACGTCAAGGTATTTGATCCCTCTTGATGCTTGATATATCCATGGTTATAATGGATCTATATTCATTCTCTCTCTACACACAATTGAATTTTTAAATGCATAAACATATTCAATGATTTGGAAATCCTTTAGGCACTTCAATTTTGTAAACTAGACAGTTTAAATTTTCAATTTCAACAAATATCTATCACTTAAAGAATATCAAAGGCCAAAATGTAAAATAGTGAAACCACTTAAAATAGATGACATTATTTACATTAAAATATTGTTTTGTAATCAATATATTTTTAAATACATATAAAAGTTATTGAATTATTTTACTTTCAACAAATTCAATTACTTTATTTCTTTGGGTATTGGAATATTTTGTTATGGTTAATATCTTTTTTTCATGTTTTTTTCTATGTAAAATTAATATTAAAATAAATTAACTAATCTGAATATTCAAATAATTTATTTAAATTTTATATTGAAATATCACATACATATACTAAAATTGATATTAAAATAGTTTATTCAAGTTTTATATTGAAATATTTGTAAGAGGTATAAGAATTATACATATTCCTCACATTAAAAGGGAAAATATAAGATTTTTTTTTTTTTTTATTTTTTTAACTTTTAATTACTTTATTTCTTTTAAAAATTTATATAAAACTATGTTTCTTCACATGAAGAACAAAATATTTTATTTATGACTAAGGGTGAAAGTGAAATATTTTTACCACACTTGCTAAGTGAAATTATGATTATTGATGTTTTATAATGATTTTCGTTAAAACTAACCAATTATGTATATTCATTTTTGTTTTTAATTATAATTGAGATTGTTTTTATTTAGAGAATATTTTACCTTTATTTTTAAAAGGCACATGTGTCAACTCTATGTTGATCACTGACGAATTCATACATCACCTTCGTCCAATGAGTCTAGTCTTGGTGTTATAACTTTTCATTGTTTAAATTGCATTTTTGAATGCATAAATGGATTCAACTACTTCAAAATCTCTTTGAGCACTTAGATTGTGCAAAAATATAGAATAGTGAAACCATTTGAAATGTTTTTAACCACAAGAATGTATGTCTTTTAATTATTTTATATCATACACACACACACACATTATTTTTGTATGTAAAATTTCATTAGATTACTAAGAATTTACATAGAGTACAAATATAGCGATATCGATTTTTTCTGTGGACAATGTCTAAATTGAGCATATGAATATGGGACTAGAATTGTGCATATCTTGGGGGTGACCATCTGCCCATAGATGGGAAACTAGATGACTTTAATAAATTCCATGAAACTAGTTTATAAATGCAGAAAAAACAACTAATATGCAAATGCGTAATAAAGACTGAAAATGATTTTCTTGATTCCTGGTAGTAGTCAAATCCATGCCAAGAGTTAATTGAAGGGATCATCATGACCTTCCTTCAACCATGGTGGTATTTCCCACTTGATAAGCATCCTATTGAAGCTTGTGTCTGCATCCTATTGCAGTTTCTCTTTTGCATGCTTGTCTTTCAGTATTTTCCTACCATTGGTGGCCTATTCCTTCACATTGTTGCTCAATGGCCCTTCTTTTGAAAAGGTCTTCTCCATCTTGAAAATTGGCCCTGACTTCTCAGGATTGGGTGGTTTTTCACCTTGAGAAATCAAGTCTGAGAACTCAAAGAAGAAGAGTTTGAGCCATCTAAGGAGTTAGAGGGTGCTAGAGGCAGGGGTGGTGGAGGGAGTTGAATTCCTAGAGCACTAGCCAGAACACGCAAAGTCGCTCTAGCCTAGATGAGATGAAATTCTATATCAATGATTTGGACTTCCAACACACACATAGTCTCTTCCTAGTCCCGCATGTGTCGTTTGAGCAGGTTACTCAATGCCCATTTACAGTCCCTAGTATTTCTTATCTCCTTCACTTCTAGTGCCACAATCAATCTTCTAATGTCACAATCAATCTTCTAATGTGCTACATAAGATCCTCATCAATTTATTCTACTCCTAGAGTATGCCATGGAAGAGGAGGTCCCCTCCCTTCTGTCCTAGGACAATCGTGCTCATGGACCATGGTTGTTAGCTTGTGTTGTCATGAGTTTCCCCTTCCAACACTGACATCCTCCTCTTCATTCTCAACAATATTAATTGAATATTGAACAAGCAACTATTTATAGAGATAATATTTAACATCTTGATTCAACATTAAATGCCAATAGACATTTATCCAACCCAAACATCTCATGCAGTGAATGAGATTTGTGGTGATGGTGGGAAGGGTTTGTTGCCATTATTCAATCATTAATGCACTCGATCTAGCTATCATGAAGGCCTTAAATACCTTTGGTAACCACTTCTACACTTGTATCTAGGGCTCTGAGATCTCTGTTTTCCATGTATAAGCATTGAGAGGCCCATGTCACAATTTGAGGGAAATTAAGGTTCAGGTCATCACATGGAGCTTGCTCCTCTATCTCTTTATTCACTAGAAATTCCACTAAATAAATTTCCTTTAACATGACATGCGAGAAAAGTATTTCCTCTTGATGAGAAATAATTTGAGCTAGTTATTACATGCTTTGATCCAAATGCCATCTGGAGGAGCACTCCGTGGGAGGAGCGTTATTGAAATGTGCAACAAGAAATGCTAAAAATAGCACTTCCATAAATAGCAGTTCAACCATTGGAGATCTTAGCAACAATGGGTGAAAAGTGAAAGTGCTAAAAATAGCTTTTCTAAAAATAGCATTTCAAGATCCCTTCTTATTTTAGTCAGTCCCTGGACTAAACATAGGAAGTAAAATTCAAATTTGATATTAACAACAGTTTGAAAATTGATTAATTAATTCATCTTGAGTTAATTAGCTAAGGAAAATAAAACTTGAAGTCTATGTGAGGATATGCAACAGTTTCTCCTTTGATTGAGGGATTTATCCATCAGTTAAAGAGATAAGGATGAGTTATAATATTGAGTTGTAATTAGTTGGCTCAGTTAACTGAGTTAAGTCCAGTTAGATTAATTTAACAGTTTGCTAAACTAATGAGAGTTCAGTTAGTTAACGCTTGCATGCATGTAACTACTGTATTTCAGATAACTGAGTATTCACTCATGGATAACTCATGCATGTCAGTTCAGTCAGAGACCTAGTTGAGATCAGATGGAGGGACAGTGTACTATCAATTGCAAGAATATTCTATTGTGAATATTCCTTGCATGCAGAAGGAATATTATTCCTTGAGGATTGCGTAGTTGGGCCTGAGGTTATAGTGAGTGTGATGAGGCCAATTCACACATGTGATATCATTGGACCCCAATCAAAACTGCGCAAGGAAATACGATGCTTGGAGGGCTTGAGGAAGATATATGCTATGTCTATTCAGTCTGTGAGTTGTATTGTTTGATTACAGAGAAAGCAGGATAGCTTGAGAGCTGATTCTTTTGTAACTTGAACAAGATTTCCACTTGTATGATAATACAGAGTTGGGGTTTTAGGCTGGTGCTTTCCCTAGTGATATATCTTCTGTGTTATGGTTGATTACTTATCATTCTCAGTTATATCTATTCATGCTTGATGATGTTCATATATGTTTAAGCTTCCGCAAAGTTTATGGTAGAAGTAGATCTAGTATTATGCTTTAGGACATTGCATATATCACGAGATCTACAATGAAAATTCTACATGGTATCAAAGTGAGGTTTTGTAGAAAAATTTCTACATGGTATCAGAGAAAAGGTGATCAAGATCTTTCAATGTTTTCCACATCGAAAACGGAGTCTCCTTCCCATGAAGGCTCGAGACAATGTGATCTCGAACTCCCTCCAGGAGGATTCTCCTTGCTCTAGCCACACACTTTTTCCATTCCGCCAGTTGAGTAGCATCAGTCGGCTTTTGGACTTCTTGATCAATGAAGTCCTTGAGACTGTTATCTTCTAATACTGCCTCCATGTGATCCTTCCAGCCTATATAATTCGAACTACCACCAAGGGCATATTCGAGTCTTAAACCATTGAACGCCATAGGTGAAATAGATGTGATAAGAACTCAATTCAATATTCAGAAACCAAACTTCGAACTTCTCAAGTGTGAAAAGGGCGACACGATCTCTATGTTCCTGAACAAGCTCACCACCTGCAGGGATGAGCTTGGAAGCATAGGGGTTGTGACAGTTGATGACGACATGGTGAGTCTAGCACTCCTCAATCTTCCTAAGAGCTGGCATAGCTACCAGGACTCTATTAATGGAAGAGAGAAACTACCAGATTAGGAACGACTTGGGTCATACCTAATGCAAGAGGAGATATGGTGAAGCACTAGGGATGGATCTTCATCAAAACCAGATGATGAAGAAAATCTAGCTTTAGCGAGTAAAGCTAAGAAAGGGAAAGGGAAGGCGTCCCAATCCAAATCTTCTCATGGTGGGAAGAAGGTTGACAAGTCGAAAGTGCAATGCTTTCACTGTCATGAAGTGGGCCATTATGCTATGAATTGTCCACAAAAGAAATCCAAGAAGGGTTCCTCAAAGGGATCTGATGGTGATGCACTAGCTTCATAGTTTGAGCTAGATTTCTCTCTTATCGCATGCATGGTTTCATCCATGGTGGGATGTGTTTGGTACCTAGACAGTGGATCTTCTTTCCACATGTCGAGTGACAAGAATCTTTTCAGTACATTGGAGGAGAAGGATCTCCAGATGCGGATTGAGATGGACAATGATGGAAAGTATTGTGTCTCAGGTGAAGGTACAGTTGTGTTTTAGAGGGAGCATGGTGCTCCTCTCACCCTATCTGATGTTAATTATGTACCAGGTCTGAAAAAGAATCTTGTGTATGTTGCTATGCTAGAAGATAAAGGCTATGATGTAGTCTTTAGTAAAGGAAAAGTTTTCCTGAGGCATATCGACACCAAAAATACCAAGTGAATTGGGATTCGAGTAAAGAATCTCTACAAGCTGGAGGTAGATGACTGTGCTGCACTGAGTTCCAAAGCAGAGGTGGTGCAAAGCCAAGATTTTGGTGAGCTGTGGCATAGAAGACTGGGCCACTTGCATCACGGGGCCTTGAAGATCATGCAGCAAATTTCTACCAGCTTACCCAAAGGAAAAGTAGAGCAAATAGATACATGCAAAGGATGCACCCTGGGTAAGTATGCAAAAGCTTCCTTTCAAAATCGGGATAGTAGAGCTAGAGCAATCCTAGAGCGAGTTCACTCAGATGTATGTGAACCATTCTCTACAGCCTCCACAACTAAGCAAAGGTACTATGTGATTTTTATTGATGATTTTTCTCATAGATGTTGGATCTAATTTATGCAAAAGAATGATTAGACCTTCTTGAGGTTTTGTGAGTTTAAAACCTTGGCAGAGAAAGAATCTGGAAAGAAAGTAAAAGCCTTGCATAGAAAAAATGGTGGAGAGTATGTTTCCTAGCAGTTTAAATACTTCTGTGTTGCAGAAGGAATTAAATGGGAACTAACGGCACCCCATAACCCACAACAGAATGGGGTGGCCGAAAGGAAGAACAGATCTATTGTGGGAGCAGCTTGAGCGATGTTGCATGACCAAGGCCTACCACTTCATCTATGGGCTGAGGCATGCAATACAATAGTGTACCTTCATAACAGAAGTTCTCATCATATCTTGGGGATGAAGACACCTATGGAAGCTTTTTCGGGGAAGCGACCAGATGTGAGTCACTTCCACATCTTTGGATCATCAGTTTAATGTCATGTGACCAAAGATGCTCAGAAGAAGCTAGACCCAACAGCTGAGTTGGGGATACTTGTGGGGTACACAGATACACCCCACAACTATTGTGTGTTTTTACCTGCCAGTCAGAGGACCGTAGTGTGCAAGGATCTGAAGTTTGATGAGCAAAGATCCATGCAAGTGTCACTTGAGAGGGAACTCAAGTTGCATGGTGATGAGGAACTGTTAGTTCCAAAGGAGGAGGAACCTCTTGATGATGTGGATCAGCCACATGCAGAGGATCCAGTAGTGGAGACCACCACTTCTGAAGAGTCTTCCAGAGATGGGCATAAACGCTCGGGGGAAGCTGATAGATTGATGCAAGATGTGAGAGCCAATGTGGGGCAGCCATCCTCTCAGCGCAGACAGAGGAGATATCCCAAGAGATACACTAGCTACATGGCCCTGGTTGGGGAGTGTGTAGCGACCGAACCTTCTTCTTTTCACGAGGCAGTGCAGCAACCAGTCTGGGTTGATGCAATGGTAGAAGAGTACGATTCTATCATATGAAACAGTGTGTGGGATGTTGTCCCTAGACCTGGGGACAAGTCAGTGGTTAGTTCCCGATGGCTTTACAAGGTAAAGCAGGCAGCTGATGGTAGTGTTGAGAAACACAAGGCAAGGTTTGTTGCCCGAGGTTTCTCACAGGTTGAGGGGATCGACTACGATGAGACCTTTGCTCTTGTAGCAAGGTACTCATCTATTAAATCGATGCTAGCTATATTAGCTCACATGGGTTGGAAGATCCATTAGATGGATATGAAGACGGAGTTCCCCAATGGGAAGATTGAGGAAGAGGTATACATTGAGCAGCACGAAGTATTTGAGACCTTCGATCACAAGTCGCATGTCTTCCGACTCAAGCGAGCACTATATGGGCTGAAGAAGCACCCTGTGCTTGGTATACCAAGATCGACAGCTATTTCATCGGGTTGGGCTTCACCAAGAGTGAAATAGATGTGAACCTTTACCACATCATGATAGATGGTAAGCTATTGATTATTGTACTTTATGTCGATGATCTAATTTTGACAGGTGATGACCAGTTGATACAGTCTTGAAAGGAGGACCTTGCAAGAGAGTTTGAGATGAAGGACATGGGCCTCATGCACTACTTTCTAGGCATGGAAGTGTGGCAGAAAGATGGGGAAGTATTTGTGTCTCAAGGCAAGTATGCCAATGAGATACTCAGGCGCTTTCACATGGAGAAGTGCAAGCCCATGCAGACTCCTCTAGCTGGGAACTGGAGCAAGGAGGATGCTACTTCAAGTGAGGTAGTAGTTGCTACTGTTTATCAGAAGCTGGTGGGTTCACTTATGTATTTGGTGAACATACAACCCGACTTATGCTTTACGGTGGACTAGCTGAGTCAAGCTATGGTTCAGCCTACCAAGCTATTTTGGAAGGCAGTGAAGCATGTGCTAAGATATCCCGGAGGCACTACACAGTGCATATTATGGTACAGACGGACAGAGGGAGTGAAGCTGCAAGGCTTCACGGATGCGGATTGGGCTGGTATTCCATCAGACCGAAAGAGCACTCCTAGAGGAATCTTCAACCTTGGTTTAACTGCAATTTCTTGGTACAACAGGAAACGGAGATCAGTTTCACTTAGCTCAATAGAGGTTGAATACATGGTTGCCAATCAAGCAGCATGCGAGGCCATTTGGATGCGGAAGATTCTAGTAGGATTGTTTGGTCAGATGATGGATCCTACAGTGATATACGATGATAATTAGAGTTGCATAAAACTCTCTGAGAATATAGTGTTTCATGACAGGTCCAAGCATATAGATATCTATTACCATCATCTACAGGACTCTGTGGTCAAGAGGATCATGATGTTGTAATATGTTTCGACTGAGGAGCAGGATGTCGATATCTTGACTAAGGCATTGTCAAAATGCAAGTTTGAGTTCCACAGAGACAGGATCGGGGTTACTGATAATCCCTTTCTTGTTGAGAGGGAGTGTTGAAATGTGCAACAAGAAATGCTAAAAATAACACTACTATAAATAGCAGTTCAGCCATTGGATATCTTAGCAATAATGGGTGAAAAGTGAAAGTGCTAAAAATAGATTTTCTAAAAATAGCATTTCAGGATCCCTTCTTATTTTAGTCAGTCCCTGGACTAAACATAGGAAATAAAATTCGAATTTGATATTAACAACAGTTTGAAAATTGATTAATTAATTCATCTTGAGTTAATTAGTTAAGGAAAATCAAACTTGAAGTCTACGTGAGGACATGCAACAGTTTCTCCTTTGATTGAGGGATTTATCCATCAGTAAAAGAGATAGAGATGAGTTGTAATACTGAGTTGTAATTAGTTGCCTCAGTTAACTGAGTCAAGTCCAGTTATATTAATTTAACAGTTTGTTAAATTAATGAGAGTTCAGTTAGTTAATTCTTGCATGCATGTAACTATTGTATTTCAGATAACTGAGTATTCACTCATGGATAACTCATGCATGTCAGTTCAATCAGAGACCTAGTTGAGATCAGATGGAGGGACATTGTACTATCATTTGCAAGAATATTCTATTGTGAATATTCCTTGCATGCAAAAGGAATATTATTCCTTGAGGATTGCGCAGTTGGACCTGAGGTTACAGTGAGTGTGATGAGGCCAATTCACACATGTGATATCATTGGACCCCAATCAAACTGCGCAAGGAAATAGGAGGCTTGGAGGGCTTGCGGAAGATATATTCTATGTCTATTCAGTCTGTGAGCTGTATTGTTTGATTACAGAGAGAGCAGGATAGCTTGAGAGCTGATTCTTTTGTAACTTGAACAAGAATTTCACTTGTATGATAATACAGAGTTGGGGTTTTAGGCTGGTGCTTTCCCCAGTGATATATCTTCTGTGTTATGGTTGATTACTTCGCATTTTCAGTTATATCTGCTCATGCTTGATGATGCTCATATTTGTTTAAGCTTCCGCAAAGTTTATGGTAGAAGTAGATCTAGTATTATGCTTTAGGACATTGCATATATCAGGAGATCTACAGTGAAATTCTACAAGCGCTTCGTGGGAGGAGATCTTGAATGGATCTTCTTCGTTGATTGAATAATTAGCTAAAAGTCACCTGTTACACAACATTTTGTCACACGTCCTGCACTTCCTCATGACATACCTCGAAGTGCCTGAAACATGACCATCATGCAGTATACTCATTCATATATGTAGTTCAAATCCTTCCTAAGACTTTGATTGAAAAATGCCTTGAGCTCCCCTGAAGGAAATAGCTCTAAAACCCTAATTTGAGAATCATCGCCCTTATGAGACTAAAAACAACAATGATCACCTATTACACTGTACTTAACCTACGATGGCATCGCTTTGTTCACTTGTATACCTGCGGTGATCCCAAAAAGGTAATTTTCCCAAAGAGGATGAGAAGCTTTGTGATCTAGAAGCTTCCAGAGCGGCGAGCTAGAGGTTGTTCGGCATAGATGAGGTCGAATTCTCCCAACTTGGCCTCTTGGTCTTATCCCTGTGAGCTACCTCCTTGAGATAAGGGTCTACTCCTATCTTTGGAGAGATCCCAACTCCCTTTCCTAGCCTATATATTCATCCTCTCCCATTCCCAAATGGTTGGTCTATGTCTATTTTCACCCTTATGCTAAGATTGTACCTATATGCTACTCATTTGGCTTGGAGAAGGAGTTCTTGGAAAGCTTAGCTTGGACTTGGATATTCATTTCAAGGAGAGCTTATCAACATCAAGGCATGGTTGTATGCTTCCCCTTATTTTCTATTAATATACAATTGCTGGTTCATTTTGCATTGATGTGTATGCTCATGTATCATCAATCTTAACATTCCTTGATCAGTTAAGTAGGTTGCCTTTGAATATGTTGTTTGTATTTGCATGCCTTGTTGTGTCTTAATCTCTTGTGCAGGTGCATAAATGTTGTGAGAAGTAAGAACGAGCCCGTGATGCAAGTGATTCGAGATCTTCAACAAAGGACGAATCGATAGCATCAAAACGAGGTAGGCCATCTTCTTTGTCTCTCTTTTCAATTGTAACCTAGGAAAGTGTTTGGTAGATTGTCACTTAGGTTGCTAGACCCACTCATTGGGCTAGAGGGATCATCTTTTTCTGCAGAGAGGATTTACCTAGAGAAAAAAATGGTGACTCTGCTTGGGAGATTATTATCCTTTCCATTCAATCCTTCATATTGCTTTTGTGTTGAGTTTGACCAACTGTTCGTTTTTAGGTTTGTTTGTTAGTCTATAACTTTTGCACTTACTAGTAATTGCTTGAAGGTTCTTCGTTTTTTTTTTTTTTATCTTGAATATTTTTTGGCTTTATCTCATCTTTCTCGACCATCGCGATTTTCTCCCTAATAGTCATGATGACATCGTAGATGTTTTAATTACAACCGCAATTATTGTTGTTTTTCCTATGGCATGTGCGATGATCCCAGAAGTTTAAGAAAATTAGGGTTTTCTCTTCTTGATTTCAATTTTTTCCTTCTAGCAGTGGTTTGGTAGTGTGATTACAATGTCATTGTCTTTCTTGACATGTTTGTTTGACTGCAATTTCCTCTTGATTTGGTTTAAGTGTGTTTGGAGCTTGATTTGCTTTCTAGGGTTCCTAGGGTTTCTAGGTCACCCTTCATTCACTCATTGGTATGCTCTTCAGAGATCAATTACCTTTGTTCAAAGAGTTCTTTTGCATTTGGACATCTTTTGCAAGTCACTTTTGGTTCTTTGGTATAAAGTTATTTTCATTAGTGTTGAATCGAGTAGATGCTTTGAAAGTCACTTTAGTTCCATTGGCAAGCAATAGATTACAAAATTGTTTGTTTTTTATTGAATCAAAAGGAAGTGCTTGTTGTTATTCTTGTGTTTCGGAAAGTGAAAGTGTATATCATTGAAGTATTTTCAAAACATTTCTTGCATTCAAATCAGAAAGTGAAAGAGATTTTCATGATTAGTGAATTGTTTGCATTTTCTTTTGCTCTTTTGCACTAGTTTGCATTGATTGCATCTTTAGTGAAAAGGAAAAGATTTTCATCTTTATGGCATTGCATTTGTTAGTAGAATGAAAGATTAGATTTCATTTTATTGCATTGAAAAGTTTGTATTAATGATTTTGGATTGTTTGCTGCATTTATTGGTCATTTCTCTCTCTTTGTTAGAATAGCCTTCATCGAATGAAAAGTTTCATTTTCATCATTTAGTTGCATTATAGGAGCAGGTGACATCGTTGAGCCCTTGAAACTGAAACTTAATTCAAAGATAAACTTAAAATTTACCTCAATGAATCTAAGGAGCATTTGAAACATTAACGTTCATACTTAGTGGTCTAGGCTAGAGACATGTTCTGGCGTCTATAAAACTTAGCAGTTGTCGTTCGCAATACTCTTGCATTAGATAGTGCTAGCATGGACTTGTGCTCCCCGTACCATCGAGTATATAAAGGGAGACCCTCATAGTTTTCAAATCTTTATCCATAGGAAGCCGAGTCTACCGCCCTGTAAACGTGATACACCAAACACAGCATTCGGGGAGATTTCCTGCACATACGTCAAGTCCTTGGTAAATTTATTTGCTAAGGTGTATATTGCAGTTCACGGTTACTTGGTACTCCTTTTTGCCTAGAGTTACCTGAGTAGTCATTTCAATCTTTTCTAACTCCTTAAATTTGAAAAGTTCGCCAATCACTTGTCCTTTCAATCTCGCTAAACCAACGAAAGCGACTAGAGTCACCTTTTCGTCCTTTTCTTGACTCTTACAATATGAAAAGGCAAAGTTTTTATTTCTATAACTACCCACGATAACATGTTGAACTGTTATGTTCCTATACCAATAGGTGTCATATATCATGATTGACTTGGTTTAGCTCTGAAATATGTACATACCTTTGCTTGTTGCAAATGTTTTCCATATTTTTAAAAAATCAAAAAATTAAAAAATGTAAAGAGGGCATGTCCTAGAAAAAGAATAAAAGGGCAAAAAGAAGGAAAAAGGTCAAAAAAGATGAAAAATGAATCCCAAAAAGAAAAGACCATGAAAGTGTGCAAGCCCAAATGCCACTACTATTTTACTTTTGTATAAATGATTGTGTGCAACTTATTACTTATGCCACAATCCATGGTAACCAAATAGTTTAATCTTGGTTATTCCATGTTTTGAATTTCATGCTTAGAGATAGAGAATAAAATTTGACCAAACTGTTTAATCTTGGCAGATAAGTAGATAGGTAGAGTGAATAAAATGATGTTCAACAGTTTAATCTGAGCCCTTCGATGTAATAAGGATAGACTTAGATAGATTTCCATTGTAAAAGAAAAGAAAAGGTTTTGATAAGGGTTTGCCAGTTTAAGTGCACCCTAATAAAAGAAGAAAAAATGGTAGGATAAGTAGGTAGGGTAAATAGATGAATGGCTGCAGAATTATGTATGATGAATGATTATCCAGATATCAAGTCATATAATTTCATCATCAAAAACACTTAAAGATATGGATGACAATGAAGACATTTACATCATAAACAAAAGTCAAACTAATTAACCTCCTCATTCATTTTTCCCTAAATTTTACTAATTTCTCATAAGTACTAAAGGCACCAACAACATGAAAGTTAAAAGGGGCTCAGAGCATTTCTCTGACTTCTGGAGGGATCGGACCCTCGGCCCAATAACTTGTAAGGCCTAAGTGCTAAAGCCCCTTCATCAAAATTCACCTCCTTCATAATTCAGTCATTCCCTTCAAATCCTTTTCCTAAAGTAAAATCACTCTTTTACTTAGGAAAAATAAATAATTCTTTATAAACCCCCCCCCAAACACATTTTAGCCTGAGTCATAATGTTGGATGATGAATGTATTTTCAGAAACATTTACTTAGCGCATTTTCTTTTCCATGGTCATATTAACTCTTAATTCTTATTATTTATTTAACTTCCGAAACAAATTACCCTTTCCCGTATTATTAATAAAAATACCAAAATAAATAAATATCCCATCTTGATGGTTTGAAAAATAAACCATAAATAAAGTTAATTCAATTGGATTAATTAATCAAACCGCGATTAATTAAGAGCCAAAACCCCCCGACGCGTTAAAAAGGGATTAATTAGTCATCTGGATTAATTAATAGCCTCTCTGCCAATACAATCACCCCCAATACCATTAAAGTTATTAATCCTTTATTCGTCCAATCATATCATCCCCGATATAATTAAAGTCATTTAATTATGTTGATTATGCCATCGGGCCCCCTCCATTAACTCCCTAACACTTTCCGCTGTCGACTGTCGTTCGATCTGCCTTCCCTCATCCAACGACTCTTGCTCATATCGTGCGGGCCTTTTGGTTGAACGTTAACCACCCGATATAAGTTGTTTTGACTTTTTGCCGATACTACGTGTCATCCAATTTGTGGCATCACGTGACCCTCTACCAAAACCACCAACCTCCCAAAAGTTGTGCGATGAAAACCATTACCGCTCCCACTTACTGCCTCCACTAAACGACAAAGTGTCCCATTAGTTAGTTAACACCAACTGTCGTTTTCCCATTCACCCGCCAAAACTCATTGACTTTGTGCAAAAAACAAAAATACTCATTGACGTTTCGAACCATCCACCAAGGCTCATCATCAAGATAGATCAGAAATTATTAGAAACAAACACTAATAAAAAAAACTAGTATTAATTAACATTAAGATTATTATTAGAATCAAACTAATTAATTTACTCTAAATTAATCAAGAGCAAAACTAAAATAAAATAAAATTAATTAGAAAAAAAATAAATAAATAAAAAAATCACGGTGGATGGCTCGAAACGTCGATACAAACAATCATGGATGCGAGAACTCCGGAAGAAAACTACACACAAAACACTGATCGCAAAAGCCTCAAAACAATTAAAATACTCATTGTTTTCCCTTTTAACCGAGAAGGAAACTTATGCCTTCAATGCACGCATAGAGTACGTCCAGACCAGCAACTTACTCCCAACCGCCAACTACCATCAGTCGCTGAACTCCAATCACTACAGACTATTCTGCGCACCTAGCAAAGCATTCACCACGGCCATTTGTCCCTTCAATCAACCATAAACAGGTATTTACCACATTTCCTTCTCAGAAACCCTGTTTTATACTGAAACCTCCACCAAATTGCTCTAAACTCAAATAATTTGGTATAATTAAGTTGTTTCTTAGCCCCAAGGCTTCCCCAAGCACCTGTTTTATCTGAAATCCTTGAAAACCCCAACTTTCTTCCTTGAATACACAAGAACCAAGGATGGAAGCTCTTGTCGCCCTAAATGTCACACCAATCACTACTCCCCACAGGGATTTGGACCACCTTCCCTTGGCCGATAAAGATTTTCAAATCAAGGACCTTAATTTTGATGAAACCCCCTTAAAGCTATACTGCAAGTATTGAGACAATTATCTGAACAATTCTGATAAAATAGGCCTTTGTGAATCAAACCTACCTAAATATCAATTCCCCACTGTCCATATTTTCCCAGATATTGTCCACCAATGCCATGCAAACTACAACCCCAATATGAGAGTTGTAATGTCCCCTGACCAGAAAGTCCTTTTCACCATTACAGCTGAGTCTATAAATGAAATGTTGCAATTACAGCCTGGCCAGGACCTCACTCCCCTTTCCATTGCCGATTTACTTGAAAAATCTTCAAGGCTGTCCAGTTCCAAAATTAACCAAGTCAGTCAAACTTTCATTAAAGAAAAATACAGATCAAAAGACCCCCCTCCTTACATGTCATGTGCCTTTACTGGTTTGGGCAAGGATATTGTCACCATGTTTGCTTGCATTATGGGTTTTACCACTAGTGAGTATGTAGATGAAATGACCTTTGCCTACATGACTATTTTCACCCCTAGCCAACCTCCTGCAGCCAAATTTGACTATGTTGCATTCATTGCTGATAAGATGCATGACCAATTCATGAGATTAGAGAATGAGAGAGTATTTAAATATTCTTCAGTCCTGTATCATCTTTTCCTCTATTACCAAACTGATAAATTCCCTTTCTCTATACAAAATCTTGACACCAGAGGGAACCCTAGGTTAGTCATCTTCTGGACTTCCATTTTTCACTATTCACATTCTTCTCCCCATCCTTATATAGATTTTATTGATCAATTTGTGCATCCAGTAACTACCATGTTGAGAGGAAGTCCCCCTCCTAGAATCAGTGATGATATTAAGAGAATTCTTCAGTTATCCAAACAATACAAGGTTGGGGATTGGTACTTGTACCAGAACCATACCGAGATCAAAATTTATGGGTGTGATTTGCCTCCCTTTAAACTACCTAAATACCTCCCCATGAGATTATTTGCCCTAGAGTACTACAGGCAAATGATCAATTCTGATGAAATCCACTTTATGAAAGCTAAGAAGAAAGCTCAGTTAAGGATAAAGGATCACCTAGGCCCATTTATTTGCAACAACAGAAAAGAAGGGAAAGAGACAGAGGAAATCCTTGAGAGATGGAGATTGAAAAAGAGTTTCATCTAACCTTATGATCCTCATAGCTTCATCTGTGACATAAGGCAAAAGCATAAACTATCCCCCTACATCCATCATAGAATTCCAGAGATAGAACAGTATGCAAATCAAAATGGATGGGTGGAGGGAACACTTATAGAACAAGATAGTACACAAATTGAAGTAGAAAATGTTATGAAAAATTTGGAAAGAATACTTGATCTGGATTCCTTTGTACAGGTGCCTGGAGAATCTTCACATAGACCAACATAGGAGCATAGTTCACAAACATCAGGACAACCAGAGACTTCAGGACAGGGAAAGGATTTAGGGTCACAGAGCATTTCTGAGGAGTTGACCCAGACTGATACAAACATGGGCAACCCTCCAGTATTGCAGACCCCTCTTAATGAGGAGCGAATTCTAGAAAGAAGTAGGAATGAGACTAGCCCCTCTATAGTGCCATTGGACTAGGTATATGTGAAGAGGCAGAGATTGAATCCTCTATCCGAGAAGGAATATGAAGAGACAAGAAGTGACACAGTGCAGACAACACTAGTAGGGGAGACACCATCTACCTCTCAAACACAGGCACTAAGCAGGTAGCCAAGTGTAGAAGTGCCATCACTAAGGACAACTTCAGAGCAGAGCTAGGATTTGAAAGAAAAGTACAAAGAGATTAAGGATAGGAATGAGAAGCTCAAAGCTCAAACCTATGCCAAATATCTGAAAATGGCTTCTATAAATCAGACAAGGTTGATGTCAGCCTTTGACATCAAAGAGGAAAAGATGCAGATGAGCTTTTTGAAGCCAACGGTACAACACCCAAAGTCCATGGCTGATTATTTAAAAACAAATTTTGAAGTTCTTGCCAGAGACATCCACCCAATTGATCAGATTGAGCTCCATAAGAAAATGGGTGAGATGGTCTATTCCACATTGACCAGTAAATCCATCACTGCACATCAGTTGCAGAATTCTCTGAGTAATACTACATCACAGTTACAGTTGGAAAAAGCCTCTTCTCATGCTAAGGACACCAGGATAAAATCATTGAAAGGCCTGGTGATTTAGTTGGGACATGATCCAAAGATGTTAAAGTAGCTGAAAGGTTGATAAAGAAAAAGAATGATGACATTGTTGCACTCACGAAACAACTCAAACTCCCTCCCCTCATACATCCACAAACTACAGAAGTAATTGAGAAACAAAACGAGGAAGAACTTATGGACTTGGTCCTTAAGTTGAATGAGCAGTTGAAAGAAACAGAGAAAGAACTAGAAAAAGCTTTGCAGTCCAAATAGGGTGAGCTGACCACCATTCCTCAGACTATAATACCCATAATTTCTACAGCAATGCCATCTACTATTGCAACATCTTTGGCACCCAACATTCCCCCAGCAACAGCTCTGCCAGTAACAACAACAACAAGTACATTAGAAGCAGCAGCAACTTCAACAAAGCAAACAGAAGACTTAATAAAGTCCATGGAGGAAATGAAAATCCAAGCAACTGAAATAAAGAAACTAAAAGAAATGGTTACCAACTTGGAAAACAAGTATGAGCTATCACAGATTAATTACATTGAAGAAGATAGAAAAAATAGAAGGATGATTGAAACAATCAAGACATTAGCGAAGGACTTAACATTGGAGAAGCCTTTGAGAGATATTAGAGAGATTTTATGGACCAATATCATTGATTCCATCAATGATATTTGATCTTCTATTCAGATCATTTTTAACAGACTGAGTTAGTTAAACTAGCTACATAAGACTAGGCAAGAATTGGGAGAGAAACCTGAAGAAGCAACCCAATTAATCAACTTTTTGAATAGAAAAAGTAGGCACTAGCTGGAACAATGGGATATCAAGGATCGAACTGGTACTATCCTTGAAATTAAGAAAGTTCTTACTAAAAAGAACTTAATGCTTAACCTGGAAAAAAGATGTCAAAGTATTCAAGAGGACATAGATGATTTTATGTTAAAATATGACATTCTAAGGGATAAAGGACTTCCAAGCCCACTGGTCATAAATGAAAAATTGATGAATCATGATGACTACATTGATAAACTACACAAACAAGCCAAAATTCAAGTCAGCTCTTCCACAGTGAAAGCACTACCTACAGGAAAAGTGTTGTATGATGGTTTGGAAAATCTTTTCTATATTGAGCATGAAGTTAAGCACCTATTCACAGTCCAACCCAATTTTTCAAAATACATTGAAGCTGACGAAGTGTACAAGAAATTGATCAGGATGAAGATACCAAATGAAGAATGGTGGACCAATATGACCGATATCCTATAATTTACTATGGTAACTCTGAGGTAAATAGAAAATATTTACTGAGGTAAAGTCTGGTAAACAGGTAAAGAGTATCAGTAGGGAAAAGTAAGCAAAGATCTAGCACACAATTACTAAAGCAACAACAAGAGGCAAATCCGAGTTTCAACCTCCAGCTCATTCATAAATAAAGGGACAGCAGCAATCAGTTTTCCATCTGTCTCTATCTTTTTGTAAAAGATATTTTGTATTCCCTAGAATAAATCTCATGTGGTTATGAGATATTTTTGATGTAATTTTTGTATAAATACTTCTCCATTCGAAGTATTGTAGGTGGATTCTATAACATCTCTGTAAATCTATGCTATCAAGCTGAGAAAGCTTTTGTACTCAAATCTGGATTTTTGCTGGAAAAGGAATGAAAGTTGAGGACATTTCATTAGATTCTCGTGCAGTATAATTACAAATAAGTATTCTATCCTTGTGATTTTATGTGCTTTCTATATGTTACAATGTTTCATGCATCTCAAATCTAAATGGTAAAATAGTCAAAGTATATCAGAATTAGCTTTATTTCTCTATGCTATCAACAGTCTACCATTTCTATGTTTTCTTCTAAACTATCCCGATAAAGGAATTCTTAATTGCTCCTCTATCCCTGTAGTTTTTCTTTAATAAGTCCCTAGTATAGGATTCTTAATTTCCCTCTGCTAGTTGACCTATTTCCTTTCCTCTTTCTAATATTAACTTGAGGATTCTTAATTTCCCTATAGTTTTGAGCAGAACTATCATCCATTCAAGCCCCAAAGTTTGTTTTTACTATGTTATCCTGCCTGTTGAACTCATACCTCAGAAATTTGACTTAATCCAGTGAATTATCCATGATTGAATCCATAGCCCAATGGCCTAAAAGCCTAGTTTTCCCATTTGTTTCATGACTCCACCACTCTCAAACAAAACAACCTCACTGAACATTAATACTAGCCTTTTCAAACATAGCTAAATCATAAAGAGAGATCCCTCTCTGGACTTAGGTGGGTTAGCACCCAAGTCTAAAAGTTGGTTTGTAGTTACCTTGGATCCTTTCCTTCTTTCAATAACTTCTAAGCAAAATCTGAGTGGTAACAAAACCCCTGCAATTTCTTCTTGGCCCGAAATCATTGTAAATTTTATTTTTAATCAACCCTCAATGAATCTCCTTTATTTTCTTCTCTTTAGATAAAATTCATAGTGGCTCAACCATTGATTTCACCCCAAAGTTCCCCTTCGTTATCTGATACTGAAGGGTCCTCCCAAGGAGCTCATTTGGAGCTTCCTCAGTCACTTGAAGATCAAGGTTTTGAACTTGGGATTATTCCAAGTATCCAACTGCTGTCTTCTCATCCACCACCATCGGATTCCTGGTCACCTCAAGAATCTGATCCTGAGACCCTTGACAATACTATACAAACCCCTGAGAGTTCGCAAAGGCTTATTGTTTATCCACCGAATTTGTCATTTGAAACTGTTGTGATATCTCCTCGGCGTCCTTACAGTCCTGACGGTCAGCCTGGTATTCCTTTGGAGTTATCTCCTCGCACATTTCAGATTCCTCGCCACCAGTTGTTTCCACTTATGGATTCACAAGGTGAGATCCCAACCTCTTCTTCAGGTCATTCGGAAGTTTCCGCTACTCATACTCCTCATGTCGATGATGAACAAGGGTATGAATTTCCTCCAGAAGGTTTTCCTTTTATAGGAAGAGTACCATCTCACACACTTCCTGAAGCCAGTGGGCTCATCTTTCCACCTACTTATACAACCCTAACCCAGTTAGTTTCAGGAACTCCTAGTGCTTCATATTTATTTCAAAATCCCATTTGGTCTTCCAATGACATGCCTACTTCTAGTCTGTTTATTCCAAACATGACCTCCCAACTTTCTATACAAATTGTTGTCACGTCAGTTCCCATTCAACCTACAATTCCATCGCAACCTATACCATCATTTCAACCATCCATTATTGTACAACTGACTATTTTAGGTCAGGTTTCAATTAGTTCTTCCACCCCTCCGTCAAGTGGACAGAATGTGCCACCGCCTAGGGCGGAAAATCCGAATATTCCTCTTGTGTTAGGTGAAACCAATGTGAGTGGATTACAAACTCACATGGTTGGAGTCAATCAACCTTATTTTGGTGGTATTCCTAACCCTATTGGTCCATCCGGGTCAGGTAATATCCAGTATCAACAACCTTATATGGCTCAGATTCCACTCCAATAGGCTTATGTCCCTTATGGTTCACAAGCCTTGGTCAATCCACCTTACACTCCACAAGCAGGAGCTTATGTCCAGCCTAGTCAATCCACTATTCCTAGTGGATATGGTCAAATTCAATTTGGAAATTACCAATAACCTCAAGGTATATCTCAAGGAACTATCCAACAACCCTTACAACAGCAAGCGAAACACTTGCAGTAGCAAGGGCAACCGCTACAAGAGAAAGGGAAACCTTTTCAATAACAGGGGCAGCCTTTGCAATTGTATCAACAGCCTTTGCGGCAATAAACTTAGTTTGTTCAGTAGCCTACTCAACCCTTGTATCTGCAAGGCCAACCTTTGCAGCAACAAGGTCAACCTTTACAGCAGCAAAGTCAGCCTTTGCAGTAGCAAGGTCAACTTCTACAGCAAGCTTAGCCTTTACAAGCACAAGGTAGATCAATATGCCGCATATAATTCTTATCAATGGCTTATGGTAGATCAATATTAAACCTACCCTAGAAAAAATCCACCTTATGGTCAAGGTACCCCTCAGTGGGGGAAAAATCAAATCCCGTATGGGAAAAATCCTCCACTGCGGGGGCAGAATCCTTACCAGAAAGGTTGAAACCCGCAGTTTGGGCCTCCTCAAAGGCCTTATATGCCCTTCAATACACAATTTCCATTTTTAGCTACGTTGGAACTGTCTGATGTTTCACGGCTTACGAATGATCCCGTCCTTCATTCGCCTTACTGGCCTCCAGTTCCTACCAAAATTCCAAGTGATTTCCCTAAGTTTGAAGAAAATTCTAATGAGGGCCTGTAAGCCCATGTGATGACATATCACTTATGGTGCTCCTCCAATTCGTATGTTGACAATTCTATCCGTCTTTGCCTCTTTTTGAGAACCCTCACAGGTGCTGTCGTGAAATGGTATATCGAGTTTCATCAAGCTACCTATTCTGACTTTAACTCTTTAGTTATGGCCTTCCTCACCCACTTCCAATTGTCGGTTCGATATGAAACTTGCACTCATTTGCTCACATTCCTTAAGAAAGATACCGCGACCCACATTTCTGATCATATCCATGAATGGAGACGTCAGTGCCGCCTAATCAAATTTGAGATTGTTGATGAGTTGTTGATTTAATGGTTCACAAAATCACTCGTTAACAAGATTTCTAGGGATATAGCTATGGGTGGATGTGTTACTGAAGACCAAGCTATTTCTCGTGCCCAGTATTTAGACATAGTATATTCCCAATCTAGCACGTTGTATGAAATGTTTCCTGATGCTCCAAGACCATCTTCGGATCCGATAGCCTCAAAGTATCTTGATGTATCACCTATTGATCGTGTAATTGGTTCAGTGTCTCAAACTTCCACTAAGACTTCTTCGAAGAAAAAATATGTTTCAAACACTGATTCCAATAATCCTTCGAAAAAATTGTCAAATCCTGGTAAAACCTTTGAGGTACATGTTGTTCAGTCTACCACAATAGATAAGGCCTCAAAAGGTAAGAAAAAGGGTAAAGGTAAAGCCAAAACCGATACCTTGAAACAGGATCCACCCAAATCATCTGCTGATGATACTTCTAGACAAAAGCTGAAATATCCTTGCCTCATCTGTGGGGAAGACCATTATACCAAGGATTTTCCCCGATGTACTGAAGTTAACCGCTTATTGGAAGGGACTCCGACTGTTTTCAAAGAATATTTTCCATCTTAGCAGATGCAGTTGATAGACCAACTGTAATCCTCTACCTCCTCTAGTTCCCAAGTTTTTATGATGCAAGGTTCATCGCCTATTTCTATTGCTATTCAAACAAATGGCTATCAACATCCGCAAAAGTAGACAATGGAGAAAGAAGTCACTGATGTACATTCTACTTCTACTCCTTCCAGTTCTAGTCCACTCCATATTGAGCGTCCTAACAATGAGTCCGCAATCTGACCACCTCTCAAAGGTGTACTTCAAAAATCATCTTATAATCCGAATGCTAGAGCTTCATACTATTATAATATTGTTGAAGATTTAGCTCAAGCACCTTTAGTGATGTCTGCTTTAGAATTTCTCCAAATCTGTCCAACGCAGCAGAAATCATTGTTGTCTGTTATAGGCACTATTGATCCTGTCGATTCGAGTTTAATTACCTTTGATCTTCAAAACAACGTTCCTCATCTTCCTCATCAGATTGATTTTTAGATTCAAGTTATCATTAAATGAAAGACGATCATTTTTTACTGATTCAAATGAGTTTTTGTTTTATCTCTTTTTCGAACTCATTAAAAATAAACGAAAAAGGAACCCCCCTGGGGTCATCTTTAAGCTCTTTTCTGACTCTCGAAAACTAAAAATATCACCAAGTATTTGTCATTTCGAACTTGTTAAATTAAATGAATTGACGTCATCTCAGTATACGTTTACCCCTTTTTCGGGCTGAGATTAACTATTTACGAAAAATGTACACCTTGGTCAATATGGTTGAGAGGTTCTCTCGAATATTGTTTTCTACCTTTTCGAGTTCGAGGGACAAATTACAAAAAGGGACATGATGGAGTTTTCTTTTTCGTCTCTTTTTCAAACTCTCTAAATATGAAAAATACACCGAGTTGTTCTTACGTTGAAATCGTTAAAATTTTACGACGAAAGACTTGTCACCATGATGAGATCGAGTTTCTCCTTCCTAGGACTCGTAAAACTTACTAGGATGGATTCATTCAAAGAATGAACTTACATGACAAGCATGTGCTATGGGAAAAATGAAAATGAAACATCCTTTGTATAGGCAGCATGTCGCTCTTGAACATGACACTCTTCTGCTTTCGTGTCGGGTTTGGGATATCCTCACTCAGTCACTTGTCCTCCCGGGTTTGGGTGATCCATTTTTTCCTCTCATTTGACTATTCCATTTTTTCATCATGACCTTTAGTCCTATGTTGAGCCAAATTATTCCACACTCTGGAGTCGTGTCACCGGTGTTAAAGAGAAGTCCTATCTGTATTTATTTACCTATACATTTTCTGACCTAATGTTACAGTCTTGGATCTTATTCATTTTATTCCACTTTATTCCTTGTTTTGTGTCAATGATGGGGGACTCATCATTTCCCTCCTTCGACGGGTCGCTTCCTATCAACTTCAGCTCATTATCTAGGAAGATGACTTAGAAACTCCCTTTCAGTACCTTAGAGCTTGCATGCCTTAATGGCAAGTTCTTCGCATCCGATGACATGTCTTCATCATTGGCCTTAAATTGGATGATTCCACGAGTGTTCGAATTCAGTTTAATTATCACATTCATGGATTGTATTGTTGTACCTTGAGATCCATTGTCATTATTGGTGGTTTCTCTCGTACCTGTTAATAGTCCACATCATTGGTCAGTAATCAGGTGGTTTTCTAACATGTTTGACTTCAACACATTCATTCGTACTTTGATTGGATCAGGATGGAGCGCAAGACCTTGAGTCTTGTCTAATATGACTCAGGTTGCATGGAGTTATATTTTGTTCATGATTGTACACATGTTTCTGCTATACAGATGGTTGTGACCATACCGTGGGACTTTACATTTATGATGATCCTTCTATATCGGATGGTTGCAACCATACCTTGTATCTTAGATTCAAAAATGATCCTTCTCATTTGGATGGCTGCACCCGTACCATGGATCCTTTCATATAGTCCTTATTATCTGGATGGTTGCGTCCATACCATGGATTCATGTTTTGATATCATATATGTATATGTATATGTGTCCTTGATTTTCAGGTCTCTTGATAGTGTTTGTCCTTGTCCTTGCAAAAGCTCGTAAAGCATCTTAGTCATCACTCCTCCTTTTGCCTTCATGCTTTAGGGGGAATCTGTTACACAACATTTTGTCACGCCTCCTGCACTTCCCTGTGACATACCCCGAAGTGCCCTAAACATGACCATCATGCAGTATACGCATTCATGTATGCAGTTTAGGTCCTTCCTAAGACTTTGATTGGAAAATGCCTTGAGCTTCCCCTGAAGGAAATAGCTCTAAAACAATAATTTGAGAATCATCATCCTTATGAGACTAAAAACAACGATGATTGCCTGTTGCACTGTACTTGACCTACAATGGCATCGCTCTATTTAGTTGTATGCCCACGATGATCCCAAAAGGAAATTTTCCCAAAGAGGATGAGAAGATTCGTGATCTAGAAGCTTCCATAGCGGTGAGCTGGAGGTTGTTCGGCATAAATGAGATCAAAAAATGCAGTCGTAGAGCCATCAGTTGGAGTCTAATCAAAAGAAGCCAAAGAGCAAATGGAGGTCAAAAAAATGTAGTCGTAGAGCCATCAGTTGGAGTTTAATCAAAGGAAGCCAAAGAGTTAGCTCAAAGGAGAATCCTATTTAGAACCATCATACATGGATAAAAGTTATCCCAAATAAAAATGTAATACTTACAAGTGATCACAATTAACAAGCTCCTTCAGCTCGACAGGAAATTCTCCACCGATGGTATTATTGGAAAAATCGAATAAGTAGGGACTCATAAGAGTACTCAAAGATGGAGGAATACTTCCTGATAAATCATTTGAATTCATGTCCTTACCAAAATCAACAACAATTCACGATGTCACAAAGTGTACTTGTTCATAAAAGCAAGGGTTTTTTGGGAGTATTTTCGTAGAGAGTAACCCGTCTCTATAGTTTACCCAGCTCCTTCAAAATTCTCCTAGAAAACCTACAACCTGTCAATATTCTAAGATGAACTAAAAATTAGTCCATTATAAATTATTCAAACAAAAATACCAACGATTGAATTACAGGGTTCAAAATGCTTACAACATGTGAAGGTATTTCAAATCTCCCAAAGTACTTGGAATCAGTCCTCTCAAGCCTGGATTGTATGATAGATCCCTGCAATGATGACTTCGTTCAGTCAATCTACTTATTATACCCTCTTATTTACCATGCAAACCCAAGAGGGTTTTTGTTAATATTATTGTAGTTTCATCTAAAGAAGGATAAATTTTACACAGTGCATTGACTGCATTAAAAAGAAATATTATTGCACCCAAGTAAACAAATCTCCGATATACATGGGGGAGTTCATATAAATGAGCTCTACTTCACAACCTCAATATTCATTGGATAAATGGGTTTGGATGGTATCAACTTTGTGGTACCCTTGTGATTGCTTCATCAATCAAATTACAAAACTTGTAGTGTTGAAAGACGCTCAATTTCAATAGGCAGTTTTCCATTAAGATTCATTGAATATAGGGTCCTGTAAAATTTTATACATGGAAAGATTTAATCAGAAGAAACTCCCAACATTTTCTATAGAGCTCAAGCAAATTCCATGAACATCATGGATAATCATTTAGAATATGAGATGTTGTCATGATTTGAAACCAAGAAGCACAAAATACTTACAAATAAGTTATTCAGTTACCGATGCAAGAAACACCATCCCATTTTAAACCACACAGATCTCGGCCTTTCCATGTAGACAGTCTATTTCCCAATTGATTTTGTATCGACAACAGTGTTTCCACCGAACACATTGAAATGCATAATTTCCCACTTACATCAACATTAATGTTGTTAAAATTTTTCATAAATAAATCTACTTTTTAGGTGCTCATTAGCCAATATCGATAGAGCTCACCATCATCAGTGTGTGTAAATCTTGCAATAAACACAAAAGAAGAACACAAAGGCATGACACGGAGGAGAAAAAAATATGCAAAGAGACGAAACATGGCTAACACAGATAACAGTGAAACAAAACATGAAACATAAACTCATCAGATATCATGTATATGTTTTGAGCTTTATGTCATGTGATAATATGTTGGGGTTAATGTCCACATCTTTCCAACGAACACCATTTTTCATTGTATGGGAAATATGATGGTGGGATTGTTATAGCACCATTTACCACTCTTGGTAGATCTTATGCTTTGGTTATGGCCTAGGGCAACCTTTCCTTCTCAAACTTGGTCCAAAATCTAAAAAACAATGTTTTATTTCCTATACGCTACTTTGCCCTGTGTTAAAAGCGTGTACACGCTGGTTAGTATATACCCAACCTACGTATATGTGTTAAAACACTTAAAAATAATAAATATCCTTACTTTTGGGTGGAGTTTACAGGTTTTAGCTATTAGTCACCTACTATAGCCCGTGGCCCAACTGTCTCCCAACTAAAAAAACTAATTTGGATAAGTATAAATAAACCTCCATGGGAAGGCCTAAGGGGAGAAGAGATGAGATATTGATATTATAGTTGATTGATCCCTGATCAATTTTGATGAAATCCTTGTGCCTCCTGCACTTCCCAAGCTTAGGAAACTCTTGTTTCCTATTTTGAGATATCCTTCATCCCTCTTGCGATATCCTTGTGTATGTTGAAGGAGGAAGATTGCTGAGGTCGGGACAGGACGGACCCGGAGGACGGTTTCTCTTGGAGCTGGAGGAAGACTCAGGTTGTAGTTTCCAACCTTTCTTGTAGCTTACATCAATAAAGAAATGGTGTTATGTTCCTAATATTTATCGTGTTTATGCATTGATCCATGTTGTGATTTGTTTATAAATATTATATTAACGTGTAATTGTTCATTCGCTTATATGATTTAACGTATATATCATGAATATGCTTTATGTTACTATTGTTGTATATGATTTGCTTGGATAACTTATAGGTTTTAAAGGCATCGAAAGAAGTAGAGGGTTTGAACCCTACGGGATCTACCCAAACGTAGGACCTCCGGGTAAGGTCACTTCTTCCCAGTTCAATAGTATAAGCATTTAAATTGTTTTTCTGTGCATTTCTTGATGTTGTTTGCCCTCCGCTTTGTTGGGGTTTTCAACCCAATACCCTAGGGTGTTCCCACCCACAACAGGGATGGTTTTTCGTGATGATGGCTCCCTCTCGGTGTAGTTTATTGTTGTAAAGTCTTGATTAGACTCCTTAATGGTAGACACTAGAGTTTTTCTCACTACAAGTTTCGTGCCAAACTTACTATTAGAAAGAACACTTAATGTTGTAGGTTTGTAGGCATCTATATTATTTTCTTTGACAAATGGTTTAAGATGGTTTAAGAGGCAATCTTAGTTTCCATCTAAGTGTTGGAAGTGAGTTACATCATCCAACACAAACAATTTTAATAACTTCATAGTTATAATCATGGATACATTACTGGAGTTCAATTATTTATTTGTACATTAATAAAAGAATGTATCTTACTCACTGTAAATTTCAATACAGCCCCCATTTGACCAACTCTAATTTTAACTGGTCCTCCCTAATTATCTATATCCAAACTTTCTGCCTAGATTCCAGGAAGAAAGAGTTTACATAGTGGATATTGTTTTGCCTCTAAAAATCCCCTAGCCATGATCTCATGTTTGCCTCTATGGATTCCCTCACCCATATCTAAATCAGCTTGAGAGGAACAAACATATATGGATTTATATATACATACGAATAGGAGGTAGATTGGTTCTAAATGTTCTCTAGTGATTTCTAGCATACTAAATTTTTATTTTATGTATGCATGTATAGTAATGATCCACAAGATGAGAAAGTTACACTTTAAAAGAAATTATCCATGGAACAAGGCACTCATTGGCAGCGTATGGCTTAGTGAGAAAGGCTCTCAACTCAAAAGTCATAGGGCCATTGGGTTGAAAAATTCTTCATCACTTCTTATTGACCCACTAGCAAGGGAAGCATCAAGATCAATTTCAAAAGAAGACTATGGTAGTATATTCTATAGAGAAAATATATTAATTGAATTTCACTTAAGTTGTCAATAAACACCCTTTCAACAAAGCAACTAGTGTTGTAAGTGCTAAGATATATACTATATGATTTGAAGTAATTCTAGAACATATATATCCTAGTTTATACAAGATTAATTTCTTTGTTCTGGGGTGCATAATGTTTACCTTTCTTATGGACTATGAAAAGCATGTTGAAGGCACCTTATTTTGGAAAGTGCTCACATTAATCGTCCACATTATTGGGTATCACTTAAGCTAGGAAATGCGCAATGAAAAATGACCTATACATTGCCATGGATATTTCACTAGAATAATTCATCACAACGGATCTTGTATTATGCTAAAATATTTTACTATGTAGGTTTACTTCTTTCAATAGATTTATTATTACTAGCTTATTGCTCAAATTTTTAAAAGATGATATATTTTGAAAGAAGATATATTATCCTAAAATTGTGGCGAATACATAACCAAGTGATGATTAATATGGAGAAACAATGAGATTTTGGTAGATCCTAAGGGTTGGGTCAATAGGTATTATGACCATCATGTAGGCTCAATAAAGTATCATTCAATGACAATATACATTGACTTTAAACAAAAGTACCCACACTTTTCCCATTTAAAGTATTAATGTATTAACATGAGGCTTATGCATCACTTGTGAAGCTACCAACAACATGGAGATGACACCTTGGATGAATAGATGATTAATGAGCTACCTCCTAGCTTTCATGATGAGGATTCATCTACAGTTTTTAGGGATCTTTGCCTTCTATAGAAAAAATGGAATGGAGGCATGAAATTTGCAATTGAAACTACAAACTTATTTGTGCTTAATGTCAAGCAAGCAAACCTAATGTCAATGTCACTGCTAAGATAACAATAACATAGGTTATTGGAGAAACATTTTTTTGAGATGACACAAATTAAAACAACAAAAGGAGAGGATACAAAATTTCATGAATCAAGACTCTTAGTATAAAGTTTTCAAACATAATGTGACTGAATTTGTCCTTTACTTTCACAATTGTGAGGAACCAATTGTGTCACTTACCATTGACTTCTTAAATGATATTCTCATAAACAATGATTATGATGGCAATATCATCATGGTCAAATAACAATTAGAAGGGGGAATTTCATAAGTGGCGGGAAAGATTCAAGATTTAGATGACATCATCACATGGTAAGAGCAATACAATTTTATCCCAACCAATGTACACTCTTTTCTACAAAGTGAAATATATTGGTTTTCTGCCAACATTTATTAAACCAAATTTATGAAATGCATTTGAAGACATTGAGTCACTATGGAAAGAAAATTATGGGCACTTAGTTGAGGCTATGGAAATGATTGAGTTAGATAAAATACAATGGTCTAAAGAGACAACAAATAGTATCATTATGTTATAGTTTGGACATTTTACACGAGCGAAATAAGGATAAGAAGCAACAAATAACTAAATTAACAATATCATATAACAAATGATGAGGGAGTTCTTGTATATTCTAATGGTAGACTCCCTCAGCAGGAAGCTTACTGCAAAAATGAATTCTGGTGACCTCCCCGGAATTCGCACTTCCAATGCCCAAAAGCCTATAAACCATGCCCTTTTTGTAGATGACTCCCTCCTTCTTGGTGGTGCCTCTATGAGAATAGCTAAATCTTTCGACTATTTCCTAAAAATCTATTGCAAAGCCTCAGGAGCTATGATAAATGATAGAAAGAGCTCAATCTACGGATGGAATGTGGATCAAGGCAATTTGAATAGTATAGCCTAGATCCTTGGCTTCGAGGGCTATGCCCATTGGGACAACATCAAATATCTTGGCCTGCCACTCACCTCCGAGGTTAATAACAGAACTCTGTGGCAAGGTATTATCAACAAGATCAAATCCAAGATCGCCTCTTCAGGAGGGTTCTGGCTCACAAAGGGAGGAATTTTTTTTTTTAATAAAATCTGTGCTTTATGCCCTTCCTATCTACCAAGCCTCTTTTCTTCTTGCTCCTAAGCACATCATGGATCAAATCTCCTACCTTCTGCGAAACTTTATTTGGCAAGGAGGCAAAGGCAATCAAAGAAAAATGCACTTGGCAAACTGGGATCTAGTAAAACGCCCAATAGCGGATGGAGGAATCCAGATAAGAGACCCTGCAATCTCTAATCTCGCTCTCGGCTGCAAGCTTCTCTAGAAAATATATTCCGACCCTGCTCATCCAGCCAGTGATACGCTCAGGAAAAAATATGCGCAGGGGGTCTCTCTCAGGAAACTATCTGTTGACAACACCTCCCTTGGAATGTTAACCTGGAATTTATGCAGAAACAACATCAGTCGCTTTAAGTCTCACCTCTATTGTATTCCAGGCAATGGAAAAAAATATTACTTGTGGGAAGATCGTATAATGAATAACGCACCCCTTAAATCCCATGATGAACTTTGTGACCTCCGATGTTGGCTTCTAGATGCAGGGTATCACAAGCTATTTGACATAATAGAGTGGGATCACAAAGGGAATTGGCAGGATTGGAGCTTCCCACTCGTATTGGAGCATCTCCTTCCACAGCTAGCAGCGCTGAAATCACTCCTCTCCAATGCTCTACCCATCCATCGTGACAATCCAGATAGTTGGGGCTGGGGAGATACCGACACTTATACCACTACAGCAGGTTATATCGCTCTGCAGCCAAAAAAAGATAAAATACGTTCTCCCAGCATTTGGAAACAGGTTTTGCATTCTACAAGACTTCCGAAAGTCAATTTTTTTTTCTAGATCCTCATGCACAACAAATAGTTGATAGGTGACAATCTGCTAAAAAGAAACATTGTTGGACCTCATCGATGCATCATGTGCAGAAATGCTAGAGAAACAACCCCTCATCTGTTCATAGACTGTGTTTTTGCCAAGGAAGTCCAGAAAATAACGCTCCTTGATTTGCAATTTAATCTGCCCTAGCAATGCACTGTAGCTGATCTTTACTCCACATGGTTCCAAAATTATCCTCGTCCCATTCCCAACAACTCTTTGTGGTATCACATTTGGCTTTCAATCCCTAAATTCGTGTGTTGGGAAATCTGGCTCGCCCGGAACAACTTGAAATTCAATAATACTCCTTGCTTCCCTACAAAAATAGCTGCTAAAGCTAAAGCTCTTCTCCTAGAATCTGTTCTTCAGCATTCGCAAAAATCAAATTCTTCTCTCCTCCCTTCTGAAAAGAGCTAGTTGAATCATCTTAGCCCTCTCCCCAAAGGCAAATCTCTGATCCTCCCCCTTCCCAACCCTCACTGGAGATTAAGAGATCCAGAAGCCAGCTTCCAACTTTGGTGGAGGAATCATCTCAAAACTACTATTTTCTTCGACGAAGCCTCCAAGGGAAACCCTGAAGCAGCGGGCGTTGGTGGAGTCATCTACTCCCTAGACAACACTAGAAAAGATTGCTTCAGCTGGGGGCTTGGTCATCGTACAAATAACCAGGCAGAACTTCTTGGCCTCACAAAAGCCTGCCAAATTGTTTGGGAAAGAGGCATCAAAGATTGTCAAGCATTTGGAGACTCAGAAATCCTCATCAAGAAGATCAATATGCAGGACCAGTTCAACAACGCCACACTCAACAAGTCTCTGAAAAGGCTAATGACCATACTGAAGGACTTTGAATCCTTTCAAATTTTCCACATTCTCAGAAGCTCGAATAGTGAAGCGGATATAATGGCAAACAAAGGCTGCCTTCTTGCATCGGGCGAACTCAACATCAATGACAATAGTATTATTCAAGCAAGTGTTCCTTAACCTGAGAAACAGAGTACATCAAGATGTATTAAGATGTAAGATATTGCAGTGTAACAAGGTTGATTAGGCTCCGGCCCAACCAAATCATAAATAAAACATACCCGTTTCAGTTAAAAAAAAAAACAAATGATGAGGGAGTTTATTAATGTTCCCCTTACTACTAAAGCCTTTATATTAAGCTTTCCTCATAAAATTATACCAATTTCTAATGAACAAAACCTATTATCCATTGCATTGTGAATTAAGGTGATATGAGATTACTTTGTTATGAAATGTTTGATTTAAATCATTTACTTATAAAGGTTCCAGAATTTTAATGAAGAGCATTTTCATAAATCCTTTGGAATGAAGTGTCGTGCATTACTTGGAATCTCCCTTAAACATAACATATGATAAAAAAGAACACCAGTAAAGAAACAAAATTGCATAAATTTTTTACTTCTTTCTTCTATGCTATTGTTTCTTATGCCATTGCCTTACAACTTTCCTTTGCAACATGTGGTGCAAATGCTAGTTATTCTCTCAATTACTTTATCTCTTTCTACATGAAGTAGTTCATATAAATCAAGAGGCCTCTATAGCCCAATATGGCAACAATGTTGTAAAAAATTGTGTAATGCATTATGTAATGTAATGTAATGTTATGTTGACTCAGTTAAATTATTAAAATTAAAATTAAATGTTTAGCTCATAGACCAGTTAAGATAAGTTTGAGTTAATCATTTGATGGGCTTACCAATAGTGGTTTACAGGCCCATGGTATTTTTCCGAGGTATTTGTTATGATGAAGCCTAATCTCTTAGTAGATCTGGAGTTAAGATGGATCTAAGTTGATTTAATTTAACCTTTTAAATAGACTATATTCCACATGAATACAGTGGGTTCTCAATACCATGGGCCATTTTTGTTTTATTACTATTTTATTTTTATAGGGTTTCTTTTTACCAAGTTAAAATGTTTACATTACATTATATTAATATTTTTATTTTTATTTTAATGTAATTTGACTTAGTCAAAATGTTAAACATCAAGAGCACCTGTGGACACAATAACTATAAATATAATTATTTATTTTGTTTTATTTTTATTTTCAGTATTATATAATTTGACAAAGTTAAATTTTTTTATGGTACATCACAATATCTCCCTCGTACTTTTTTTCAGATTTAATTTACAAAATGTCATAAAATAAAAATAAAATAAAATATTTTGATTTTGAAATCACTTTGGCTTTTTGGGGATATCGATTATAAACCATGGTATTGGCCCATAGTATCCTAACAAAGTTTATTTATAAGTTGATAATATCCATGGTAAAATAGGGTGAATATCTACGATTATAAATCTTGTTATATCATAAGTTTATTCTAAGCATTAATTTTTTATGTGCTTATTAATTAAATTTAAATATTGTTACACAACTATATCTCACTCGTACCTTTTTTTCTTTTAAATTAAATTTAAAAATTATTATAAAATTAAATATTTAAAAGATTTTTGATGTACAATCTTTTTTACATTACATCTAACTCATCTCCTCCTATACCAAGGTGTAGAAGGTTTGTGGGCTCAATGAGTTATGAGAAATATCTTGAAGATGAACCACACTCGCTAGTTCGAAAAGCCTCATAAAAATATATCCTATGTGATTTTTTCCGAAAAATATTGTTAATAAAATATTTTTTTGTTATAATATCAACAACAAACTAAGTGAACACAATTAAAAATGATTTTATAGATAATTTATAACTTAATAAAACAAACCAAATATATGGATTTTTTTAATAATATTAAAAAAAAAACAACAACAACATTTTTCTTAATCTAATTTGTAAAATAAATCCCATTGAATAATAGCCAGTAAAAAAAACAAAAACACAAAAAATCTATATCAACATTAACCAAATTTCAATTCACAACTTTCTACACCCTCCCTCAAAGTCAAAAATGACATCTACAAAGTGGAAGTTATGTTTGTCGATAAATTCAAAAATGAGTTTGAAATAATAATTCTACCCAATACCATAAATGCAACTTTAGAATATATATACTCTAAATGATGTGACGGCATATATTAGGCAACACAAAAACAGTTGCAATACAAAAATTCATAAAACACGTCTACCCTGTTTTAAAAACAATTGCAATCCTAAAATTCCTAAAACACTTCTACCAACATTTTAAAGATAACTTTCCTTTTACATTTGCTCCTCACAGAAATACAAATGGACAAATAGTAAGGCAATGAGCACATGGTCCTTTGATATGCCTCTGAGTGCCCATCAATACATATAAATCAGATCAATCTCATATGACGAACCAAAATCAAAGCTTGCCTTTCTGTGAGATGGAAAACCATCAAACTTCTTCAAGTACCACGCTCTGGTTGATAAGCTTCAATTCAATAGATATCAAAAATTCATCGTTACTGTGCAAATGTCAGATGGCAGAAACAATTAAAGGTGTAGTAAATATTCTATAGCATAGTAAATATTGGTTGCTGCGATGTGTAGCGTGGAAAATGCGTGTTGGAAGGGAGATGGGACATAAATATAGTTGCGGAATAATATAAAAGAATTCCAACGACTTTTGTTAAATTAAACTCGAACGAGTTCATCATGAGGACGCGACGTGAATATCAGCATTGTATAATAGAAAATCGTTTCTTGTAGTTGACAGAGAGCTGTGCAGTTGCATCATTGCAGTCCTGGTTAGTTATGACAAGTTACGGAGAATGTGCTAACTTGAGGGCCTGGGACGTGAAATGAATATAGATGCTAATGGATGGAGAAGCTTAATTGTGCTCATCGCCTAACAATACAGGGCTCGGCCGAAGGTTAATTGTGGTCATCGCCCAACAATACAGGTCTCGGCCTCATGGCTGCGGGGTTTACAGAGAGATCCCTCAGTCATTTCTCTGCACTCAACAACCTTCCATTTCAGGGGCTCAATTTAATGATGCCAAAGCTATGCCCAAAGACCTTTTGGGTTGCCAAATTAATATATGTGCATAGGGCTGGTATATTTTTATTATTATTATTATTATTATTATTACATTAACAAGTCCGCGTTGCACACGGCAGGCATACCTGCCGAAAATAGTTTGTATATTAACTTGGATTGAAATAATAAGCGCAGTCGATTGACCAAGTTCAAAAGAAGCGTAGGACACATGACTAACAAAGTATTAGTTTCCAGTTTGACCATACATTGCTAGTCTTCTGCTCGGCTGCTTCTTAGACTGGAACTTCATTAGTCCAGTCAATAAATCCAACGAGAAGCGTAACTGTATCTACCTAGTCAAGAGGCGAAATTGTTTCCACAACAGGGCTCTCTCTATGAACTGACGCTCTATAACAGCTAGGGACAAGCATTCAGCCCGCCATTGCGAGACACCCAGACATCCAGCAACATGCAAAACACACAACCACTACGTGTGCCCGTCTGCCCACTTGTTCGCACAAGACATTAATAAAGGTCTGTCGGCATGCACACATGAAAAAACACACCACAGCATGGGCCCCTCTGCTAACCACTTGTCCATACCAGCATACTATCTTCATTACATGTTCACTGGGCTCCCAAGGTTTGATAATTCACTGTTAGGTTTGATAATTCAAGTTTCCAATATACCAAGGTTGCTAACTCTGTTCAGAACTATAGTTATACATCTCTATTCTTGCCAACTCTAGGATATAATGTAGTTAACCAACGTTGTATCAATTCTTCGCAGCAAATAACGAAATAAATAACAAAGTTCATTTTTATGTAAAGAATATGATATGCAGTGTCATAAACATTGCGTTCATTCTTATGTTGAGAATGAGAAACCTTGATACCAGTGCATATGACATATTGTTAAGCTGGTCTGTGTTATTAAGTTGCCCATATCTCACTTCGAATATCTAGTTTTTTATAATTGGTATAACCGGAACTCTAATACAAAATTCAGTTTTGTATAATTGGTATAACTGGAACTCTAATACATAATTTTGGTTGCATATAAGCATGAATTCTTTAGGACCCTTTTTATTTAACCATGTTTAAATTTACCACATACTGTTCTAGTACAAAATTTAGTTTTGTATAATTGGTATAACTACAACTCTAATACTAATATAGAATTTAGGTTGCATATAAGCATGAATTCTTCAAGACCCTTTTTATTTAACCATGTTTAAATTTACCACATACTATTCTGGTACAAAATTTAGTTTTGTATAATTGGTATAACTGGAACTCTAATACTAATACATAATTTAGGCTGCATATAAGCATGAATTCTTCATGACCCTTTTTATTTAACAATGTTTAAATTTACTAGAAAACAGTGTTTGTTTGTCAAATGGAGACCATGTTGATAATGCATTTACCAGAAAACAGTATATGTCTGCCAAATGGAGACCATGTTGATAATGCATTTACATGTATTTAATATGAGATGAATTGTAAAAAATAGGGAAAAAAAACCAAAAACGTGGAAGCCTGGAAGCCTGCACTCCTTTCCCAGAGTTGTAGAAAAATGACTGCAAGGGGACAATCCAAAGAGAAATCACCTTTCTCTTCAATCGATCATTTCCAAATACATCTTGGATATACATTCATTCATAACAATATACAAATTCAAGCAACCTTCACTTTGGTTCCCACCATTGTCAATCTTCATCGATCCAATCACCATAGATTCTGCTAATTTTTTAAGGTAATGTATTCACCCTTATCTCTCTTCTATGGTTCCCATGTATTAGTTACAATGAGAACTTTTCCTAATCGGTTTCGAAAGGAAAACTCATTCCACTAATAGTTACATTCGACCAATGAGTAATCCATCGATGTTGATCCATCTGTTGAGCGTAGTTCTTCCTTCTATTATTCCAAAGTACTCTATTAATGCCCCCCTCCCTACCAGATAGAGAGGTACTACTGGAATCAATGGATAGGAACCCACCTCGGTGAAACTATAGTCACCCCACTAATTTCTTACTCAAGGAATGGAAACAATTTATCAATTTTGCGGATTTGTAATGAATTATCGAAGGACTTATAAAAGGTAAAAAATACCATATGGGTAAAAAAGGAGGCCATTTCGATGTTGCTAAACCCTTCTTAGTTTGTTGTGCCTGAATTGGGCTGATGTTGATTTCCATCAGATTTTTAAGGGGTCCCATAAAAACATTCTTGGCTCTGAATTTATCCACATTTTTTTCAAAATCCGCATTCTAGGTTTGGGAGGACTCCCTCCCTATTTAAATACAGATTGAGATTTCAAGTTACAGCTTAAGATTTCAAGTTAGAAATGTTGTGTTTCTAATCTGATGTTGCAAAGTCTCCATTCTTTAAACCCTCGACGCTCTCCGCAAGTTTCCTAAGCTCTGTACAAAAATACACCAGCTAGAAAGGTATAAAGATATATACCATGGATTATTTATTTCAACTTTCATGTAATTCATGAAAAAATAAGGTGAAAAGGGAAAGCTTACCGTGAGGATAACGAAAATTGTCTCCGTTCGAGTAGGTGCCCGTTGCCTCCGACTCATAACAGACGAACGGATTCTTATAAATCGGTCTCTGCAAAACCCCCTCGCTGTTGCCACTCGTTGTGGCGACATTTATCATGTCGTTGTCCCTCGACACTGAATCGTTTCCACGGAGTCTCTTTGAATTTCCTGCTCATCTCAGGCACCAATTCGCTGAAAATTTGCGAGAGGCTGCCTCAGTTCTTCTCTTCTATGGATGAATCTACGGGATTTGAAATGTCACTTGCCTACCCTAAACTTGAATCACATCTGAGTTTTGTGGAAAACTCCAGGGCGTCTTTCTGCAGCAGAACCACCATGGATGATATATGTCCTTTGGCCCTCGAATTCATTGTCCTTCTGCAAGAAACTGCATCTACTCGCCTTTATCATGCTCTAGCCACGGGTCGTTGGCCGGACAACGTGCCAACTGCCACATGCCAACAGTCACATACAAATGTAGGGGTGCATGGAAGCACACCATCATGTGGCAAAGCATACCAAATAATGTCGAAAATCATAACAAATAGATGTGGAAAGTAGTTAACATAAAATGTTATGTTTTAATGTTGGCTTTAAAGCTAGCATTAATCAGATTTGGGGTCGAATTTTGATATATGTTTTGATCTATTTCCTAAGTTTACGTCAAAAAATAAAGATCAATGGTAATAAGACTCTGAACTGTACGAATGGAATTGTCAATATCCAATGGGTTAAAAATTTATTTAACATGATATAAATCGAAAAAACTTTATATTAAGCTTCCTTTTTTGGTTCAAACTAATGCTAGCAGCAACGATATCGATCGCTACAAATTGTTTTAAAATATTATTAAAATATAAAGTTATTTAGAACTTTGGTTGGTTTTTAAAAGCTTTGGATAAACGTAAAACTTTAGATAAACACAAACCAATAAACTTCGCTTTTAAAAACATTGGATAAAGGCAAAACTTAAGTTCAGCGTCTGCAATTATACTCCAAAAACTTTGGATAAAGGCAAAACTTCGGTTAAAAGCAAGTTCGACGTCGGCAATAAGACCCCAAAGCTGAATGGCCAATGAAAACCATCGAAAAATATTTAAATGATTTAAAAAATTCACTTTTTGCGTAAAACTTTGGTTAAAGTATTGAATAGCGGTTGATATTTAAAAAGTCAAACGAAATTAATTCGTAGTCAAAGCGATATCGATCGCTATATACCTGCCGGCAGGTATAATAAGTTAATTTTATTTTTTATTGTAATTTTATTTTATTTAATGTTAATGTAACAATATCTCGTCTCATACTCTTGTGGAGTATTTCTAAGTGAAATCAATGAACTTTATAAAGTAAGTTGTTTTGAATAAAAAGTATAAGCTATAAAAAAAATTAAGAATGATATAAGTGGTTGTGACTGATGATCAAATTTGAAAGAATGCCCTTAATTTTCAAGTTGAAGGGTAGATATTCAATCAACCCTTCCACGGTTAAAAGTTGGAATAATAGTTGTACTTCAAGTGAAAAGAGTAAGCTAAATACATCCTTCAAACGAATATTGTAAATACCTTCCAATTAGTAAATGTTAACATTTAATAAACAACCAAGTTAGAATTTCAATAAAAAGTAGTAAACAAATGTTTGCAATTTCAAATATAATATTTTGATGGGTTATATATGCATTAATAATAATAATAATAATAATTCATATCCATTGAGTGAAATCTATTTCCGAATAATTTTAAAGTGTTAAAAATGACAATATAAAACTTTAGCGGCAATCACAAAATGAAACACTTTTATGAACACTCGTAAAAAAGGATGTAATATATGTATCCATATGAGGCATGGGCAGTTCATCTTATATTCATATTTTGAACCTACCTCAACCCTAGTTAACCATGGGAGTCATGTTCATTCTAGATCTCATTAGAAAAGAAGAATTTTTTGTAGATATTAAGGTATTTGATGTTGGAAAAATCACTGCACCTCTATAGAATCCATAATTTCCACCCTGGGGATCCTAGTTACTGGTTTGGAATGTTTACCAATACCTGTGGGTTTTGGTGTAACAACAAACCTCCACATGGTATCAGAGCTTGGACCCAGGTTCGATTCCCCCGAGTTGCGTTTGAGGGGGGGGGGGGGGGTGTTGGAAAAATCACCGCACCTCTATAGAATCCGTAATTTCCACCCTGGGGATCCTAGTTACTGGTTTGGATGTTTAACAATACCTGTGGGTTTTGGTGTAATGACAAACCTCCACATTTGATTGAAGAGTGATAATTCTATACAATACTATAAAAGCCAAAGAGACCTTACTCGCATTATAGGCCTCTAGGAACCTGACTACCTAGTATGATTGCATTCATTGCTTATTATTTAAGCTAATAGGCTTATGATTTATAGCTTTCCCATATCCAAAGAAACACAAAACTAAAGGAAATTCCTCATCAAGGCCACCAAGTATGTTATTTTATTGAGGATATTTATTGTTCACTTTATATCTCAAATCATGTGAAAATGCATGAAGAGTGGATGTTAGAGCATAATCCCAATGCATAAGTTTGATCATTTAAAAGTTATGTTACCTTCTCCCTGCATTTCATGAGTATCCCACCCAAATTAAAAAATGTTGTTCCAAACATTAATGCTACAAAGGATATGTCTCCTTGATCTTGGGATTGGGATGAGGTAGGGGAAAATAGAGTTATAGGAGTTTCTAAAATATATGAAAATTATCACCACATTGATGTCTATGTTGATAGAAACAAGAAGAAGAAACGATCTTGGGATTGGGATGAGGTAGGGGAAAATAGAGTTATAGGAGTTTCTAAAATATATGAAAATTATCACCATATTGATGTCTATGTTGATAGAAACAAGAATAAGAAACTGAAAAAGTGCATAGATAAAAATGCATGGAATCGAGAAAAAGGGAATGCTCATTTTGGAGAAAAACAAACAAGGATTTGATAATTCTATACATTGGTTGAATAAAATCACAATTCTCATTTTTGTAATCTCAAGATTAGGTTTTCTTTTGCTCACAGGTTTATTTTGTGCAAGTTAATATTTAAACTTAATAAATATTGTACATGTTAGAAATTTTCACCAATCTTGATAGAGCTTTTAATCTCAAACATAATCATTAAATATTTTAATGTGAAATAAATAAAAACCATCATAGTATTTTATGATAAGCTTGACCAAATTTGTACAATATTGGAGAATTGTTGAGATATTTACATTCAATTATTAGTTGTGTGTTTTTGTTATGAACCTTGCACCTTAAAACTAATAAGAAAACAATAATTATAGTCATCTTGAAGGGGGGACTTCCTTGTACAATGAATACAATGTACTAAACAAGATTTTATAATCCTAAGACTAGGTCACCTTAGTATATATATAGGAGACACATGGTACAATTATAATAAAATGGGACCATGCTAGGTTCTAGCCTACATAAAAATATAACAATAGAAATGCAATCACTTAATATATAGGGATTAATAAGGGGTTTTAGAGTTACATGAGCTTATATAGGACTTAGCATGCCCCTCCTCTTCAAAGAAGTGTTTTCCTGAACACTTGACTATCTGCGGGTGTTTTTGATTGAAAAACTCATCTTCCCATGTCGCTTCTTCCACAGGTAGTTCTTCCATTTGATGAGGTACTCAATAATTTCTCAATTTATCGGCTACTTAGTTATCGCTTCCAAGATTATTTTTGGTTTCAGTATAATTTTCTGTTCTCATTAATCTTTGGTAGAATAGTTTGGACTATGATTTTATCACCAACTGCCTTCTTTAAGAAAGAAACATGGAAGACTAGATGTACATGAGAAAATGGAGGTAACTGCAATTTGTAATCCATACTTCCAATTCTCTACAACACCTTACAGGGGCCATAATACCATGGTGCTAATTTTTTGTAGTTATTTTTTTGCTTGAGGGACATATTTTTATATGGTTGTAGTCTAAAAGATACCTATTTCCCCACTTTGAATTTTCTTTCATTGCGATGATGATATGCTTTTTATTTCATCCTATTTTATATGATAACCAAGTTTTTCTTTAATAGTTTTAGAACCCCTTGTTGGTGTCATATGTAGTTCTCTAGTGCTTGAGTCTTTATATTCCCTTTCAAGGGTGATATGAGGGATGGGGGACAATATCCATAAAATGGCATAAACGAAATCATTTTTATGAAGTATGGAAGGATGTTTTGTACCACCATTCTTCCAAAGGAAACCATTTGACCCATTGTGTCTGTTTATTAGATTTAAAGAAACATACATATCCTTCTAAACATTTATTGGCAATTTCATATTTCCCATTATATTGAGGATGGTTAGATGAGTTATGATCCAATTGATTACCCAAACAATAAAATAATATAGTCCAAAATTTTCCCGTGAAAATTGGATCTCTATCACTTACAATAATCTTGGTATTCTAGGTAGCTTTTGCATTGTTTCCATGAATGCTTCTGCCATTATAGTTGCTTTAAAAGAATGAAAAAGAGAACAAAAATGGGGGAAATTTTTCATTCTATCTATCGCTACCATAATGAAAATATTTCCTTTATATTTGGGTAGAACTTTAATAAAATCTATGACGACTTCTTGTTGAGTATGTTGTCATTGATATCAAAGCGAGGGTAGGTGCAAGATTACAACGAAAGTGCAGGATGTCAAAGTGGGTGCATGATAGCATACCAGGCATAAGATATCATCATTAATGTCCTACATAGATTTATGTCCTCGATGGGATGATACAATGATGAAACCCTAGTTGTAGGGTTTGGTTTCCCTCAAAGATTATCATACCCCGAATTTGTTGAGGATTTTGAAGATAAAGATCAATATATTTTCCTTAGATACCCTCACCATTGGATTCTCCTGGTCATGTTGATTATGACAATATGTAGAGCATTTTGTGGACCTTATGATTAGAGAGATTTTCTTGGTTAAAGATCCAAGTCCCTTGATGTGGTCATAAACCCCAAAGCATGGATGACGTGGCAATTTCTCATTGGTTAGAAAAATATTAATTAAACATGTGTGGAGAAAATTATTATTGTAGGAGATCTAAATTGAATTAAAATCAATATTAATATTCACCTACCGCTAATAATAATTTGGCTCCATATAAGGTTTAAATTCATTAAAGAGATCAAATTTAAATTAAATTCTATAGCAAAGTCGGCCATATTGTTCACTCGAATAATTTGACTTCGTTTTAAAAAACATTCCCTCCTCTTTGATTTCATCCTTCCCTGTCCAAGAGGCATCTTGGTATACATAAACGAAAACTCATTCATTAGGGCAAGAAGAAAAGACTATGCGTTTGTTGAAGGTCTTCTGAGGAGGCCGAAGTAAGGAGGTCCTTGGGCATCTTTTGTTTGGGATCTAGGTATACATTTTGGGTTATGGGATTCATTTAATTTCATGCTCCTGTTGCAGGCATTCATGTATTGTTAAAGATGAACACGCTCTTAAAAAAACGACAGAATTGAAGAAGATTTGTTTACAGCTATATGTCTTATACATTTGTGCACAAGAAGCAGTCTAAAGTTTCGACCCTCTGCGACCAAGTTCAAGCTCTGATCTTTGGAGCTCGTTCTCATCTTTAAAAGGCTTATGTGAGGCCCCAAAAGGCACATGAACACAACCCTAATTCATGATTAAGACCTAGAAACTAGAGCTCGTCTCTGAAACTTGATCCATAAGTCTCTGAACGAAAAGAGCACGAATAGTTCCAGATTTAGTTATTGATGATCACTATGTTGAAGAAATTGTTGAACATTGTGTTAGTTGTCTAAATCTTGAGCATCTTCTGAAGCTGTGTGATCATCTTCTGCAATTCTCGGCTTTCTGTAGGTTCAGCTTCCCTATTACAGTGACATTGCATTTGAACGTCACTGCATCTTTGGCATTACACTTATCACTAACTATTGTAAATCTATTTGGGATATGAAGAAAATATGAGCGTATGAATCAACAGTTATGTGTCATGTAATTGGGTGATTTAATGTCGCTATTCTGAAGTATATTAATGTGTTTTTTGAGGCATTCAGTTGTGGCACAACCTCTGTGCAAAAACAAGCATATGAAAATTATATTACCCCTGTGCATGCGAGCTGGAAACACCAGGAGATTCAAGAGGCAATTTGAAGAAGATATCTAGCTCTAATTTGTGGTGAATTTCTAAATGAATTGAGACCATGAGTTAATTACCTATAACTTTTTCAGAGAAAGAGTTAATTACCTATAACTATGGACTACTATTATCTTTGACACTTACAAAAGGGTCACTGTTGTTGAAATCATTCATCGAGGGTTTTTCTATGCTATTTTAAACTTGAAGATGGTCACATCTAGTCATCTGTGAGCCTTAATTTCTTAGCAATAACACTTCTGCTAAAACTCACATTTGATAATTTAATTGGAGACATATTTTGTCTCTGACAATGCTATAAGGTGAAGCATTGAAACTCAATCATCTCTAAAGCAACTTAAATTAGGAACAAAGATTTGGATACCAGTATTACTAAATGTTGTGTATTAGTTTGTTTGTTGATGAAGATTGAGAAGTGTTGCAAGTACAAGGTAATTTGTGGGCATTTCATACATAGGACATCTTGGTGTATTGAAGGTCATCATTGAGTTTTTGTGGTCTCCTTAGCATAATTGTTCTTCTGAATAATAATTGCAGTAAGAAGATAGAAGAACCAGCAGTTTTATTATTATATTCCAATAAATTTCAGAAGTCTTGTAGCAACAATCTAGCAAACAGTGCTAAAAAATTATGAGAGGTATGTTGGTAATAGTTCGGTGATACATAATTCATTTGTCTCTGAAGGAAACTTCATCATCTTGCAATAGTCTTTACAGTAATGGATAGTTAATATACTAAGCAGTGATAGCCTATGCTTATGACTATCACCTATGTCTGAGATGGCCTTTACGTAAGATAGTGAAGAAATGATTGGTAGTGTTTGTCTGATAGTCCTTATCTGACATTAATGTTTGGAAATATTCATTATTCTTGGTGTATGATAGAGTTTCTTGATACCGTGATCAAATTGCACATGTTAGAGGCAATAACATCCTCTTGATGACAATAATGACCTTATGATCTTGACATGGAAATGCCCTTGACGGTAACCTTGGTACATGTCATGGTTTGAGACGACATGACGTTGATGATAGTAACTTCAATGTATTATATGATAGCGTATGACAGTGACCTTGACCTGTCTAGATAGTATAGCAGAGATACCTGAGAACAACACATTAGCCCATGGATGTAGAGACCCTTTTACATGTGCAAAGGTGGTGGTTGAAGTGAGCAAGAAGTAAGTTGGAGAATAGAAAGGTGTTTTGTGGCCTTATTGCAACTTTGACCTTGATGACAACAGTTGATGGTAGTAGTCTCTGATGTATGGCAACATTTCTCTGACAGTGATGATTATAACAAAGTATCTTTGACAATAATGTTGTAGCATGTGAGAAGTTGTATATTGTAGTGATTTTACCGACATAAATAGTACACTGGGAGAGGAAAGTTGTGGTAGCAGAGTGCAGCAACAAGGACAGTGAATAGCAGCAGTAGCAGCAACAGGAATGACAATGTTATTGCAGTAGGCAGGTTGGAGCAGATGTGGTAGTGGCAACAGTGGACAATAGTGGCAACAGTGGACAACAGTGGATAGTGTTAGTGTAGCAACTTGATGTAGTTGGGTCATTTTCCCTGGGACAAGAGCCCAAACCTATTTCAGGGAGCAATTGTTTCCTTCCAGTCTTGCTAGTAAAACCGTGGGGAGTCTTGTACTTCCTTCCAGATTCATCTGGTAAATTTGTATGTACATCATACATAACAAAGCACTTGGTTGAGATGAAATTTTTGTGTACTGTTCATGTTATGTTTTAAGTTCTTATTTAATTCTATGAATAATTAATGAATTCTAACCAATTGTAAAAAAATAAGGAAATATTGATTCACCCTTTTCTTAGTATTTCTAACAATTGGTATCAAACCAGGTCCTTATTTGAAACTTAACCACTTGAAGGCAGATTCGTAGCATTCAGAGTTGATTGGTGGAGATTGCAGGTGAAGATAAGATGGTTGTTGGTTTGAAGATGTTAATTCCCTCAAAGACAAACTTCAAAAAATGGAACGAGATATGGATTTGACCACAGGTATGTATACTAGTTTTTATAAGTAACATGAAGAACCGAAGGTCAGAAGACGAAGTATTATGATAATTGGAGATATTCCATAGTTGAAATCAACCTTCTTGAAGTTCAAATTAAAAAACTACAAACATCAGAAAAGGATTGTGGACTTGATGAAGAAAAGAAGGAAGCGGATCATCTCAAAACCATGCTACAAGAGGAAAACAATAGGGAAAGCACTTTGACAAGCCAACTCATAAAATGAAAAGCATAATAAGTGGGACAAGCAGGATAAAGAACTTGGCTAGAAGGTCACCTCCTTGAAGAAGCAACTTGAAGGATCCAAAAGAATTGAGGAAGTTCTAAGAAGTCAAATGAAGCAGAAGGAAGAGGAATGCATAAAACATGAACAAGAGATTGTCACCATGAGAGTAGAAGTAGAAAATCTAAAGAAAAAATTGAGCTCACAGGTATTGGATGACCTTCTCAATTACCAAAGGTCACAACTTATCAAAGCAGGTTTTGGATATATTAGTGAGGCCTCATGCTGCAAGGATGAAGATGTCAAAGAGGAAGTGATGTCGGGTGACAAAGATAGAAAAGAAGCCTCATGAAGAGAACCCTCACTCCAAAGATGAAGAGAAGCCACATGTCAAAGAAGAACACAAGCCTCATCAAAAGAAGTATCAAACCAAAGATGAAGAGAAGCTGAAAGTCAAAGTTTTGCACAAATCAACCAACATCGAGAGCTGGAAGGCAAATGCCTCAAGAAGTTAAGATGATGCATTCAATGCACTAGATCATAAAAGAGCATTCAAAAGTGGAGAACAACAAATCCTTGGATATTCTCAAGAGAGAGACATCTTTAGGATAACATGACCCTATACACCCAGGTATGCAAGCACATTTCATGGTTATTACTATGCATCTTCTAACTATGGACATAGAGCTTGAGAGTGTAGGGAATATAACATGAGTAATGATATAGGGTTTTATCAAAGCCCTAGAGGCAAATTTATTGGAAATTAAGAAAAAGTCCCATATGCCTATAACAACAGAAGCTACAACACTTTTGCTCCATTGTTCAGACCAGATATTGAGTGCTACCTGTGTCACAACTTTGGCCATTTTGCATGAGACTGTAGAAGCGCTTGACATGGACCTCACAAAACCATGAAATAAAAGCCTTCACTAGGAAAGAACATAAGACCACTAGGGCCTGGCAAAGAAAATAGGTTTCACAATGAATTCTCGCACAATTGGAAGATGCATAGAGACATGGGGAGCTCGCAGGGAGAGCGTAATGTTAGCGGGAGCTTTTGTAATGGAAGAGATGATGCAGCAGGAAGGCACATTGTCACAGGGAGACTGTAGAGATGATGACGCAGGTGATCATATTTTTAGGGGCAGCCATATCACATGAAGATATCACTAAGGATGTGTCAGCCACCCTTTTCCATTGATGTCAAAGGGGTAGAGAATCTTGGAATGAAATGAAGAGAAGAAGCATGAGGTCAAAGGGAGCTTAAGCAGCATGCCAAATGAAGAGCAAGTGTGTTGACATCAATGACAAAGGGGGAGATTGTTGAGTATGTTGTCATTGATGTCAAAGCTGGTGGAAGATATCGTCATTGATCTCTTATATAGATTGATGTCCTCGATGGGATGATGGAGTTATGAAATGCTAGCTCTAGGGTTTGATTTCCATGGATGATGATCATACCTTGCATTTGTTGAGGATTTTGAAGATGAAGATCAATATATTTTCCTTGGAAATCCTTGCCATTGGATTCTCCTCATCACGCTGATTTTGAAGGTATGTGGAGCATTTCATGGGTCCTCACGGTTAAAGAGATATGTTTGTTCAAAGTTCCAAGCCCCTTGATGTGGTCATAAACCCCAATTCATGGATGATATGGCAGTTTCCAATTGGTTGGAAAAATCTTAATTAAACATGTGTGGAAAAAATAATTATTGAAAGGAATCTAAATTAATTAAAATCAATATTAAGATTGACCTATGATTAATAATAACTTGGTTCCATGTAAGGTTGATATTCATTAAATCGGTCAGATTTAAATTAAATAATATATCAGAGTCGACCATATTGTTCACTCCAATAATTTGAATTTCATTAAAAAAAAAAAAACCCTCCTCTTTGATGTTGGCCTACCCTTTCCAAGAGGCATATTGGTCTATATAAAGGACAAACTCCTCATGCATTAGGGCAAGGAGAAAAGCTTATGCTTCTATTGAGGGTTTTCTAAGGAGGCTGAAGTAAGGAGGTCATTGGGCATCTTTTATTTGGGAGTTGGATTTTGATTTTGGGCTATGGGATTCATTTAGTTTCTTGCTCCTTTTGCAGGCGTTCATGTATTACTGAAGGATGAACCCGCTCTTAAAAAAAACGTAGATTTGAAGGAGATTTGGTTACACCTATACTTCCAAGTTCCTATACATATGTGCATTAGTAGTCTAAAGTTTTGACCCTTTGTGGCCAATTTCAAGCTCTGATCTTTGTGGCCAACACTAATGATTTTTTTTTCTAAAGCTCGTTCTCATCTTTTGAAGGCTTATGTGAGGCCCCAAACTGCACAAGAACATAACCCTATTTCATGATTAAGACCTGGAAACTAGGGCTTATCTCTGCAACTTGATCCATAAGTCTTTGAATGAAAAGAGCTGGAATAGTTCCAGATTTATTTACGGATGATCATTGTGTTGAAGAAATTAATGAGCGTTGTGTTAGTTATCTAAATCCGGAGCATCTTCTGAAGTCGTCTGATCATCACTGTGTCATCCTCTTCTACAATTATTAGCTTTCGGTAGGTTCAAATCCCCTATTACAGTGACCTTGCACTTCAACATCAATGCATCTTTGGCATTACACTTATCACTGTGACTATTGGAAGTGAGTTTGGGATATGAAGAAAATATGAGTGTATGAATCAACAGTAATGTGTCATGTAATTGGGTGATTTAACATCGATCTTCTGAATTATATTAAGATTTTTTTTGAGGCAATCACCTATGGACCTTATGGCACAACCTCTACGCAAAACCAAGCATATGAAAAGTATATTACCCCGGTGCATGTGAGCTGGAAACACCACGAGATTGAAGAGACAATTTGAAGAAGATATCTAGCTCTAATTTGTGGCAAATTTCTGAATAATTTGAGATCATGAGTTAATTACCTATAACTACAGACTACTCTTATCTTTCGCACTTGAAAAAGGGTCACTATTGTTGAAATCGTTCATCAATGGTTTCTCTATGCTATTTTAAACCTGAAGATGGTCACAACTAGTCATCCGTGAGCCTTAATTTCTTGACAATAAAAATTCTGCTAAAAATCACATTTGATAATTTTGTTGGAGACATAATTCAGCCCTAACAATGCTATAATATGAAGCATTGAAACTCAATCATCTCTGAAGCATCTTAAATTAAGAACAAAGATTTGGATACCAGTATTGCTAAAAGTTGTGTATTAGTTTGTTTGTTGATGAAGATTGAGAAGTGTTGCAATACAAGGTGATTTTTGGACATTTCATACATAGGACGCCTTGTTGTATTAAAGGTCATGATTGAGATTTTTGGGTCTCCTTAGCATCATTTTTTTTTCTGAAGAGTAATTGTAGTAAGAAGATAGAAGAACAAGCATTTTTGTTATTGTCTTCCAGTATAAAGTTCAGAAGTCTTGTAGCAGCAGTTCAGCAAATAGTGCTCGAAAAGTATGAGAGGTCTGCTGGTTAGTGATACATCATTCATTTGTCTCTTGAGGAAACTACATCATCTTGCAACAATATTTACAATAAGGGGTATTTAAGATACTAAGTAGTGATAGCCTATGGTTATGACTGCCACATATGTCTAAGATGGCCTTTACTTAGGACAATGAAGAAATAATTGGAAGTTTCTATATGACAGTCCTTATCTTACAATAATGTTTTACAATATCCCTTATTCTTGGTGTATGACAGAGTTGCTTAATACCATGATCAAATTGCACATGCTGAGGAAATAACATCCTCTTGATGGCAATAGTGACCTTATGATCTCGATGTGACAAGTCGTTGATAGTGCCCTTGACAATAACCTTTGTATGTGATAGTGTTTGACATGACATGACCTTAATGGAAATAACTTCAATGTATTATATGATAGTGTGTGATAGTGACCTTGACCTATCTGGACAGTATAACAGAGATAACTGAGAACAACACATTAGTCCATGAATGCAGAGACCCTTTTACATATGCAGAGGTGGTGGATGAATTGAGCAAGAAGTAACTTGGAGAAAAGAAGGATGTTTTGTGGCCTTATTGCAACAATGACATTGATGATAGCAGTTGATGGTAATATCCTCTGATGTATATTTCTTTCACAGTGATGATTATAACAAAATCTCTTTGACAATAATGTTGTAACAGGTGAGCAGCTTTAGATTGCAGTGATTTTACTAACAACAATAGTACATTGAGAGAGGACAGTTGTGGTAGAAGAGTGCAGTAGCAGGGGTAGTGAAAAATAGCAGTAGCAGGGGTAGTGAAAAATAGCAGTAGCAGCAGTAGGAATGATAATGTTACTACATCAGTCAGGTTGGAGCAGATGTGACAGTGGCAGCAGTGGATAGCAATGAACAGTAGTGGTAGGAGTGGACAACATTGGGCAATGTTAGTGTAGCAGCTTGATGTAGTTGGGTCATTGTCCGTAGTATGGGATCCCAAACATGTTTTAAGGAGTAATTGTTTCCTTCCAGCCTTGCTGGTAAAACCCCCAAGGAGTCTTGTACTTCCTTCCAGATTCATCTGGTAAATTTGTATGTACATCATACATAACAAAGAAATCGGTTGAGATAAAAAATTTGTGTATTGTTCATGTGATGTTTTATGTTATGATTTAATGCTATAAATAATTAATGGAATCTAACTAATTGTAAAAAATCAAGGAATTATTGATTCACACCCCTTTCAGTGTTTCCAACACTTCTTCCCAATGCTGGCTTGGTTGGGCTAATGGTTGAAGGTGCCCTGGGGTCTTGATTGTCTCTCCCCTAATTTTTTGGAATATCATACATTCTTCCACAAAATTCCCCCAAAAAATATTTCTTGATCCTATAATATGTCTTCAAGAACCTTGAATATTTTCCTATAGGAGAATGTTAGACCGAGTCCCTAGAGAATCACAAAGTTTGAGACCATGAGCTCTAATCCTTATCTTGATGAGGTGTTATCATGACCCACTGATGAGTTTTTAAGGAGATCTAGATGATCTAGAAGGTTAATTGATGTATTATAAATTCATATCATGGGATCAATACAAAATAACACATTGGCTTAAGGCATTTTCTGCCATTTTTTTTGTCTTGCCTTGCTCATGCGAATTCTCAACATGGTATTAGAGTTAGGTTATCAGAGCAATGGCTGAGAGAGGCTTTGTGATGCTAGGTTTGAATGTTACCTTGTAGAAGTGTTGTAAATCATAAGCTATCAATGCTACCAAAGAATCATAGATCTATGGGATCTGTGAAGGAGTGCAATTGAACGGCTTCATGAAAGACATGCGGGTTTTTTGAAGTTGTAGCATTATTAGAACATAAGGACTAAGATCTGAGAGTATGAGGGCCTAAAGGAAGAGATAGTGCCACTTTGTGTTAGATTGAATTTTATGTTATTCAAACACTAATATCTATTTAGCCACAAGTTGGCAATCAGATCTTCTACTTTGATAAATGGTTGTTGAGAATATTTTCTAAATTCTATCAAATTTAATATTTATTCAATCCTATATAGCATTGATCATTGTTATCTTTACATTTTCTACAGAGAAAATAAAAAAGTAACATTGACAATGTTGGTAGACACGTGAATAGAAACTAGTGCAAGGCTCAAATTATTTCTATATTGCTACTATTGAAAGGAGGAAGTCAAAATTGATGAGCATGAGAGGAATACTATTTTTTCTGTAATTAATATTTGATAGTTATATGTATACTAACACGAATATGCAGAAAACTATGCATGAATCTGAAGCAATATGACTTAAACAATCCAAATCTTTTGCTCCTTTCATAAATGTTGGATAGAATCCACTCTTCCCTAAATTGGATCAAGCCCGATGATTCATCAACATTAGGGTCATCAATTCTACATTTCTTTTTCTCCTTTGACTTCTTGATTACCAACACTACCATCAATCGACATTCTTTGCTTGCTCTGATTGGCATTAATGACTAAAACTATATGGTTTGTTCCATCGAGACTTTTCATATTAGTATGATCATTGAAATCAGGGCATGAGAGCTCCCTCAATGTGATTTTCATACAAAAAGGAGGTTGTTTTCCATGTCAAAATTCCACACGGTTCTTTGAGTGTGTGAGAATGTGAGTTGCATGAAGCTATGGCTTTGAATACAACCAACACCTTTGGTCACCTTATCATGAGTAATAGTAGATGTAAAGAGAAAATCCATAGTGATAAATTCATCACGACATTGATCCCATTTCCTTTTTGAGCTCAACATCAATTCCTTGAGACCTATTGATCTTTTCCATCATGAGGTGCCTTGTTGTTAGTACAAACTACCTGGTAAAAATTCATTAGGGGAATTTTGAGGTAAAAAATGGGCTTCAAAATGAAAAATGTACTAACAAAATCAGCGTTAAGAGAACCAATAGGATTCAATATGATGATGTCACTATTACAAACTCACTCAATTTTTGACAGTCTTTGGCTGCTCTTTTGACCCCTTATCGTTGCTCTGACAACAAATTGGGGTACTAGTAAACATCACATCGCAAGTAGTCAAAATTTTGACATTAAAAGTTTTCGTCAAAATTCTGACGCTAACCATCATTAGAAACTTGGTAATCCAAAGCAACGGCGTTTGTCGAAATCCCTCCACATACCCGTTTTAAATGTGACAAAAAACGTGTCTATCTAGCAACATGTTTCCTAATGCAATCATTTCAAAAACTGTTATCTATCGTCAGAACCTTCATTGCAAGATTGACGTAGATGACAATTTTTTTTAGACAATTTTTTTGTAATGGCAATGTCCTATGCCATTGGAATCGTCGTTGTATGACTGATGCCTACAACTATATTTTTCTGACAATTTTTTCATACTAGTGACGTCTTGTTCCATTGGAATTGTTGAAATATGTAACTAGGTTTGATCTTCATAATATGTAATCATGATTTTATGTATTTAATGAAAAGAGAAAAAAAAATTATTATTTGTGTTCTTGAGGCACGGGTTTCATGCTCAAGGGAAATTTATTTTTAGGTCAAGCACCCATTGAGTGCTTCTAGGTTTGTCATAAATTCAATTGAGTCATTGTCATGTATTGAAGACCCATTTGGGCATGTTACATATTGTAAAGAAAAATGTACTGAGTCAAAATAGAGTCAAAAGACCCTCAAAAGCCTAGTCATGGCATAAAGATCAAGTCGACCTACATGAAGGGACAAGTCGGCCTCAAGATAGCAATTGTACACCTCACAAGCCTATAAATAAGAAGGAATTTGACCTCAAAGTTTTTGGGCCTCTCTTTCTCTCTCTTGTTAGGATTATTACAGTTATTGGGAAAGATAAAATTTTGAAGTTGCATCGAAGATGTGAAGCTACATAAAAGTTGTGAAGCTGCAAGGTTGAAGTTGTGAAGCTGTAAGGTTGAAGCTATGAAGTTGCCTCTAGGTCGAAGTTGTGAAGCTACAAGATCAAATCTATGAAGCTTTCTCTAGGTCGAAGTTGTGAAGTTGTTAGTTCGAAGTTGTCGAAGCTATATCATGGTCAAAGTTGCAGAAATTTTTGTTGGAAGGTCAAATTTTGTTGTGGAAAGTCGTTCAAGAAGGAAAATGTTGACTTGGCCTTAGAGGGTCCTGGTCAAGGGTTATAAGTCTTGGAATTCGTCAATTGAATTTCTATAAGAAGAGAATAATTCTGATGGGTTTTCTTCTCAATTGAGAGATTGTGTCTTATTGTCTCACTGTTCTTTATGATTTGGTATTTGTTTGATGATAAAGGACACTAATAATAATAAAGGAAAGAATCATTTAATAAAGTAAAGTAAAACTACATCACAAGTAGTTATCAAAGTAAGAGAAATCACCTAATCTAGCTGCCCTAGATTTCTCAACATGGTTTCGGAGCTAAGGTGACTTCATCAAGGATGGGCAGCACAAAGAAGGATACTTAAGGAACAAAGTATGAAGAAATCATATTGGAAACATCAATAGCATCGACCATAAAGAATAGTTTGATAAAGGAAGAAAAAGGAATCTAATACCCATCAAAGGAAGAATAAAGAAGAGCGAAGCATTTTCTGATTTGTTTTGGACTAATTCTCCTCTACTCATGCGAAGGTTAGGGCATCATTTGCAGTAGCGAAAGCCGAAAATTTTAGTCACTCAATGGATCCAAATTTTGGGTCAAAGGACTATTTAGCAAGCCGAATTGTCAAGAGAGTGATTCAAGGTCAATCGCAGTCAAAAGGAGGAAACTCTATCCATATTCAAGCCACATGTGTGACCTAGGATTTCTACAGAAAAGGCCAAAATTGTAGACCTCCTACAGCAAGCCGAAAATCTGAAGAAGGGCTGGAAATTTGAGGATGTGAAACAAGTTTGAATAGTGTTGACTTGAAGGAAGAAAAACAGGAAAAATCGTTGTCATCATCAAGGAATCAATGTGATCTCCCTTTAAGCTAAGGATCACTTTTGAAGAAAGGCATCTTCACCAAGAAGACATCTTCTATTATCTACAACATCATCAAAATCAAGAAGGCATCAAGTTGAATATTTCATCATCTAGGAGTATCTTCACCTAAAAAGTAAGTATTTTTATATCTATATTTGAATATGTCAAAATGACTTCATATTGCAAGAAGAGCAACAAATTGGTTCGACCGTCAAACTTTGTTGCATGGAAGAAGAGGATATATTTGATCCTCATAGAAAAATGAAGTAGTTGGTTATGGTAAGGGTTTAATTTTTGAACTGCTAAAAGAAGAAGCTCAAGCTCTACAAGATGAAGATATCAAAAGAAGAAGGAATAGCCTCATACTTTATGAGGGTGTCAAAAATAAGAGATCAACTCCAAGAGTTGGGAGAAATAATGTATGACAAGGAAATGAATACCATGGTGTTGAATGCACTACAAGAAGAATGGGTCAACTTCACATCAAGAATCTATGAGAAGAAGGAAACTACTCCATTCAATAAACTATGGTCATTATGCAAAACCAAAGAAACCAGGATGAAGGAAAAAATCAGTGTCGGATCAAGTGAGCAAGCTCAAGCTTTTTTTACCATGGTTACAAGAAAAAGGGAAGCTTGGTCCTCTTAAAAAGAAGAAGAACATGTTGAAGGTTCAAGTCTATGACTATCATGAATATGGTCACTACAAGAGAGATTATCCAAAGCTGAAGAAGGACGACGACAAAAGAGGAAGGGAAGAATCCCATATCACTAAAGAAATGGAAAAAGTTGAAAAGAAGAAATCCAAGAAGGAGGAGGTAAAATATATCTACTATGATTAAGATAGTCTTCCTCACCTAGTCCTTTTCAAGTTTTTGTTTTAGGTTTTTTGTTTTAAAGTGTAACTATCATGAGAAGCATGATAGGATGCATTATGTTAAGGAGATGGCATCATAGAAGCATAAGATTGAAAGCAAGAGCTTTTGACAACATCATAAAGAAACATGAAAGATAGATTAAATAGAAGTCTATGGTTGTCACCTATAGAAGGATGTAGCTCCTTGTAACCTCATTAGAAGCATAAGTAGTACTTATGGGAAAAGTAAAGTCATTTATTATAAAGATCATCATACATCATTCAAAAGGAGAATTTGCAGGATGAGGATGATCAAGATCCTTTGTTGGAATCTTCATTGAAAGGTTCACCTACTGGAAGAAGAAAGTGTCTCGCCAAGAATTCAAACTTGTATGGGATTCATGGGATGATGGTATGATGTCAAAATAAGTGAAGCAGGTCAAGGTATTGAAGTTATTTCAATCAAGGAAGCTTTTGAAGGAAGTCTAGATGACCAAAAGAAAGAGATGAGGTATGTATTCTTGTACTTAATGATATATAGCCATGCCATATGGTTGCATATATCATGAATGAGTGCTCTACCTCAAGAGCATGATCAAAAGAAAGGATCTCCTCCTGTGAAAGGATGCATGAAGGCATGGTTCACACATTGACTAGATGAAATCAACATAATATGTCCTCATATGAAATATGAGGTGGTTGACAAATTTGAAGGAACTATGATTGGAAGTTCTTGGGAGGAAATGTGTGAATAAATAAAGGAAGAGATCATGAAAAATGAAACTATGGAGAAGGAAATCAACATCCAAGGACTAGAATATTTGATTATGATATCTCCATGGGAAAGATATGAAGATCCTGATAAAGTCTGAAAAAGAAAGAGACCCTTGACGTTGTATATATTTTTGGAGATGTGTCAATATGTGTGCAGGATGTTGGTGTGACAACAAGAAGATGTCATGTTGAAAATACCATCACAAAGGTAAGTTTGATTTAATGTTCATTCTTTATTTTTGAACAATATCTAGATGGGCTAATGCAGGGATACCAAATGAATGGTTATAGATGTTATCTACAACTGATACTCATGTGGTAGGATGAAAGCTCTTTAAGGAAACATGATGTGAAGAAGGTAGAAAGGTATGAAGGAAAAGCCAGATATGGACTAACGAATCAATTTCCGGTGAAAGAAAGGATGGCATGATTGACATGATTCATGAATGAAAGTGATGGATGGTCAATGTCGTACAAAGAAGTCCCAAAAGATGTAGGCTCTATAAAAAATAAGAAACTCATGACATTGAGAGAGAGATTCCTACAAGCAGTTGGTTGTCCCATGATCTCCACCTACAATTTTTTTGGAAGCAATTCCCTGATTAAGAGGGAGATTTGGTACATTCCTTTTATGGAATGGTTTGGTCATCCCTGGATAAGAGGGAGAGACAGATATGGTTCTCTACTTCATGTTTCATGCACTAGACTAGGACTATCAACTGCAAGTCTTAGTGAAGGCCATGAGGGGAGATGGACACATCATTCTTGTCTTCACCTGGGAAGATAGAATGGAGGATTGGGTGAGCATCTATCATCTGATACTCTTTGAGGATGTGGTAGGGCATCCAAGATAAGAGTAATAATAGAGGACTGATATTCTTTGAGGACATGGAATCCAAGATAAGAATAGTCTTGGTGGAACATACTCTAAGAGAACCTGGGTGGGGTATGTTCCGAGAGAGAAAATGTTGAGGGTGTCTATAAATAATTGGTCTCACCAGCATTGTGCTTTGATCTAGTGGAGAGATAGAGTTGTTAGTAAAGGCCTTTCTATGTGACAATGTTAGATGATATGATGTTATAGAGATGGGTTACCAATCCGACTCTTCTTATGAGAATTCTCCAGATTAAGAATGTCCAAGTACCTTGTATGGATTATGAATGCCTCCCTAGTTAAATGAAAGTGTTGAAATATGTAACTAGGTTCGGGCTTCATAATATGTAATCATGATTTTATGTATTTAATGAAAAGAGAAAAATAAATTTATTTTTTGTATTTTTGAGGCATGAGTTTCATGCTCAAGGGAAATTTATTTTTAGGTCAAGCACCCATTGAGTGCTTCTAGGTTTGTCATAAATTTAATTCATTCATTATCATACATTGAAGACCCATTTGGGCATGTTACATATTCTAAAGAAAAAATTACTAAGTCAAAATAAAGTCAAAAGACCCTCCAAGACCTTGTCATGGCACAAAGATCAAGTCGACCTTCATTAAGGGACAATTCGGCTTGAAGATAGCAATTTGTACCCCTCAGAAGCCTATAAATAAGAAGGAATTCTACCTCATTTGGACACTCACTCAAGAAAGTTCAATCTCCACAAGATAGAAGATGGAAAAGGACGAAGAAGGAGAAGGAGAACAAGTTCGAAGTTTTTGGGCCTTTCTCTCTCTCTCTCTTTTGTTAGGGTTCCTAAAGTTGCTGGGCAAGACAAAATTCTGAAGTTGCATTGAAGTTGTGAAGCTACATCAAAGTTGTGAAGTTGCATCGAAGTTGTGAAGCTGCAAGGTCAAAGCTACAAAATTTCCTCTAGGTCGAAGTTGTGACGCTGCAAGGTCGAAGCTATGAAGCTGGTTCTAGGTCAAAGCTATGAAGCTGCTTCTTGGTCTAATCTGTGAAGCTGCTAGTTCAAAGTTGTTGAGGCTGCATGAAGTCCGAAGTTGCATAAATTGTTGTCGGGGTCGAAGTTATTGGAGAAGTTACTGGAAGGTCCAAGTTTTTTGCTGAAAATCGTTCAAGAATGAAAATTTGACTTCGTCTTGGAGGGTCTTGGCCAAGGGTTATAGGTCTTGGAATTCACCAATTGAATTTCTACTAGAAGAGGAATTATGATGGGTTTTCCTCTTAGTTGGAGAGATTTTGGCCCTGGCTAATCACCTACATCTTGTGTCCTATTATCTCACTGTTCTTTATGACTTGGTAGTTGTTTGATGATAAAGAACACTAATAATGATAAAGAAAATAATAATTTAATCAAGTAAAGTAAAAATACAACACAAGAAGTTATCAAAGTAAGGGAAATCACATAATCTAGCTGTCCTAGATTTCTTAACAGGAACCTCTGTCACAAGATCGATGCCTACACCAATATTTTTCTGACGAATTTTCCATAATAGTGATGTCCTGTGTCATACAAACATGCGTCAAAATACCAACATCAACACCAATTCGAAAAAATAAATAAATTTGAATCCCAATCTTACGCTCATAGTTTTGTTTGGAGTTTCGAACAAGTAATGAGATGGTATCTAATGATATGTGGGGCCTCATCGTTCTCCCGCTAATGTCATGGGGGGAAGGACCCGCTACATTTTTTAATGTCAACTGCTCAAGACCCATCCAATGGCTTTGATCCTAACAGGACCTCTCCCCTCCATTGTTAACATGACAGGGAGGGAGGCCCTCTTGAGCTCTCACCCATTCATATCTCGCAAGCCATTTTATGGTTGTGATTAAATCAAGCATACCCCTTGTTGTAGCTCTTAGAGACAACCCCCGAGTTGAGGAGAGGTTGATTCGTAGGACATCTTAGTGTCTCTTGAAGATAATTCATTTTTTCTCAAGAGATAAGTGTAAAATGATTTGATATATGGTTCAATTACCTTTCACAGAGGCATATTCAAACATACACATAAACAATATATATCATCCCAAGAGTAAATGTTCAAGTCTTGTGGCCTACACACAGTAAATGCAACTTAATTTATTGTTGCAGTAAATATGGGAAGGAGAAAAATAAGGAAGGAACTTAGTACAGAGGGTTGGATACACCCAGAATCCTAAGCAGTAAATCCCAATTGAATAATGAAAGAATGAGGAAATGAAGTGAATAAAATATGGAGTGAATTTAAGGTTTCCAACTCAATATTTCACAGGTACTTTCTGCTATAATATAACATAGTAAATTTTCAATCTCACAGGTATTGTCTGCTACAACATAACATAAGTAAATCTATGATTTATGAGTGAATCCAACTTTACAACTTACATAATTTCTAATGAAGAGAAACACACATGAAGTGACATACTGAGTAAGAACACATACTACACATTCCTATGCTTGGAATCACATTATCTTCTTCATTAATCTTCTAAAATGGAGTCCATATCACATGGTCAAACTGGTGAAATTTGTCGAATAATTACCACCTCAGGGACAAGAAATTGAACCAAAACTTGAAACCTCTCTCTCAAAACAGAATTCAGAATCACTGAAAAAATAAAATTTGGAACCACTGAGAACAAAATTTGGGAACCTTTGTAATGAGTTTCCTCTCCCATTTTATAGGGAGAACCAAAATAAGGACAACTTGCAAAATATCTGAAAATTCTATAGTTTTCTGAACTACACAACTATCTGAGTGTGCAACTAGCCTGACTGTGCTAATGATTACCGAGAAAACTTGATTATTTTCTTGAAAATGGAAAAAGTTAACGAAACATGAAAAGCATGAGGTGTCATAATTGACACAGCAAAATATCTTCAATGTCGATTCCTGTAATCTCCTAAGGTGGACTTGGGCTCCATTATTTGGATTAGTGGTGGGTTGATGATTTGGCCATGCCTATTTTTTGATATTCATCCCATGGTTACTTGCCACTTCTCCTATCACTTTCTCCCTCTAACTACTTAAATTCCCTCTTTCTGGAGCGGGCCATAATTTGGTGTGGTGGAGTGGAGTTGTTCTGAAACTTAGTTGTCGACTCATCCATCCTTTATTACCTCTATGCTACACTATCAGGGCCCAATATATCCTCTAAAATTACCATAGTGCAACTTTAGAGTTGCAACACATCGTAATTTCATTTAAAATGGCATTACGAAAACACAAAATTTTGATGCCTTTAGCCCCCCTTATGCTTAGCCCCTTTTATTTATCAACCATAGGACTATAGGAATTTACAGGGTAAGTTCCTCAGAAAGAACACCAAAAGGACACCGCTCACAACCAGATCACAGATCAATACACCAGTATTTTTGACGTGGTTAAAACCCTCAAAGAGGGAAACAGTCCACGGCCTGCGCCAACGTGGCTACTACAGGCAATTTATTAATCAAAGAATGAAAATTTACATAAGCTTCTCTCATGCACGGATTACCCGAACAATGACCCTCCATGCGCTTTAAATAGAACTCATGGACCAATCGGGTGTCAAGCCACGGATCAAGTGTCGGTAATACCGAGGAGAGAGTGAACCGTCGGATCACTACATATCGTGACCGTCGGATTGTAAGTTACAAAATGTACAACGGTAAAGAAACACACTTTACCTAACTCTATACCTAATTCTAAACTAGACCAAGTTGTACTTAACTATTTCCTATGTGTTGGAATATCCTAACATCCCCCCTTAAGAACAACTTGGGATAGGATTGAAGGATTTACAAATATGACACAATAGGAGAAGGAAGGAGGCACTAGAGCCTATCCCCCCTTAGTGACAACTTCCTGAACTCCAAGCATATATCGAAGTTTAGTGAAATTCGCCTCTGTGAGAGCCTTTGTGAAGATGTCTGCAACCTGATCATCTGTTGAACAATATTGCACTTCAAGAACATGGTCATGAATGAGCTTTCTGATGAAGTGCATGTGTAGTTCAATGTGTTTGCTGCGCTGATGCTGGACTGGATCTTTGCATAGCTGAATGGCACTTTGATTATCACACCAAAGTGTGGTTGGATGCTGCTGCTCAAAGCCAAACTCTGATAGGATCTGACGAAGCCACAAGGCTTCCTTACTAGCTTCCACGACACCACGATACTCTGCTTCTGCTGACGAAAGAGAAATGGCAGCCTGTTTCTTACAAGCCCATGTAATAGGTCCTGAACCAAGAGTGAAGACATAACCGGCAGTAGACTTCTGATCATCAGGGTCACCAGCCCAATCAGAATCAGTGAAACCAACTAATAGAGGAGCTGCTTTGGCACTGTAATGAATCCCAAACTGTACTGTACCTCGAACATAACGAAGTATTCTTTTAGCTGCTTTCCAATGACTTTCACGGGGGTTTTGCATAAAACGAGCAACAAGGCCAACAGCAAAGGAAAGGTCAGGACGAGTATGGGTTAAATACAAGAGTTTTCCTACAAGTTGACGGTATAAGGTAGCATCAACTTCAGGAGAAGTACAAGAGACTGAAAGTTTGACTCCAGACTGAAAGGGAGAAGGGGCTGGCTTACAGTCTTCCATGTGAAAATGACGAAGAATATCACAAGCATACTTGGACTGGGAAAGGAAAATACCCTCCTTGGATTGCAAGACTTGAAGACCGAGAAAATAGTGTAAGTGTCCTAAGTCTGTCATTTCAAATTTCTTTTTAAGGCTGGACTTCACATGGTTTATAAGGTTGGGATCACTACCAGTAAGAATAAGATCATCAACATAAAGAACAAGGATGATAAGAGAGTTGCCCACTTTCTTGGTGTAGACAGTATTGTCAGAATAACACCTAGAAAAGCCAGATTCTAAAAGAAAGCTATCCATTTTGGCATACCAAGCCCGAGGAGCTTGCTTGAGACCATAAAGGGATTTCTTAAGTCGACAAACAAGGCTGGAGTCTGTTTGTATGAAGCGAATGGGTTGTTCCATATAGATTTCTTCCTGCAAGTCCCCATGTAAGAAGGCACATTTAACATCCATCTGATGGACTTCCCATTTTAAAGAGGCAGCAAGGGAAAGAACAAGGCGGATAGAGTTCATTTTGGAAACAGGGGAGAAGGTTTCAGTGTAGTCAATGCCTTCAACCTGTGAAAAGCCCTTAGCAACAAGACGAGCTTTATGTTTATCAATTTTCCCATCTGGTCCATACTTGGTTCTGTAAACCCATTTACATCTAACAAATTTGCGTCCCTTTGGTAGAGGAACAAGATCCCATGTATCATTTGCCAACAATGAATGATATTCTTCATTCATAGCTGCTTCCCAATGTGGATGGCCTGAAGCTTCTGCAAAAGTGTCAGGATCATGATTTACTGGAGCTTGAGCTAGTAAAGAAGAGGCTCTTTCAAACTGAGAACGTGTACGTCGCTGATCTGTAGGATCACTGTCAAGATCACCTGCTGCATCCCGAGTAGCACGGACCCATCTTGGAAGTTGAGGATCCTGAGAAGGTGGGGGAGGATTATCATCCTCACTTTCATCATCTGAAGAAGAAATGTTTTCAAAAGTAGAAGAGATAGGAAGAGGTGGCACATCCGCCGGACTAGGCTCGCAGGCCGATTTATTTTCATCAAATTTTACATCTCTTCTAATGATAACATTTTTGGACTTAAATGGAATAAGTCTATAACCTTTTACATCTTCAGAATATCCAAAAAAAGTACATTTCTCACTCTTAGGTTCTAAAGCTTTATGCTTTTCATCTGGAATATGGGCCCATGCTTCACTTCCAAAAACATGAAAGTGACTTACATCTGGTTTAATGGAACTCCAAGCTTCTTCTGGAGTGATATTCTCTAGAACCTTAGTAGGAGTGCGATTGATTATATAATTTGCACAATTAATTGCTTCGGCCCAAAAACTAAGACTGAGTCCTTTAGATTGCAGCATACAATTAGCCATTTCCTTTAAGGTGCGATTTTTCCTTTCAGCTACACCATTTTGTTGTGGAGTGTATGGAACAGTATGTTGCATTTGAATTCCATTTTCGGTGCAAAAGTTGATGAATGTGTTTTTAACATATTCTCCACCATTATCAGTTCTTAGCTTAAGAATTTGATGTCCAGATTGTTTTTGAACAAAGGCTTTGAAGGCCAAAAATGTGTTAAATACTTCGCTCTTGAGTTTTAAGAAGTATACCCAAGTGCGTCTCGAGAAATCATCAATGAAAGTTAAGAAATACTTGTAGCCAGAGAATGAAGCAACAGGAAGTGGACCACATAAATCACTGTGCACAAGCTGTAAAGGGGCTGAGGCGTGCCAAGAGGCACGTTTGTCAAAACTGTCCCGATGATGTTTTCCAAGTACACATCCGGAACAAACACCATCTCTGCAAGATACCATAGGAAGACCTGTCACCATATTTTCTTTACATAGATGCTGAAGGGAGCGATAGTTTAAGTGACCAAATCGCTCATGCCAAAGTTTGCTCACTTCATCATTATGAGCAACAAATACTGAGGGAAGATTTGATGACCCAAAGTTGTGAAACTTATACAACCTTGTGGAATCATCAGCAATACCAGTAGCTAGAATTTGTTTAGGATCTCTTAGATCCTTGATTACAACATCATGAGGTGAAAATTCAACAATTTTACCTTCACCTGAATGAGTTATCTGATATACAGATAGAAGGTTGCAGGATAAGGTTGGAACACATAATACATCATTAAACTGACCATTGTCTAGATGAACAGTTCCAGTCCCGACAACATTAAGAGATCTATCATCACCTACATATATATTTTTGGTGTTACAATCATTTAAAGAAGAAAACATGGCTTGGTTTTTGGCCATGTGATAAGAGGCTCCAGAATCAATGAGCCACTCATGAGAAGGAGAGGAAGAAGATACATTTAATGCATAACCAGACTGAGATGATTGACAACGACATGCAGAAAGTGCCATTCCGGAAGTTGAAGTTGAAGTATGCTCCACATGGATGTTATGTTTCTTCATTGCGGCTTCCAAGGCTTCCATCTTCTTAAAGCATTTAGATTCTAAGTGGCCATCTCGATTACAAAAGTTACAATGTCTATCAGTCTTCTTCCATTTGTTTTTATTGGTCTTATCATTTTGCTGAAATGATCTTTCATTTTGAGGCTGAGTTGGTTTAGGACCATTCTTTTGAGGATATGACCTCTTAGGATTCTTTGAATTTGGTTGCTGCTGGGCGGCTAACGCTTTCGTGGAAGAGTTTCCAAGATTAAGAAGACCAAGGTGTAAGAGTTTTTCTTGTTCTCTTATTAAAGAATCACAAAAAGAGTCAAAGGAAGGGGCCTTGTAGTATTTTCCTTGAAAAATGAAAGCTTCCCTTGTAGAATGGAAGGTGGAAACAAATACAGAGTAGGCTGGTCCCAACTTAGTAAGGATGGAATAAATAAGGTTACTATCTTCTTTCTTAACCTTAACACCTTCCAAAAGATATCTAAGGGTCTTGAATTTGGACAAGAAATCTTCAATGCAAGAAAAATTATTAGGATCCAATGTAAGCAACTCATTTTTAAGTTGATGGGCTCTAATTTCATTTTTAATCCCAAAAACTTTAGTGAGTTTTTCCAATGCTTCACGAGGAGTCTCAAGTTCTGCAATATGGAATCTAAGATCAGGAGAAATAGACATCCCTATCAAACCTCGTGCTTGATCTTGTCTATTTTCCCATTTTGCAGCCTTGTCTTCATCTTTTGGTTTCTTCTCTTGGTCTGTGGCTATTCTGTAGAGACCTTTACTTCTAAGTAAATCTTCCATGTAGGCTATCCATTGGAAGTAGTTAGTGCTGTCAAGAATGACTTGGCATGGAATTTCCATTTAAAAAAAAAACTGAAGCTGAAGATGCTGAAAGTAAGTGTTCCAATGGATAGATCTCGAAAAATTAGGCTGTTTTAAAAAAAACGGCTCTGAAAAAGGCTTCCGGATGAAGAAGTTATGGCTTTTTGAAAAAAAATTTGTTGAAGTTGCCGGCAAAGTGCGCGAATGTGCGGGAATGAAAAAATCCGCCCCCACAAAATGGAGACTTGAACCCAAGACCTCTACTCTCTTAAAATATCTTTGAACCAATTGATCTATACAAAAAATTTGAGAGAGAGAGAGAGAGAGAGAGAGAGAGAGGGGGCCTTGGTTTGCGTGCTTGCCTTGAGAAAGCTCTTTTTCCCTACAAAACACAATACACAAAACCCAACACGAATATGCAAAGAAAAATGAACCTTGCGGCTCGAAATTAGCTTTAGCCGAAAAACTAAATATTTTTCTCAATGTTTCTGATTTTCCGAGATCACACTAAGGTGCAGGGAAAAGAGCATACGCATGAGAAAAATCCTTCCTTTCTGTTTCTGATTTGCCCAGATCGCACAGAGTCGCAGGGCAAGGAGCATACGCAGAAATGAAAGGTATAGATCCGGTTAAAAAAAAAACTAAATAAACCGAAACCGAAATAAGCAGAGAGAAAATAACAGTGAACTGCAAATAAAGACTGTATACCTCCAGATCTTAAAAATGACGCAGATAGGGCTACCAGAAACCTTTTCGCGTGAAACGAAAGGGGTTCCTCGGCCCGAAAGCAGTCAGAAACAACAGATCTAGAAAACGGCAGCCGCATGCAGTTCTACCGGCTTCAGATTTGGATCACCAATGGACGCGGCCCTCAAATAGCTCCGACACCATGTAGGAATTTACAGGGTAAGTTCCTCAGAAAGAACACCAAAAGGACACTGCTCACAACCAGATCACAGATCAATACACCAGTATTTTTGACGTGGTTAAAACCCTCAAAGAGGGAAACAGTCCACGGCCTGCGCCAACGTGGCTACTACAGGCAATTTATTAATCAAAGAATGAAAATTTACATAAGCTTCTCTCATGCACGGATTACCCGAACAATGACCCTCCATGCGCTTTAAATATAACTCATGAACCAATCGGGTGTCAAGCCACGGATCAAGTGTCGGTAATACCGAGGAGAGAGTGAACCGTCGGATCACTACATATCGTGACCGTCGGATTGTAAGTTACAAAATGTACAACGGTAAAGAAACACACTTTACCTAACTCTATACCTAATTCTAAACTAGACCAAGTTGTACTTAACTATTTCCTATGTGTTGGAATATCCTAACAAGGACCACTTCTTGTGACCACCGGTATAGCACTTAGGTGTTGTAGTATCAGAGCCTTGATCCATTATAACTCTATTTAAAAGAAACATTATGAAACCACGAAGTTTTGATGTCTTTAGGTCTTTTTTGCTCTGACACCTTATCACATTTCTGCCATAGAAACGGGTGTTGTAATTGGTGGCTTAGGTGCTAAGTGTTGGGAGGTAATTCCTGTACGGGGTTAATACCTACATTTGGTATCAGAGTTTTTTTGGCTTCAAGGGGACGCCTTTACTGCTGAGGGGTTTTGCTCGGGCCTATGGTAGACTCTGTTTAGTAGGAGATTTGCAGGATCGATTCTTGTGGTAAAAGAAGATGACGCGTAGTGGAAAGATAGAGATCAAGAAATTTAATGGGTAGAGTTTTGAGTTGTGGAAAGTCTAGATGGAGGATCTGATGGTGTATAAATAATAGTGGATCGTAGTAGATCTGGGTACTAAACCAATGGCAATGTCCGATGAAGAATGGAAGAAGTTGGATCGGAAGGCAAAGAGCACAATACGATTGTGTCTCTCAGATTCAATATTGCTGAATGTATCAGGGGAAGCTACGGTGAAGGATTTGTGGGACAGGTTAGGGACTTTGTACCAACCTAAGTCTTTGGTGAATAAACTATTCCTATGGAAAAATCTATATAACCTGAGGATGAAAGATGGAGACTCGGTGACAGTGCATCTGAATGCATTTAATATTGTGGTAAGCCAATTATTATCTGTTGATATTAAAATTTCAGATGAAGATAAGTGCATCAATTTGTTGTGTTCTCTACTAGATTTGTGGGATAGTCTGGTTGTTGCAATAGGCAACAATGCAACTACCTTGCAGTTTGATGAAATAGTCTCATCCTTGCTGACGGAGGAAATGAGATAGAAAAATATGGAGAGCCAGAATGGTAATGCCTTGTCTGTACGAGGGCGGTCTTAGAACACAAACAAAAATAAGTCCTCGAGTGGGAGATCTAAATCTAGAGGGAGGTCTAAAGCTCCATGTAAACTTGTAATGGTGTGCTGGAAATGCGGAAAAGAAGGGCACTACAAAAGGAACTATAAATCTAAAGCTCTAGAGAAAGGAAAGGGATATGATGATTCTCCTTCTGTAGAGGTGAAAACCACCTCAGATGAAGGTGGGGATGTGTACTTGGCTTCTTCTTTAAGTACACATGTAGATCATAAGGCATGGTTGATTGACTCAGGTGCATCCTTTCACTTCGCTCCCCATAGAGAGTGGTTCTGTGAGTATGAGAAATATGATGGTGGTGATGCCTTCTTAGGGGATGATAGGAAGGCTAGAATCAATGGTCACGAAAAATTCAAATTGAAGTTGCAAGGTGGAAGGATTAGAACACTTCCAGGTGTTCTATATATTCCTACATTAGCCAGAAATATGATTTCTGTAAGAAAGCTGGATGATGCAGGCGTAAAAATAATGTTCGAGAAAGATACCTGCAAGATGGTTCAGGGAGCACTGGTATTGATGTGGGGAGTTTGGATTGGAACTCTATACGAGCTGCAAGGTAGCACTGTTATTGATGGGTGCAACATTTTTGTGGTTCCTGAAAGTGGAGCAAAACATCTAGTGGTCTCTGGAGAAAAGACCATGCTATGGAATCAAAGGCTTGGACATATTGGAGAGAAGGGCCTTCAAATACTTCATGGTAAAGGTATGGTAGAAGGTGTGTCTAATAGCTCTTTGGATTTTGATTTCTATGAAAATTGTGTCTATGGGAAGCAGAATCGAGTGAGTTTCCCCTTAGGTGGTAAGAGGACGAAACATATATTAGAGCTTGTGCACAATGATGTGTTTGGACCTGTGTCAGTTCCATCATTGGGTAAGTCTATGTACTATGTATCATTTATAGATGACTTCTCAAGGAATACATGGATATATTTCCTCAAGAAGAAATCTGAAGTCTTTGATAGGCTTAAATAATTTAAGGCTCTAGTGGAAAACTAGATAGAGAAGAAGATAAAGGTGCTGAGGACAGATAACGGTGGAGAGTTTTGCAAGAAGGAATTTGAAGAGTTCTGTAAGAAGTGTGGTATAGCACGGAAGAAGACTACTCCATACACACCTAAGAAAAATGGTGTTGCAGAGAGAATGAACAAGATGTTAATGGAAAGGGCAAGAAGCATGCTCAGTGTTGCCGGGTTAGGATAGGAATTTTGGGCAGAGGCTTTGGAGACTGCATGTTACCTGGTCAACAAATCACCTTCCTTAGCGTTGGAGGATACGACCACACAAGAGGTAGGACTGGTAAGAAACCTTCTCTTTCACATCTGAGGGTATTTGGATGTGATTCATATGTACATGTTCCAAAGGAGAAAAGAATAAAGTTGGATAGTAAATATGAAAAGTGCATCTTTAGTGGTTATAAGGATGGTTTAAAAGGTTATAAGATTTGGAACCCAGTATAAGGAAGGTTGTGTACAAACGATATGTGATGTTTAGAGAGGTGAAATATGTTATTAAACATGAAGTCCTACCAAAGGAACCTAAGAAGATAGAGTTTGAGCTAAAGGAGGAAGAATCAAACTCTATAGCATAAGAGGAATTAGAAGAGGAAGAGCCACAAACTCCGGTTGTGAGAAGATCAGTTCGAGAAAGAAGGTAGCTAGAAAGGTATAGTCCATCTGCTTTCTATTCAATTTTTTCTTTATCTATTACTGATGATGATCCTAGAACTATGAAGGAAGAAGTAGATTCAGAGGATGGAAAATGTCGGAAAGAGGCTATGGTTGACGAAATGGAATATTTGCACAAAAATGAGGCTTGGGATCTGGTGGAGTTGTCGACTGGAAGGAAACCCATTGGCAGAAAATGGGTGTTCAAGAAGAAGATGGATGTAGAAGGAAAAGTGGAGAAATACAAAGCTCAGTTGGTAGAAAAAGGTTATTCTCCGCTGTCGGGAATTGATTTTGGCGATATATTTTCTCCTGTTGCCAAGGTAGCTTCTATTAGATTACTTTTATCTGTTGTTGTTGCTTTTGATTTTGAGGTAGAACAGATGGATGTGAAGACAACATTTCTTCACGGGGATTTGGAAGAAGAGATCTACTTGAAGCAACTTGAAGGCTTTGCGGTGAAGGGTAAGAAACAATTGGTATGAAAGTTAAAAAAGTATCTGTATGGGTTAAAACAATCACCAAGGATGGGCACTATAATCTAGCATAATTCTTGATGAACTTTCTATAATATCTCGTATACCCAAACGTTGCATGCAACTGCTTGACACTTCTTGGGGCCTCCAAATTTACTATCACCACGATCTTGGCAGGGTCCACTATCAACCCTTGATTGCACAACACATGACCTAGTAGGATGCCAAAAGGGACACAAAATAGACATTTCGTGATGTTTAGCACGATCTGGTATCTGCGGCACGTATCTAGCATCGGGCACAGACTTGCTACATGGAGCTTCACTAAGCCGAACACTGTCTACTCAGAAAAATACACGTCCAATAACTTATGGATGAACTCCTTAACACTGCTATAACTACACGAGAGAATATCGCGGGAGGTTTCTTGAGTCCAAACGGCATGATAGTATATTAAAAAAAACCCCATTCAGTCATGAAGGTTGTTTTTCTCCTATCCTCTGGCACAATCTTGATCTAATGGTACCCCAAAAATCCATCAGTGAATGAGTAGGCCTCCTTCCCTCCAACATTATCCAATATCTCATCAATAAACGATGTCAAAAATGGATCATGGACGCAAGCATCATTAATTTTCCTTAGATCTACACAAATCCTTATTTCCCCCTTCTGTTTCTTCTCTTGAACCACCACCGGGCTCACCCAATCAAATTCCTCCACAAGTTCAATAATAACTGCCTCAAGCATCTTATCAAACTCCAAGCGGACCTTTTCCTTGTATTTGGGATTAAGGCGATACAACCTTTACTTAATAGGCTTTGCGTCCGGTTTCAAAGTGATTTTCATCACACCCAGGTCACCTATGATGCCCTTCAGGTCCAAAAATTTGGTAGGAAAATGATCCTGGTACTCATGGAGTAACTCAGAAACTTTATCCACCGTGGCATCGTCCCAGTAGTTCCTGATCTTCACAAATTTTGGCTCTACTTCAGTACCAATGTTTACTTGCTTGTTTTTCAATGGTGCAGTGATGTACGGGTTCTCTATTTGCGTACCTTCAACTTCACGATGGCCTTATACCTCTGGAATATTGATATTTATTGGATCTTCATCCTCCCCTTCAGTGGTCACATTATATAATTCCAGCTTATGGCACAACTAGGTGCTCCAATCGAGCTTAACGAACTGTAAAGGATCCTACGAAATTCTGAAGATCGCTGCTTTAATCGCCTACAGAGATTCATCAATGCATTTGAACCCATCTTCAAAACTGAAGGTCATTAAGAATCCTTTCCTTAATATATCCCACTCCATAGTACGATGGCGGAGCTCCATTTCCAAGTTCCAATCCATAGGGATTGTATCCAAAGTATGACAGAATAAGTGCACCCACTTCGGCTACGGCTCTGTTCCATGATCATGTGGATCATTTCTCCCATCGTACTTCTCGGCAAGTTGAATTTTAGGATGACCAACTCACAACCTCATCATCCTTCTATAATCTCGCGATTCATTGAAGATGTCCTTGTGCTTACCCCGCCATCGTGTGGGCATAGTGCGCAGCGCCAAATCCAATGCTTGGAAGCAATGGTTCTCAAGGACTTCTCATTCAAAGGCATCCAAAAAACTTATCTACGTTAGTTAAGCTGTCATAATAGGGTAAATTTCTTACCTCTGATGACACACAACACAACGATTTAGTCATCATGTTGCAGCACAACGTAGATACTTCATGCAGCCTATTCTACCAATGCTCTAGTTCTTTATCTAAATCTAAGGTACAAGAACTTTCCTAATCCCATGCAATTCGTCCATTAGCTGTTGGATTAATCTAGTCTTGATCTCGTGCAGTTATTTTGTAAATTTTATCCAAGTCATCATCACTTTCTTCATAGTCACAGACCAGTTCAAGATAGCACGATCCTTCCACAGGGTCCAACGGCACTACAACCCAAAGTGATTTCCTCTCAGATGAGATTGTTCTTTTCTTCAAGTTGTTGACTCCATTCATGTCAATGGCCCAGTAAATTCCAAGGAGCGTGGGGTATGGATTGTTGTCGTCAATAATTTCTATTACTTCAAAAACAACAAGCACGCCCGCACCTTCTATATCTACAGTGACTCCGTGTAGTCGTCCCATAGGGATGATCTTCTGCTGGTTTTCCATCCTCGGCTGGATCGGAGACCACTGCAACAAAGGTATCCCCATTCTCTCCCATGTCTATTTAGGCAAACATTTGCGTTAGACCCCAGATACAGAATTACCTGATCCATATCACAATCTCCTATCTGCGCAGTCAGCCTCATCTCGCACCCTGTTATTGCCTTATGTTTGCCAATTTTTCTTACTATTCGGCATCCATCAAGAGAATTTTCTTTACCAGCACACTTTTTTATCAATTCCTATAGACCTTTCATAGCCTTGCTATCACGCAAAAGTTTCATGCAAGTTTCCAAGAATGTGGTAAGTATAGAGGGATCAACCTCTCTAGGCGCGCTAATTTTTAGTACTTTGTTCTAACTTCCTGAAGTAGATGCCTCAGTGAAGCTTTTCTTGGCCTCCATAAATGTTTCCTTCACAGGTGCTAGATCAAAACCAACTTCCTTCTCTGGGATCTTGCGAACCCATCCATCTTCTTCAAGCTGTTTTCCCTTATCATCCCCAGTTGTTATTCCACTTCTCAGTACGATATTCACATTCATATCTTCGTCGCGGGGCTCATCTCTCATCATTTTTAAGTTTTGCATAGGTTTTTGAGGTTGTTCCTTCTTCTCCTACATCTTAGCGATCAGAATAGGGCATTCTTCTATAGTGTGGTCAAATTGGCTGCAGTATTGGTAGGACAAGCGTGTTTGATTCTAACACTCCCGCGCGTAGTGCCATGGCATCCCACAGTTATAGAAAATAACCTAACCACAAACTCTACCAGGTCCTCCTCCTCCTTGGCCCCGTTCTCTTCCTTGATATCCTCTGCGCGCTCCTCTGGCTCCCTGATCTGGAGGCTAAGTCTCTGCTTGCATTTACTAGGTAGGAATTCTTTCCATCATTAGTTCATAGTTGTGACAATGGCACTCATCATGGCCCACTAATTTGCAGAAGTTGCAGAACAACTTTTGTGGTGTCTGAACGAACTTTTGCAGCAAATGACAATTATCTGTTACATGTTTACCGACCACCTGATAAATAGCGCACCATAGTGTGGGCCCCGCACTCGGTCCCACTGGAGCTTCCTGCTTTAAGGGAATTGGGCCCCCTCCTGTAATATAATTTGCAAAGACAGGGAAGTAGTATTTATCATGCCCCTGGCTCTTACACTTGACACACCAAACTTCCTCGTGCACCTCTGGCATAGCCTGCTTCTCTTTTTTCAAGCTCTGTAATTCTAAGTAGAGGTTTTGCAACTACGAGTGAATCTACTAGAATCCCAAATTCGCATCCTGAATAGGTGTCTTGTGTAATCTCATCATGATTTCCAAGGATTCTACTTGAGTTCCTATCTTCTGCTGTGACAAAGAAATCCTCGGGGCAGAAGAGAGGTTATAAACCACTCACAGTGATGACCATCTGTGAGCTGCATGTTAGCTTTGCAGATCACACATTTCAGCCTTTGATCTAACTACCAAGGCGTCTCACCAGCCCTCATCGTGATTTCCTTAAACCCAATGACTGACTGTGATTCATACTTAGGCTTACTAAAATCCTTTTTTAAAGCATCCTTAGTATCTGCTAGCGTTGCTAAAGGATGATCAATACAATACTTAATATACCATGTCAACTCGCAATCCTACAGAGCAGTAACTAAGTTCACCTTCTTTATGTTGTCATCCATGATCTGCTGCATAGTCCATACAACATTTACAATAAACCAGAACTGATCTGTATCTTCACTCCCTATACCCTTGAAAATCGGCAGCTTTATTGAGTTCGACATGTTGAACGACAATGGTGGTGGTGGCGGTGTGGGTGAAGGTGTATGCTATGGAGGTGAAGGTGGAGGTGGAGTGGATGGATGATGTATCTGCGGAAAACCCTGTCTTATCAGCTGGACTGCACTCTGTGGCGAGGTTTGTGTCGTTCCCTCATCATTGCTCGAAGGAGGTCCAATCAATGGGCTATATTCAGGGCCTGCTTTTTCTCAATTTCTGAAGATTCATCCACTTCACATAGATCCGAACATCAAGGCAACGACATAACCCATTTCTCACACAATAGCATATTAATTCAGGTATTCAAATATCGTAGATACTTACCTTGCTATCCTGTGAAGAAGCATCACTCTACTTTGTTGTAGCTAACTGAGGTATCAACTATGAACTCTGTAACAAATCCTCCTATAATTCGATCGAGCCAGTGGTCAACAACGTGCATGATCTTGTCTTCAAAAGCTTCCAACCTTCGTACTAGCTCCGAAGTCCACACTATTGGACCGTCAAGCCTCCACCTTCCTTGGTCGTCTGCCAACTTAGCTATCCACTCATATAGTTTGATCGGGAAGGTGTAGAAGAAAATTTCATGTATTTCTGTGTACAAATATATATCCAACCACTGCTCTTTTCACATGCGCGGATTTTTGTTCTCTTGCACCACGAATTCGTGGATCTTCCTATCCAACTGATTCTCAATTTCCTTCTTGGTCGGATTCCAGTGATGTGGAATCACACATCTCCTTATGTATATCCTCGTCTCGGAAACAAAACCATTTGTTGGCATAGTGGGTCTTGACCCAAGTTCGAAGTTAATTGCACCAAACAAAACCCTACACTACTGACCCTTTCAGCATCAACCGTGTAGTGCACGCTGAAGTCTCACCTGAAGTAGTATGGGGGGATGCTAGAACCAAGTTTCTGCATCCAGAGATCATTGTGATGGCTTTTATCACCCTAGATCTGCCTTCGCGCATATCTATAAGCCCCTAAGGCTTAGCACTGCAACTTCTCTTAAACAGCCTCTAGACCTTCGCGAAGGTCTACGATAGGTTTTTTCGGACCCTTAATAGATGAATCATCCACTTATGTGCACCATAAAGTAACCCTAGATCTGAGTTCGCACAGATCTACTTAAGTATTCAATAAACATAACATAATGTATTATAATCTTCGTGTAAATACTTAACATGCATTGCGTACAGTTAATAAGACTTATCCAATAGAGTCATGCATCAATACATCATTATTTCATAAAGACATTATTCCATCACAACATATATCGCAAACATAAATAACATAAGTAAACAGATAAACACATGAATCTCTTCAACAATCTTCTTTATTGATCTTCAATATGATGTTACAAACTCCAACTGCCCTGCAGACTCAACTGCAGGGACCCGCACACTCAGCTCTGGACTCTACTCTAGGCCTTTGCACACTCAACTGTAAAGCCTTTTCCCTTCTATCTACCCACTGCTTACCTTCCCTTTTTCTCAGACATAGAGATAAACATCCATCTCCATATGCCTTAGACTCTCTAAGACACACCCATTTATAGATTTTTACATACAATCCCATGGTCTGCAGACCATGGGTGGATCCCAAAACTGACTCATCTTTAAATAAATAACGAGCTGAGCCCCTTTTCACTTATAACTATCTACGCACTCCACATCCACAAATTTCAGAGACTTTACATATTTTTACCAAAATTTACATCAAATATTTGGGTTTTTAACCCCAAAACTGACCCAGGGGACCCCATCCCAACACTTCATTTCCTAGACTTTTTGAATGACGAGATTTCATATTAGGACCACAAGCTGGGCATGAAAATTTACCATTTGTTTGGAGGCATGCAAGAGATGGATTAATACCAATTATAAATGAAAGGGTTATTTAAAAAACATACATGATATGATCTAATTGAAATAATTATATACTATTGAGGTTCAATGGAATGTTACATACCATAAAAATGTGTTAAGCGTGGGGCATCATGAATTTTCCATACAATTATTCCACGGATTGAAATTTACTCTACCCTATTGGTTTACAAATGTCATACATAGTGATTTTGACACATAAATTCATTAACCCATCGATAAGAGGCTTTATATATACATTCATATATCTAATTTGGTACTTATATAATTGTTTGAAATTACACATAATTACTACTATGATGTTAGACTTTAAGCTTCTGTGGTAGTTTTTTGGAGTAGCATGATCCAGATTATCCATAGTATTATGTTTCTTATGTCGACGTTTCGAACCCCAAAGGGGGTCCAACCTCAGGACCAAATTTGATAGAATATAAATGACAGATATTTTGACACAAACAAGATAGATGAAAATGTTACAATATTCAAAAATTTAGTTTAAAAAAATACCTGGAACAATCATTGTCAACATAATGTGCTCGATCTTTATTGACATCGGAGGAGGAATTTTATTTTTGATAGCAAAAGTTCACCACACTGAGTAAATATACATGAGCTCTCCAAATGGATTAACATTCTTAGTTGCCAATGAAAGCCTAACATTATGAGGTTCATCTTTAAAATGCATACATTTTTTGTCATTTTCCATAAATGCATAACCATCTAAAAATTTTTGAAGAAAACCATCTTTTCTTCTCTTCCATGCATGGTAATCCATAAACTATATGATGCTTTCACACTTGAACAATCATTGCAAACATGTAATTATGGGAATATAACAAAGAACCTTTTGAGGAATTCTTTTTGTTAGTTGATTTCTTCGATATATATTGCTTTGAAAATGTGGGAATTTGATTTTCAATGCATGTTTTCCATAATATATAATATGATCATTAGGACATGCATCTATAACTTGATACCCCATTCCAATTTCTTTCATAATGGCATATAAAACTCGGTATGTGCGAGGTAACTTATTTGGAAATGGTAATAGAAATTAACCTAACAATATATTACAAAATAAAAAAAATCACTAGTTAATGTAAAAAATATTAATCATTAATATTGCATTCTTATTTTAAACATTAATTAACACTTAAAAAAATAAATAAATAAACCTTTCATGTGATTAAACACATTACATTATACCTTATGATTTGTGTCATACAAGTGCTTGACAAACCATTCAAAACCTTTAAGTTCACCAATGATAATGTAACAGAGAGAATATTTTCTCTTGAGCCTTTATAAAGTGGTGTCTTTGCCTTCTTTCGCACAAGTGCATCACAAATAACATCATCATTCTCATCTTCGAGAAAGCCTTGGATCAATTGATTTGTCCCATCATCTTGAACTATGTTATTATTGTCATCTTCTTCCATAAGATCATTATCTTGATCTTCAATATTCACTCTGTGTTCCTCAACTTGTAGAACATCATTTTAAAACTACTACTTGGTGCATTCGTATCACGATACCTAGGCAGACACACTGACTTTATAATAATTAAAAAAAATCACATGAAATTAGTCTGCAGAACAAATATTATAACAATACATTTTTTTACAAACATGATTAATATAAAGAATATATATATATATATATATAATGATTCATAAATATCTTACCACCAGACGATATTCATTCCCCCCTTCATTGTGCCCATTCTTCCTACAATGTCTATCAGTTGTAACATATGAAATTATTTACGGATTTTCACACCCAAAAAGAGTACAAGGGAAGTAATATTTCCCATTATAGACCCCTAGCTGATTAGACATTCCCCATCTAATGTTTTTTCACACTCTTCCTAGCCTCAAAAATGTTATGTGATGATTATGTTATAAAACTGAGTGGTCGTGTAACTAGATCTAATATTATATTTTTGTAATGCAATTGATATATACAAAACAAAATGTGTTTTCTCTCATGAAAAGGACCTTATAACCCTTTAGAATTATTTTAATTATAGCAAAAATGTCGCAACATCTCTTACATGCAGGATATTTAAATTTTTGTTGATCGTCGGAATTCCGATGGTCATTGACTAGTTAAAGTCAAAGATGGCCAACCAAACAAATGGTCACATGCATTCACATTGTTTATGACAAAAGATAGATTCCATATAGAACAATCACTGGAATGTTGATACCCTATTCATCAGCCATCGTAATACCGATGAACACGGTCACTTCACCAAAAAATGGAACAAATGACATTTTTCTTATAGTTTGTGATAGTACATGCCATACTGTTGGACTATGTTATTTATGACATACACAACCCCTCAAATACCATTAGAGGAATGGGGTAAAATTCCATTTTTTTCCACTAAATTTTACTTAGGCTTCCCAACTGATCATTAGAGCCTCACAACTAGATCTTTCACTTTGTGTGCTTACACACATACAAGTATAGGTACACACACACACACACATATATGTGTGTGTGTGTACATTTATCGACCCCTGGTGAATGCAACAACATATACTTTTCGCATCAACCTCACACCTTCAAACATAGCAGCCTTATGCCTCTCGGGTGGGTCCCACTAGACACGCCACCCCACTTACCTTCTCCCGACAATTCCTAAGAACATTCCTTATTACCCGCCAAGATCTCCTTTCGAAGATTACAAGGATGTTGGGATCACACAACTTTCTTTCTATTGGTCACTCCCACTACTTGTATTACATCATCCCCCTTGGTGCCTCTGGGGTGAGACATTTGGGCCTATACGAACTAGTGGGTCTCCCCTCCACACGTCAATGCTCCTTATTGTTCCATGTCGTTAAGCATCCACATCATTCTAGTGCCTAGGCCCCAATGTCTATTCGTAAGCTACCCCTTAACCTATTGGGTGGATCATTTAGGGACATGACATCCCGCTCTTTCCTACGCACCTCTGGGAAGTCATGGGATGTGACTCACGGGATCACCTGTCACATGTCCCACTTCCCTACCAATAGCATCCTCCACCAGTGTGGGCCCTACCACACCCCCACCTTAGCTCATCCTACAAGGCTTACTCAATGCTTCCTTCACTGCTTATCTTGCACCTCGAGGTGAAAATTTTCTAGATTACTTGGTAAGTAGGCCTTTCCACATCAATCTCACTACAACTGGTGTGCATGGAGGCCCCCCTTTACCCGACACCACAAACTCAACCCCAACCAACGAATAGCGTTTAGGAACATGTCATCCCACTTGTCCTGTCCTGGCGCCTTCTTACTCACATCCTCCTTCATTCCTCTAGATTATAGTAGCAGGATGACATGTCGTGGGTCCACCTTTGACTAATCACATGACCATTGAGCTTGAGGGTCAGCCATCTCATCTCAGATGACATCATCCCACCCTATATTTTTGCTACACAATACAAGTCTCTAGCTAATCCATCTAAGTGGAAGGTTCTAGGCCACGCCATAAGTTACTTGTCCATCATGTGGGGAAAAATCAAGCACACCAATCTGCAACTACCACGACTAGGGATTTATTTGGTGCAAGGATAAGGTCCACCATATTTTCATTATAACTTTAAGGCTTTCTATCCTGCATCGCATCAAGCTTGCTCTTGAATTTTCCATGGCCCAACCCGGGAAACCCTATCATCCTTTGAGCTATGAGCCCAATTTGGATTTTTACCAGCAACATGAGAGCTCAATTCAATTCCTCACTAATCACTTCTCATTGGTCATTATGACTAGGACTTTTCCACAAGGGTTCCATAAACACTGTGAATGGCATCATTGCTCGATAATAGTGATGATGAAATTGGATTTCTAACATACCACATGAATTGACCCTTCCTGAGCTTGGGAAAATGCCTCTCCAATGATTTCTTGGCCATCCAATATTCCCCATATCGAAGTAGGGAATTCCCCGGCGTGTCGGCATAGGCGCTCCTACAGTCGCGGTCTGTCATGGGCCTATAATGAACCCCTAAAGGGCTTCACCTCTCTTGCCACACACAAAGGGTTTCTGACTTCAATTCAAGACTGCAAGGAGCTCTATGGTGCTATGTAGAATCATTCAGTAACCTACCAGTGATGCCAGGAAGCTAGCAGAAGAAATATAGGCTACTAATAAAGAAAAAATGATTAAGCCTTGACACAAGGTATTTGGCTAGCCTTGTAATTAAAATATAGAGTAACTATTCCAACATTTAAGCAACTCCTTCAATGTAAAATCACAAGCTTGTAGCTATACGAATAGTTATATGTATGCAAACACTAACCTTGCCAAGAAAGTAGTCTCCCATGTAATATTTTCATAATAGTAAAAAGGGTCTATATGCCTAAGGTTTCCAAGTTTTATTCCAGGTCCTTATGGATCCTTCCACTACCTATGGTAGTCATGGTGTCTGTTATCACAAAATCACACACTGAAGGCTGCCTATCAGTAAGATAATGTGTAACTATTTCAAACCTAGCTTTGGACTAAGGCTTAGCCTCCTTAGTCTGAGAGGGCTCTCTCACAGATTATGAATGTTGATCACTAACAAGGAAAGATGGCTAACTCTTTAACAAACACATGAAAATAAGCTGGCTGGACAGATATCAGATTGATTCCCATTGGGCTTATGGAGTCTCACACATCTCAGCAAACCAAAATACTATTTTTCATGGAAGTCAGGGCTCTTTACATCTATGCTCAAACATAACTAACATAAAACACAGTCTGCCATAACATACAGGAAGTCAGAGCATGTGGGCATGAGTTCTGAGTGATTATGCAATAACAGAACTGTAAAAGAACACTAAAATAACAAGCCACCATACATTTGAACAATGAGATCTATTGAGAATCCTGAGGCAAAAACAACAGTCATTTGTATTCCTGAAACATGCTTTACATAAACCAAAATAGACTTGTTCTCTATCAAAGTATCCAACCCCTACTACATCCAAGTTTGATCCATATATAGGAATACATGCTTAACCACCTCGAGCTTCCTCCTCCAGCATGAGGGGAGCATCGAAGGTTGCTATTAACTATCCTTATCTACTGTATAACTAATTCATTAATTACATGATTGCTGAACTATAATTACAAATGGTCTTAATTTACTCAAAACTCAAAATCTGTCCTCCTCGTAGCATGATGATTTTATGACTCTTGACACATGTCCTCTATCTGTTTTGGTTGAGGTATCTTGGAGGAGAATACACTGAACGAGCTGGCTTTGGATTCTAGTTGCGCAGATGGCTCATTAATTAACCAAGAGAAGTGCTCTGTTTTTACGGTCCCTGTCTCCCATCATTCTTCATCACTTAAAGAACATGTCCCCTTCTCTCTAATTCTTCATAAACAACACATATCACCATACTCTCCAATGAGCTGGAAGCCTTGTGAGCTGAACAAGTGTACAAACAAAAATCTCCGATAACCTTAACAAGAACCCTAACAATTCGGTCATAAAGTACCTTTAACGAGACTTGAGCTAGAAACAAAATATTTCACCTTTTCCAAAATGCACATCTGTCATTTTCTGAATAGCTAGGAGAGTCTTTTAAGGTTTCCCTTATGTCCTTGAGGCTTTTCCTTCAAAAATTTGCTGACCTCATCATTAAACTCCTTGTTTTTCTTATAAAACAGCACCTACAGCAGTTTCGTAGCGCGCTACGAAACTGTTGTTTTTGCTAAAACAGAATGCATTTGCACTAAAGCTTCCTTTGCTTGAACTTTTGACTTTTCAAACTTCCTCTACAGGTGTAAAAGACTTAGATGACTTCAAAATAGTGGAACTCAAACAAAATTGACCAAAACTGAAAATATCACCTTTTCCTCAAATCAATGAGCTAGCTGACCTAGCCGTATCTTCAAATTTGAAATCTCCTTCTTTAAAGCTTTGTTTTTAGCTCTCAGGGTCAGGTTCATTTTTCTGAGGAGTTTAGCTTGCTTGAGGGCTGGGACCGTCCAGGTATATACATCAGCCACGGAATCTGTCTGACCCACTAGGTTTTTGCTGCCCTTTAACACAGCTCTTTTATAGTTGGCATACCTAATTGCACGCTCCTTAATCACATTTTTGGCTTTGACAATTTCTTCTTTGGTTGCTCCCACCTGATCCTTTATGGCTATTTCCACTTGACTCTTTATGGCAATCACATTTCCTCCTTGGGTGATGATGACCTTCTTATTCTTGTCTTTATGTTTGACTGCCTCCACTGTTTTTGTCAATACTTCAATTACCTCTGTTCTGGGTGACTTTACAGCTTTCTTTGCTTTATGCACTTTCTCCTTTACAGCTTCTTCTCCTTTATGCACTTTCTCAGCCTCTTTAATTTGTTTCCTTGTAACTGGCCTTCTTGGCTTGAACATAAACTCCTCACTAGGCTCATCAAACCTTAATCTTTTCGAAGCTTTTGATTTCTTAGTGCTCTCAGGAGAAGATTGGGTCAAATCAATATGCATGGGTTCAAGATGCACTGGTTCTTCCTGCTTAAATTCAATAGCCTCAAGTAGGTCACTTAGGCTGGCCTTTGAAATTGGACTTTCTTCCACAGCTACTGATTTACCTTTCTCCTTGGTTAGTTGACCCCTAATTTTAACTCTTGATGCTTTTTCAGATTCAGCTGATCCATGAACATCCTTCTTTTGCTTGACTTTTTCCTTTGATGATGACTGTGGTGGCTCTTTAATAACCAAGGCTTTGACTGGTTTGTTCAACTGAGATTTAACCTTCTTTTTCTCCCTAGCCTCCTTTCTAAGCTCAGCAATAGTAGGTTCCTCCATTAATTCTTCTCTTCCTCTAAGTGGCTGTGGGGTGAGGCCTGTCTTACTCTGGAAACCGGCCACATAGATGAAAGAATCCCAATCCCTACCAATCTTCTGCAAACCATCCATCACTAACAGTTTAACTAGGCCATGATGAAACAGTGATGACTCACAATCATCCTTCCTCAATTGAATTTTATCACACATCTTACTGAGGCTTCGAAACAAGTAAAATGGGAGATCTATAGATGCTTTACCCGTGAAATGCAGCAACAACTTGAAATGATATGAATAAACTTTGTTATATCTGCCCTCACAAGTTAAATATTTTTGAATACAAGTAAGAAGCATAGCATAACTCTCCTTAACATAACTTCTAGGTACAGCCTTGGTTAAATCTTCATTCACATAGGCTTCCTTCAAGAATACTTTACAGGGGCTCATATCAAATTTGAAATTTTTGAACCACTCCTGCCCTCCTCTAGGAATCTCAGTTACCCTAGCAATAGCCTCTGGAGATACTGGGAATTCTAACATAGATACCTTGGAACTTAAGCCTGTAAAATTCAAGGCAAATTCTTTTGTTACCTGAGTGTGTCCTCCCTTCAGCTTTTCACAAAAACTCCAGCAGCCAGCGTCTTTGAAGGCCTTTTTAACACCTTCCTCCCTTAATGTCAAGTCCAATCCTTCGGGCTCTGCACTTTGACACCTTCCGGACCGATGCTCCTTCTTCTCCATTACACCTTGAAAACTTTTGCACAGAGAAACACCGGCAGCTTCAACTCGAAAAGCAAATTCAAACTTTAGAACACAGGCTCGCTTGCAATGCAACTCTCTTGAAGAAGAAACTCGGGCTCGTTTCAATTCAAATATCTTAACATATAAGCTGGCCACTTCATGTAATAATAACAGAACATCATGACACAACTATGCATGACAAAAACATTTGAATGAACTTAATGTGCATGACTATGAACCTATTGGTGGAATGATGGCTCGTAAGTGCTTGGAAGGTACACTAACTGACAACAACCGACCGGACACAATGACTCATCCCCAGACCTGACATTTCGAAGATCTGCGCTGCAAAATCCCCGAATCCGCGATTTCGTAGCGCAGACAGTTATAACTTAGCGACATGTGCTGCGAAATGGTTGGCGCTACGAAAAGGCTAAAACATTATTGCGCTTCAAAATCAGCCAATCAAACTGCGCTACGAAACTGCGAAAAGGACAAATGACATATATGAGATAAGACATGTCTTAATCAATCACGATGGAGGATGACTAACGGTTTTGAAAATGATTCTCATCAATATCATTGAAAAACATGACCCCTAAGTAGTAAACATAGGATAACAACCATTTGACATCCATTTTTAACAATGAAATTTTGGACTCAACTTATATACATGTGACTGCAGTTCTCAGTGATAACAGTGTCTTTAAGATATTATCATATATACTATTAAAACATTGTTATGTATTTCATACAGAATTATATTCCAATGTAGATATGTGGCATAATCTTCGTTATCAATTTTATTCATTTACGTTATATTGCATATTGTAGGTTACAATGACATTATCAAACCCTTCACATAGTACCTCTTTCTAGTCCAGAGGCACATGCTTCAACAATTCATTTAACAACAACAATATTTTTATAAATGCAACACATACATATATCTATGCATATTTTTCATATCCATAAAAGACATATCCACACAAAGGTGCGACCACATGCTCATTACATCAACAACACTATAACAATCCAGAAAATCCAAAACCATTTCAACCATAAATGCATCATAAATTAATCAACATTTAAACAATCAAAGATGGTTACTTATATTTAAATTTTCAAGGAAACTGAGTCTAGGACAAGGGCTCCCCACCCAACCATAAATAGTTGCAACCACACTTACTTGCAACTATCACTCCCAATCCAAATTCCAAAGACTAAGGTGGTTGCTTGAGGGATTAGAAAACCAACCTCCAACTGAAACAACGAATCTAGAGGACCTCTTTGTCAATCACACTAGTTTATCATTGACATCATCTTAGCATAGGGATTCCAAAGGTTCTTATCTCACCCCAAGTGCATATACAGTGATTCACTCCATTCCAGGGAGTCTATAATCCACTATAACAATACTGCAGTAACCAGAGGTCTTGAATCAAGTCTTCCTTTGGTGATGCTTTAGTTTTCGCCTCTTTCTAAGCTATCCAAGGCTCCAAAATCTGCTATCTCAAACCACAGCCTCCAAGGGACCCAAGTTGTTACAATGCTCTATAGATTTCATCCCAACCCATATCTTTTGAGGACCCAAGCTATTATAGGGCTCCAGGGATCCTATCTCAACCCACATCCTCCAGGGAACCCAAGTTGTTATAGGGCTCTAGAGACTAGTATCCCAACCCACATCCTCCAAGGAACCAGAGAACCAATCCCCTTCTCTTCTCTTCTCTTATGTTTTGTGTTGCCTGTTGATCGAACCAGAGTTCTTGGTTTTTTGTTTCTCTCCTATTATGTGTTATTTCCTACCTCCAGCATGAATTTGAATGCCCTTCTTTTCCTCATCTGGCCTCTTTTCCTGAGCTGAAATTTACTTCCCTATCCTCTCTTGCTTACCCTGCGTAGTTCCCCTCTTAATTTCTTGTCCCTTTTTCCTTGTGAAGGTTCCAAATTGGATGGGCTTGTGTACCTTCCTTGCAGCTCTTCAATTTTAAGAACCAGTTCATTAATTCATGCACCCACTAGCGTATAACAAACACGTCAGATTACCAACTATATAAACAATCCACACAGAAACCAGATTATAATGATACAAAAGCAAGTGTCCTTCGGAGCCGGGCCCTTAGCTTCCAAGGATACACCGCCTTAGATTACTCCAGACGCAGAGATGAAATAAAGAACCAGGTCTTTAGTATTAATGCATCAACAAAAGTACAGCAAAACAAGTCTTAACGAGACTCGATGATCAAAGTTCAAACTGAGACTTAAATTTACATATATGAAAAAAAGGTCTCTCGAGCTTAACACTGCTGCCCCTTTTTATAAGAGAAATGGCGGAGGTATCTAGGTAGCAAAAATAAGCAAGACAGCGATCCCTTAGGATCAAATATCCTGAGGGATTCCTTGACTTTCCTTTCCCTGCTTCGCCGAATCGGTAATTCTTCTTTCTTTCTTGGGTCGTTCTGCTTCGATCCGCTTGATCTCGTTCGCATCCGGTTCCCTCCCAAAGGGACAACAGTTACTCTTCCTTTGTCTTTTCCTCTTAAACAGTAATCCTTCGTTTCCACCCTTTTCTGCATGAAAAAGATAACAATTATCAGTGATTGCGTTTTCATACTAATTCTCACATATTCTACTAAAAATGCTTTATCTCTTTAAGTTCATTATGAAGAAAGGGTTACAATTGCTACCGAAAAGTTACTAAATTGTTTGTCGAAAACATACCTTTCCAGAGCTCCACACACCCCCCTGCTTACCCTGTTTCATGCCCTCATGAAAACATTATAGTTGATATGCAAAGCAGTAAGAGAGTAGGCTGGAGAGGGAATCTCGTGTGGAGACCTACAACCGTGATGAGCAACCAAATCATCAAAAAACTGATTTGTTTGACCTTCAGGCATTTCATACACGACCTGGTTTCCGGGTGCAGGGTGCCAAATGATTGGACTACGAAATCGATACCCTAACCATGATGGCCCTGCTTGCAAAATTCGCTTGCCATAAAGGTTCAAACGGCTGGCTGCCAGCTCAAAATTTTCATATCTAAATGGTTCCCTGAGCTGGATGTTTGGGTTCGAAATCTGATATCGGAATTTTGCAGCATCGGTATCAAGGTCTTTAATAGTCAGAAAATATTCCAAATTTTGTCTGATTAAGTCCTCATGCATGGGTCCTAATGTCTCCATAACACCCAGGGTTCTCATAAGGTTCCTATGTGCTCTCCATAACCATACTGGGTCTCTAGGCTCGGCTCTCACCCACAAGTCTAGGCTATTTTCCTGTCTCTGGAAAGTGGTATAAGCCCTGAGCCATTTTAGCTGATTAACCCCGAAGGAAACAAAGGCTTGCAATTGTATGTCCCCAACGAAAGGGCCAGGATTTAAATCAGTTTCCTGGTCTAGCACGAGGTTATGCAAGTAAAATTCACATAATAATCTTTGGACCTTAATTCCATAATGCTTGCAACAATCTATGAAATCATTAAGGGTATTGATTTGTATAGGGGCACCTGCCCTGACAGCTTTTATCTTTAATCGTAAATATCGTTCAAGCAAAAATAAAGCATAGTTTTTAGCAGGGGCCCTACAGGCTAGAACGTCATTATACAAGGAACACACAGTGTCCATTTGTCTAACAACATTATCTAATCGACGAGTTACCTTTGCAACCTTCTCCTGCTCCTTTTGCCAGCCTTCGAAGGCTTGGCTCTCGAACTGACTAATATTCCGAAGTTGCTGCTGCAACTCTTCATATTTCTCCCGGGGGACTGTTTGTTCCTTCAATCGTTCAGTTTCCTGTTGAGCTTCCTTCATCATTTTATGCAAGGTTCTTGTTTTTGGATCCTTTTTCCATAAGGTCGTACAGGCCGGGAGTTTTACCTGAACCTTTTTATTATGCTGCTTAGAATTCAGAACCCGGATCACCCCTGAGGGCAGTGCCTCTGTTTGGATCTCCTTATTCTCCTTTTCTTTCATGACATGAACAAAAGGTTGCTGTGGTTCCTCTGCTAATGGAACGGCAGTCTGTTCTTCAGTAGCAATTGGAACAGCAATTTGTCCCTCAGTGGCCATTGGAACAGCAGTTTGTTCCTCAGCGTCATTTGGAACAGCTGCAGGTCTTCTAATCGGGTTTCGACCAACAGTGCGAGTGTAAGTCCCTCGACTTCTTGTTCGACGGGATTCTGCTGTAGCGGTCCTCTTCCTCTTCTGTGTGGTCCTTTGTATCCTCAGACTAGCTTTCAGAATGCGAATTTTCTGTCGGAGTCGGGCTATAGTGCTCAGTAGCCTCTGCTGTTTAGTCTTCAATTTCTTGATTTCCCTTGTCTCGGCAGAGGGTTTGGGCCTGGCCCTTAAATCTGCCCCTATGTCCAGCATTTCTTCTGGTGCTTCGGGAACAGATTGTTCCCGGCTGGTATCCCTTATTTCTTCCTCATGAACGGGTGGATTTTCTTCTCCTTGGTTCTCTGCATGTGAATTCTCGGGTATCTCTTCCTCTGGCGGTCCATCGGGAGGACCTGCTGGGCTGGAGGGTTGGCCATATTCCCCCAAACTGGCCAGAATTGCGGCCAATTCTTCTTCGCCCACAGGGTCTCGCAGCGGGCTGCTTTCTGGCTGTATTACTTCCTCCTCCCGATTGTCCTGTTCAGTGACTGCCTTGGAGTGTTCAGCTTCAGAGTGCATTTCTCCTTCCTTTCCTCCTTCTCCGGCTTGTTCAGCCTCGTCCCCAGATTGTCCAACATTTTCATCAGAAGGTATTTCTTCTGGTTCTGGAGGTTCGTCTGTAATCTCAATTGGTTGGCTGGTGTTCCAAATCTTTTCCAGCCTCCCTCGTATTCGAGCTAGCCGAATTGATTTCCTTGGTTTTTCTGGCTGTTCAGGTGTACAGGCAACAAGTTTTTCTGCTATCACTTCTCTGCGTTTTTCTGGTCGCTCCGGTGTATCTGAAGAATGCTTTCGTTTCGGAGCGACACGTTTTCCAGCTGCCACTTCTCTGCGTTTCTCTGATTGTTCTGGCGTGCTGGAGGAAGTTTTAGGTTTTGGGGGTGGTGCAATCAATCCCCCCTCAATCACTGCAATGAGCTCCTCCCAGCTGCTCTGCTGTTGAGTGAGACTATGGCTCACTATCAATCGAATCAATCCATGGTGGCTAACAACTGCGTCCACGTGCTGGGCCGTTTTCAGGCTTCGGGCCGCATCATGTAATAGCAAATTTAAAAGTGCAGGCATATTTACAAAACATTTTTCTTTTAAAACAACTAAGAGTTTAAGATGGGGAGGTCTTACCACGTCCTTCTTTCCTTCGCAAGTAATGTAGCTCTGTACTACCTTTGCTAGTTCGGTCCAGGGTTCTCCTAACGTAGCTGGCAGAACTCCCTTCCCTTTCACTGTCAAGCTTTGGCCTTCATCCTGAAAAATCTCTATAATCTTCTTCAGTCTTTCTTTCTTCAGCGTCCATACAGGTCTGGTGGCTGGTAGGCCTGAAACTTCTGTAATTACATCGTCAGTGACCAGTATCCGTCTTTCTCTTACTGTGGAGTAGTCTTCCTGCAAGTTTTGCAGAAATTCCAACGCCACTGTCTCGTTTGGTTCTTATAGGCGATTGAAATAATTCAGCCATCCAGCCTTTTCCAGGATCTCCCGAGCAGCAGCAGAGGCTGTCAATTCCTGGGGCTCGCTTCGGACTGCCTTACCTCCCATGGTTCTACTAAGAATTTTTAATGGAACAGCAACTGTCTGAGCTGTTTTGGGATGCAGAGAAGGTGATCGTCGCGAAAAAAACAGAGCATGCAGCAAAAATGGATTGCGGATGGCAACTTTGCGTAAAATAGAACTATCATACCGTTAAACCATGCCATTCCTTCGTACACTATCTACCCCGAATGGTGTGGTGACACGTACCCTATGGAGTAATGAGATTACCTTCCCCCCCCCCCCCCCACGATGTGATAGGCTACCCCAGCCGTCAAATAGAGGAGCAGCAGCCATCGCGTTACCAGTCATAAAGTACAGCATATAAAATTACGCCATGTTTTGGATAGACAACTAAATACCGAAATCGAGGCAAAAAGGTGGATCGCGTTTTACATAAGAGCTTTCATAATATGATGCGAGGCTGGGGGATGGGACGTCTGTCACTCGTACGAAGTCCCGAGGGGTCATTGTCAGTTCCTTTGCCATGATTGGTAGTAATGAGTATTCATGCGATATGTTAATCGGGGAATAAAATATGAATTATTCATAGAATAGAAGAAATAAAGAGGTATTAATATTATCCCTATTGGTGTAACCATTTATGACTTCGATACCATTAACAGAGCTCTGCTACCAACATGTGTCCATAACCTTGGCAGAGTTGTTTATTTCACCCCCGGAACCATGATCCTGTATGTGTATAAAAATATTTAGTCAAAATACAGGTCATTATGCTGGCTTGGTAACCAAGTAGCCATAATGCCATTCACCAGGAAGGCGCGAAACGTGGGCAGGCCGGCTCGTGATGAGACCCCCTGTTCCAAGGTCTGCTTAGTTAGTGTACCTTTGGACCATATCCCTGGTATGGTGGCCATGCTAGGAATGCCACTTCGCTTCCAACCTGATGATCATGGTAGGCTGGCTCTTGATGAGACCCCCTATCCTGCATTTGACAATAAATGACATTCGTCATCATTTTTATTTTTTTATTTTTCAGTACTTTTTCTTATATATTTACACATAAGGGTGGTTCAGCACTCCTTAAGAGTGGGAATGGCGGAAGAAGTCTTATCATCCCAACAGGAAAATATAAATCCTCTGTTCTTATTCTTATGTAATAATCAGATTTTTTTTTTTTAAGGAAATCGCTATGATAAAGATAACCAACCAGGGCAATGGGAATAAGTCAGTGACAACGAGGATGAGAAGTAAGTATGTCCCCCCTCTTGTCCTCTTATCAATACTAGGCTCTATAAAAATAGCGATTTTATGATATCCTGACTTCGGCATGTTGTAATTGATGTTCATTGCATAAGTGTATAGCTGTATCTTAAATACTGGAGAGACGATGGGTGAAAAAGCATCCTCAATTATGAATCATCACTGAGACAAAGATATGACTATGGTGTTCCTTTTGAAAGAGAAGGATCCATGCAAGCAAATAGTTGGGAAGCCGTTCTCCTTAAGATCATGAGTGCTGTCTAAAAAATTGTCAACTGTTGTTCCTTTTGGAAAGGAATAGCAAAAACTCACCACTGCTGTTCCTTTGCAAAGGAACAACAAAACTCAAAACAGCAAAACTCGAAATGTTGTTCCCTTTTTGAAAAAGGAACAGCGAAAACACAAACTGCTGTTCCTTTTGAAAAAGGAACAGCAAAAACTCGAAGTGCTGTTCCTTTTGGAAAAGGAACAGCAAAAACTCAGAATGCTGTTCCTTTTGGAAAAAGGAACAGCAAAAACTCGGAATGCTGTTCCTTTTGGAAAAAGGAACAGCAAAAACACGAAATGCTGTTCCTTTTTCAAAAGGAACAACAAAAACTCAGAATGCTGTTCCTTTTGGAAAAAGGAACAACAAAAACTCGGAATGCTATTCCTTTTGGAAAAAGGAACAGCAAAAACACGAAATGTTGTTCCTTTTGAAAAAGGAACAGCAAAAACACAATAATGCAAAAAAACACGAAAACAAGCAACTGCTGTTCCTTTTGAAAAAGGAACGGCAAAACTTCGCAACTGCTGTTCCTTTTGAAAAGGAACAGCAAAAATCCACACCTGCTGTTCCTTTTGGAAAAAAAAAGGAACAACAAAGACACAAAAGCAAACCACTGCTGTTCCTTCTGGAAAAGGAACAGCAAAAACTCAAGAATGCTGTTCTGTTTGAAAAAAAAGGAACAACAAAAACACACTGACTGTAAAGAGCAATCTTAAGAAAGAGAGATCAAAGAAATATTAAAAACGTATATACAAGAACTTATGTACAAGTCAAAATAATGAGTTCCTTACTGAATTGTAGGTGAGGAAGATTTTACTTCCTCTCCTAAAATTTTCATGTCAGTATCTTGACGTAGCTGATCACAGAAGGATTCCCGAGTGAGTGGCCTGCGATAGAGACGAACTCGATGGCCATTTACCTTGAATGCATATCCAGAACCATCGATTGTAATGAGAGTAAGGGTCCCATTATCATGTACTTTCTGGATTTCATATGGCTCCAGCCATCGAGTCTGCAGTTTCCCCGGGAAATCCTGAAACCGAGAGTCATATAACAGAGCCCAGTCCCCTTCGTGAAAGACTTTGTTTTTGATAAGTGCATCATGCCATTGAGCTCGCTGCTGTTGAATAAGTGTTGTATTCTGTAATGCAGAGAGCCTTATTTCGTCCAATTCATTAATCTGCTGTAGTCGATTGATTTGTGCCTCACTTAAATCTAGGCCAACTTCCTGTGCAGTTCGTAGGGTTTGGATTTCGAATTCTATGGGGAAAATAGGTTGTTTCCCAAACACTAATTGATAGGGTGAATAACCAGTGGTACTTCTCCAGGTGGTTCTATAGGCCCATAGTGCTTCAGGTAGTCGGGCGGCCCAATCACACCTGTGTGAAGCAATGGTTTTTGTTAAAATTGATTCTATTACCTTATTGCTGCTCTCTACTTGCCCATTCGCCTGTGGGTGATATGGGGTAGTAATTTTTTGCTGGACGTGATAGTTGTTAAGTGTTGCAGCTAATTTGTTTCCGGCAAATTGAGGTCCTCCATCTGTAATTATTTCTCTCGGAAGGCCATATCGTACAAACAAATGAAATAGGAACTGAACTACCGAATCTTCTGTAGCTCTAGGTAACGCTTCCGCTTCAACCCATTTAGTAACATATTCTGTGGCTACCAAGATATATGTTCTCTGATTTGATGATGGGTTGATGGGTCCAACGAAGTCAAGAGCCCATCGTTCAAATGGTTCAATAACCAATTGTGGCCTCAGAGGCATCTCGTCGGCTTGACCAGGTCGTCCTGCTCGCTGGCAACTGTCACAGGCTTGAACGAATTTCTTCGCATCCTTAAAAATTGTAGGCCAGTAGTATCCTGTCTGCAGTACCTTATGTGCTGTTCTTTTTTCTGCAAAGTGTCCCCCGCATGGTCCGTCATGACAGGCTTTTAAGATGTCAAAAATTTCATCTTCTCGAATACATCTCCTGATTTGCATGTCTGCCCCTATGTGGAACAAATAGCCCCCAATCCATGAAAATCGAGTGCTCTTCTGAACAATCTGCTTACGTTCATTAGGGGTTAAGTGCTTTGGTAGTTTACCTGCTGCAAGGTAATTGGCAACATCAGCATACCAGGGTGTTTGAGCAGCAACAGCAAACAGGTGTTCATCCGGAAATTGGTCTTCTACTGCTGCTGCTTCAATTGGTTTTGGTATCCGTGAGAGAAAATCAGCTACAGGGTTCTCCTTGCCGGGTCTATCTTTGATTGTGATATCAAATTCCTGCAATAAGATCAACCATCGTGTTACTCTGGCATTTGTAACAGGATTATTTGCTAAATATTTAATAGCAGAATGATCTGTATATAAAACAACGGGATAGCCTGTGATATAATGTCTAAATTTATTGACAGCATGTATTACAGCAAGGAATTCTTTTTCGGTGACAGTGTAATTTAATTCAGCAGGGGTTAAATTTTTGCTGATATAATAAATAGCATAAGGTTTTTTATCCTCCTGTCCAAGGACTGCACCGATTTCTGTGTCTGAGGCATCAGATGAGATTTGGAATGGTAAATTCCAGTTTGGTCCTCGAAGGACTGGAGCTGTTGATATGAGTTTCTTTAAATCCTGGAAAGCACGGTCACATTTTTTTGTCCACATGAAATCAACATTACCCGTTAGTGCATATAGAGGTGCAGCAATGTGTGAATAATGTTCTATAAATCGTCTGTAATACCCAGAAAATCCAAGAAAGCTGCGTACCTTCGTCTGAGTAGTGGGGGTGGGAATAAGAAAAAGAATCTGAATTTTAGCCGAATCTACCTGAATGCCGGCTGCTGAGACGTAGTGCCCTAGAATAAGCCCTTCTGTCATCATCATATAACACTTTTCGTGGCTTAAACAAAGCCTGGTAGCAATGCAGCGTTGTAGGACTTTTTCTAGAGTGTCTAGAGCTGGGTCAAAATCATCTCCATATGGTGTAAAGTCATCCATGTAGACTTCAATCCCATCATTTATTAAGTCTGCAAAGATGCTAAGAATGGCCCTTTGGAATGTGGCAGGGGCATTACATAGGCCAAAGGGTAGAACTCTATAAGTGAACGTTCCCCAAGGACAAGTAAAGGTAGTTTTGTCCTGGTCTTCAGGGGCAATCTGAATCTGATTGTATCCACTGAAGCCATCTAGGAAAGAAAATAATTTCTTTCCTGCTAACGTGTCCAGTACTTGGTGTATGAATGGGAGGGGGAAATGGTCTTTTTGTGTGGCTTTGTTTAGCTCTCTATAATCCACACAAATCCTCCGTTTCCCATTCTTCTTGGGTACAACCACAAGTGGAGAGACCCACTTACTATCAGAAATAGGATAAATAAAATTAACATCTAAAAGCTTCTGAAGTTCTGCTTTCACAACATCTTTTAGATGGGGGTTGAGTCTTCTTTGCGGTTGACGGACAGGTCTTGCATCTTTTTCTATTTAAATATGGTGGGTGCACAATTGGGGATCAATCCCTTTCATATCAGGATAGTCCCATGCAAATGCTTCTTGATATTTTCGTAACAAATGGATGAGTTTAATTTCTTGGTCCGGTGTAAGATTGGCATTAATGTTTAGTGTTTTTCCCGGTTCAATTTCCACTACTTTACTATTAGCAACAGAAGTCACAGGTATCGTTTGGTCATGTGTATCTTTCAAGGGGTCTTCTTCCAGTTCGTTCTCGAATGCAGCTTCTATCATAAAACACTGTGCATGAGGTCTAGATTCAGTTTGACTAACGAAGTTATTGATGGCATCATCTTCTGTTTGGTCTTTAAAGTCTAGAGCCTTCTATATAGTCAATGATGATCTGATATTGTCAGTAAGGTATGATACAGGGTGCTGGTTAGTTTTTATCATTGCAAGACTTGGCTGTGCTGGAGGATATAGGACTAGATTTTTGATATTTGGTCCTTTGGTTATTGTCATATTCCCCTGCCGACAACCAATGTACGCATCGGCAGTGGCCAGCCAGGGTCTACCTAAAATTAGAGGGTGTCCATCCAGTCGGGTTTTTGGATTAATTACCAGGAAGTCAGTCGGGTATTCCCAAGAATCTACAGAGACCATGACATCGTATAGAGTTCCTTCTGGTCGCACTACAGATCGGTCAACCAGTTCTAACAAAGTAGAAGTGGGTTCTACCGATGTAATCCCAAGCTTTTGGCACGTAGAAGTTGTCAAAATATTAATTGCAGCTCCTAAATCAACTAAAGCATTAGTCAAAGTCTATCCATAGATTTGAACAGTTACTATTGGGTTTCCCGGATCTTCATATTTAATGGGTATTCCTGATAACAAGTCAGATAAAGTACCGACTACTTGGACTCTTGGGTTAGTGGTTGGATTCCTCCTTGATTTCTTTATGCACAATTCTTTTATAGTTTTTGCGTATATAGGGATGTCTTGAATGGCTTAGAGGAATGGAATTCTTATGTACAGATTTTATAACTCCCCCAAAATGTCAAAGTCTGGTTACTATACAGGTCGTGGTATGACTAATCGTTCTAGGAAGGGAGGAGCGGGTGCATTTATTTGATGATGAGTCTGCTCCTTATTTACGTTCTCTTGTTGTAACGGTTGTTCTATTGGTAACTGATCTTCAATGTGCATTTTTTTATCTCCCTCTATTTCTATTATTCGTCCAGATATTAACTGAAGATCATTGCATTCCCTCAGTTCAAGTCCACTTTCTACTGATTCTATGATTTGGAGAGACTGGACCGGCCTATTATTAGGATTAGGATTAGGTTGGGCTGGGAGTTGCAGTCTCAGATTAGATTGGGGATTTTGTTGCAAAGCTGGCAGAGTCGGTTGAGGGAGCGGAATAGTTCCTGTTGGCTGATATGTCGATCTTGGCCAATTTGTCTGCCAGGGTGAACTTTGTGAAGTAGGGGGGGTCCATTGCGGAGGGTATGAGTTATTTTGCCAATATGGTGGAGTGTAAGGAAAATTTGGCCAACCAAATTGGCTTAGCTGATTCATCCATGGATTTGGAGAAGGAAATGGTTGTGATGACCAGTTCGGAAATGGGGGTTGAGATTGATTTTGCCACATACTATATTGTGGAGGCTGAAAAGAAGAAGTCGGGTCTGAAAACATACCTGATTGCCTTGGTTGCCATTGGCGACGTTGGTTAACAAAGTATGCTGATTCCGGTTCTTCTTCTGCTTCCTTATATACTGCTTTCAATCCAGGAAGTGAGGGGCAACTTTCGGTAAGGTGATCTTTTGTACAGATGGCACATGTTTGAACTGTATCCAGCAGACATTCCTTGTGGCTATGCTTTCTTCTACATCGGGGGCAGAAGATTGCCAAATTCTGTTCTGCCTCAATCTGCTTCTGTTTAGCCTGCACAATATCAAGTTGTGTAGTTAATGTCCCCAGAATATCAGTTTTAAAATTTTCTAATAAATTGCCAAGTTCTACACGTGTTACTCCTTCTGTTGGTACTTTGTTATCTCTGCCGAACTGATCATATTCTGCTGGTTTTATCCTTGTGCTGCCTCTCGAACTTCTGATACATAGATCAATGATGTCAACAAAATTTTCTTGATAAATATCCCCTTTTCCCATGATATTTAATGTTTCGATCCTCTGCTCTTTCATGCCTCTGATTAATGCAGTTTTTAACACATTATCAGGCAGTGGTAATGATGCGTAAGGCGACCTTTGTAAATTATACTGAAAACGTTCTAGATATTCTTCTAATGTTTCATTCGGTCTAGCTATCATTTGGAATATTTCGTCTTTCAATTCTCTAGACCTACAATAGTCTTGATATTTCTTTAAAAAAGATTCCTTCATCTGCTCTCAGTTATTTATAACCCCACCACCTAAACCCATAAACCATCTTAAGGCTGCTTCTTTCAAAGTGGAGGGGAAAAACTTTAATTTCTGGGGGTCATTGGTGTAATCATATCCCCTACATAAGACATCAAATTCAAATAAGAATGCGTCCGGGTCTTCTGATGTCAGTCCATGAAATGTAGGAATGTGTTGAAGGGGAATTGCTTTCATAGGAGCATTTGCTGCGGAATCCACTATAGGATATTGTAATGTAGAAGTTTGAGTATTGGGCTGGTTCTGCGCCATCGGATCGAATATGTGCCAATAACCTTCAGGGATTTCTAAAAGGGTATTCTTAGGCTGAGAAGGTACGATTTTGGTTGTCTTAATGGCACTTCCTTTGTCCGAAATAATGGAAGCTCCTGTTACTTGAGGAGATTGAATCCCTTCAATGATTTTTACAGCGCTCCCTTTATCTGGGCTTTCTAATGGATGGATTATCCTAGGAGATCTTGGCTCTTCAACTTCTCCTGTTTCCCCCTCTCCTTCACAAAGATTGCTTAGATTCCCTTCCTGCAGTCGTTCTGGAATAGAATTTTCAATTTCTTGAAAGTCCTATTCATCAGTCTGAATATGCACCTCAGCGAAGGCTATAGATGGTGACCCTATGGCCTGAAGGGAACCAGTAGGCTGTTTGGAATTGGTTTTTCTGAAACCTACTGATGGCTGAGATTCAGTTTTCTTATAGATTTCGTCTATAAAGGTCGTTCGACCAAGGGTTACCAGCCCTTTGGCTTTTTTGGGTTTGAATGGAGGTTTGATAATTTTTTCTGGCTTTTTCTGCTTAGTCATTCATTCTATAAACTACCAAATTCTATTCAACCCACAATTCTGCCAGGAAAGCGGACGGTGGAGCAGGGTTTTTACATGCTCCGTACGCAGGTTCTTACCTTCCGTTTTTAAAATCCAACTCTCCCCTAGCAGACTCGTACACTACTCTATAAAAGACAAATGGCTGTACTCTTTCCCCGGCAACGGCGCCAAAATGTAGAGCTGTAACAAGGGTCTCTTTCACCTCTAGTTATGCTACATTAATAAGTCAATCCGGGAACGCTTTGTTATTGCAAAGAGTAGCTCAATCCGAGGCTATTCGTCAGAGTAATGCTTCGTAGTACAGTGTCTAGAAAATACAAGAGTAAATGGATGCTAAACTATAACTAATTTGCTTTTAAAAGAAAGGAACCACACCAAACGATTTATCAGTCAAGGGTGCGGAAGCAATAACCCATCCCTCTAGAAACTGATGAAGGAAAAATAGAGCATGGACCAAAGATCTGGGAGCTAAGCAGCGACTTGCTGACTCACTACAGCTTTAGACCTTCTCTCACACCAAAACAGTAAATGCAAGGAAATGGAACAGCAGAAAGTAAAATGGAACAGCAAACGGAAAATGGAACAACAAATCTGAAATGGAACAGCTAAAAATGGAACGGCAATAAATGGAACAACAACTCAGTAAACTAGATCTCGCAAGTTAGAACTGAACTCTCATTCCGCAATCAAACAGCAATCGTCAAAAGAAATTCCAATGAACCTTAATTTATGAGGCGATATTCACAAATGAATTATGGAACAACATTTATCATATATACACAACACACTTATTATAGCAATCTCATGATTCCAGAGAATATGACTATGCTTCCAGATAGAATAATATTACTTTCGGATTTCCGCGAATAAGAGTTCAAATGAATCCAATAGCAATATTTAATATGAAGACTCTGTAACGGAAACAGTTGGCTTAAATAGTGAACATGCAATCAACTCTGAAGAGATTCATTTACACGATACAAAGTTACTTACATAAATCTCCTGAATGAAACCATTAATGAATTAGTCGTAACAGAGCATGGAACAACGTATAATAAACACGTCAGATTACCAACTATATAAACAATCCACACAGAAACCAAATTATAATGATACAAAAGCAAGTGTCCTTCGGAGCCGGGCCCTTAACTTCCAAGGATACACCGCCTTAGATTACTCCAGACACAGAGATGAAATAAAGAACCAGGTCTTTAGTATTAATGCATCAACAAAAGTACAGCAAAACAAGTCTTAACGAGACTCGATGATCAAAGTTCAAACTGAGACTTAAATTTACATATATGAAAAAAAGGTCTCTCGAGCTTAACACTGCTGCCCATTTTTATAAGAGAAATGGCGGAGGTATCTAGGTAGAAAAAATAAGCAAGACAACAATCCCATTCGCCAAGCCGTTACTCCTTGACTTTCCTTTCCCTACTTCGCCGAATCGGTAATTCTTCTTTCTTTCTCGGGTCGTTCTGCTTCGATCCGCTTGATCTCGTTCGCATCCGGTTCCCTCCCAAAGGGACAACAGTTACTCTTCCTTTGTCTTTTCCTCTTAAACAGTAATCCTTCGTTTCCACCCTTTTCTGCATGAAAAAGATAACAATTATCAGTGATTGCGTTTTCATACTAATTCTCACATATTCTACTAAAAATGCTTTATCTCTTTAAGTTCATTATGCAGAAAGGGTTACAATTGCTACCGAAAAGTTACTAAATTGTTTGTCGAAAACACACCTTTCCAAAGCTCCACAGTAGGCATTTGTGAAAACCATAAAGTCCTTCTGAGGATATGCAATTCTCAACGCTGGTGCAATTGAGAGTAATTTATTTAACTACTCAAATCTTTTTTCACAATGTGCATTTCACTCAAATATTTTTCCTTTTCTCTGCAAGGTTATAATGGAATGGCCTATCTTGGAGAAATTATGATAAATCTCATGTAATGTCATGCGAATCCCATGAATGACCTAACCTCATCCATATTCTTTGGATTTGTCCACTCCATTATGGCCTTGATCTTTTCAGGATCGACTGAGATTCCCTCCTTAGAGACAATACGCCCCAAATAATGTATATGTAATTAGAAGAAATCACACTTGTTGAGATTTGCTTAAATATTTTTGTCCCTTAGTAATTGTAGCACTACAACCAAATGTTTTTCATGCTCTTCCTTTTTCCTTGAATACAGTAATATGTCATCAACAAACACGATGACAAACTTGTCCAAATATGGACGAAGCACATTATTCATCAAACACATAAATGTGGTAAGGGAATTAGTAAGCCCAAAAGGTACCACTGTGAAATCATAATGCCCATATCTTGTCCTAAAAGTAGTTTTATGAATTCCCTCCTCCTTGATTCTTACTTGATGGTATCCTAAACTCAAGTTAATATTAGAGAAAATTGTTGTTCCCCTCAACTGATCAAAGAGATTGTCAATCCTCGGAAATGGGTACCTATTCTTGATGGCCACCTTATTTAACTACATGTAATAAATGCATAATGTAAGGGTTCCATCTTTCTTATTTAAAAGAAGTGAAGGTGCTCCCCATGGAGACACACTTGGCCTTATGTAGCTGTAATATATCCTAGTTGATTTCCTATGTAAATAAATAAAAATAATAACCAAGGTCATGGGACACATAATCCAAGCTGAATGTTGGGCAAAACATACTGACGGAGGTCATTGGTGATAAATAAATGGCTATGGAAATTTGCAAAGGCATTGGCAAAGGAAAAGTGGCATTAATTGACATTTTGCTTATGAAAATAAAGGAAAATAGGAGAAAAGAGAGATGAAAGGTCAGAGAACTACATGAGGAAGAAATTGAAGGAAAAATGAAGAAAATAGAGGCCTCAACGATAAAAATTCTTCCAAGGATCAGTTCACAACCTTTTTTTAGTTTAGCTTTAAAGCTCTCTTCTATTCTCTCATACTCTCATACTCTTGCACGTTGAGAGAAATCTTGGAGCATTTTTGGATCATGCTTGGAGCACTCTAGTTTTCATTGGATTTGGAGAGGGATGTAAAAGGAAAGTGGGAAAGTAAAAGGGAACAGGTGGATCAACAGGTAACATGATGCATGTGTGATTTCCTTGCTAATTTATGGATGCATGGTATATGCATGTGATCATCTGGTTATGATCTATCATTGTCATAAAGTATTGCCTAGATTGATAATGGTTTTAGCCTAGCCTTGCCACTTCCTGGATAGCCATGGTGTTTTCGGTTTTTCCATTACTTTTGTTTTTGTTTGGTGGTCATAATTCCTTATGGATCTGGGTTGGAACAAATGCTCTAGAAGCCCTAAAATAGCTTGGGTTGATTTACTAGTCCTGGATCCTAGATTGGAAAAATGCTCTGGAGCCCTTGGTGGGTTGAGTTACTAGCCCTGGAGCTGGGTTGGACAAACGCTCTGGAGCCTTGGAAGGATATGGGATGATTTATTAGTTCTTGTAGCCCTTGATAGCTTGGGTAAAGACTGATCTGGTTGGTGTTAGTGATTTCTGACCATGAGGTGGAATCACTGGTTGAGGATTGAAGCAATTTGCCCTCTAGAAGCCCTGGTTTGGTTTTGTTTGGCTTATTCCATGAGATCCCACATGCACGCTTGGAATATGGAACGGGGGTGATTGGATAAAAGAGATATTTGGTTCATCCCAATCTAGTTGAGTGATACATGGAAGTCCCTGACTTGGTTGGTATTTTCCTATGTTAATAAGAAATATTATTCTATTGTGGTTCATGTATGTCTATTGGCAATGTGTTGGTTATATTATGACTGGGTTTTCATGGTTTATATGTTGGTTATTGTATGGTTATATGTTGTTTATATGATATGTATATTTTATGGCTCTTGTCATGAATTGTTTCGTTATTGATTGGTGATGAGTGTATGGACTAATAAGTGGTGTTGCAGCTATGTGGAGAGGGCCTAGTGTTGTTGGGAAAAGTATCCAATACGGAATGACCCTATCCCACTCTAAGGGTGATAGTACCTCAGCAACAACCGAATGCAAAGCTATCTAAGATTACTTCTTTATGAGATGTAAGAGAGAGGAGAAAGAGATCCACTAACCGTTATCTTCCGCTAATGATTGATCCAATCTTCCCTCTTTGCTGCTTGCTCCCAGCTCCTTGCTCTTTCACTGGCCCAGCTACACCAAGATCCTGCAAAATAACAAGAGAGGGAAACTACAAGAAGCATACATTCATAATTGATTCAAGGATTAGAATAAATCAAATATACAAGTATCAATTCGCCATAGAGACACATGCATATAGAAGAACCTCAAATGCTTTATTAATGGAAGAAGTAAAGTTCTGAGAATGTTACAACCATAAGAGGCCCAATCCAGCAACACCTCCCAGCAGAAAGAAATCTCCTCTTCACCTCCTTCAAAGCAATCACCCAATAGTTCTATACACAAACCAACAGCACTTCCTTACTTGCACAAAATTTCCCGCCTCTTTAGACCTCATGAGAGAGCTCTATATATAGGAGATTTGGAGAAAGGATGAGTCAGCTTGAGGCTGGCATAAAGCTGACTAGTGTCCTCTCCCACTTTAGTTAATCTTCAGTTCTTGAGTCCACTTGGAGAATCTTGCTTCCACTTGGAGATCAAGACCCTCTTACTCATCATAGGGCGAATTCCTTGAACCAAGTGTCAGTTTGGAAGCTTCCTGGGCAGTTGACACCTTGCAGAATGACTGTGCCACTTGGCCAATCTCGCCCAGCGCAGGTAGCCTTCATTCTTTTTGACCTTCAGTGCAGGTACAAGGAGGATCAGTTGACATTCAGCGCAGATGCTCAGTGGAGCAGCTGACATGATCAGAAATAGCCTGTTTTTGAGTGTTTTCAGGTGGAGAACTGATTTTCAGTGCTGTGGTTTGCAGACCTTGTTCCTCTAAGGGTGAGAACAACATGTTTAGGGACTTTGGATCCCTCAGATTATCGACATTTCATGCTCCATGCTGTTAGGCACAAAAATGTCTATAACAGTTGCCCCCTAAAGTATGAGGTCGTTTACCGGGTGAAATGCTTTATTAGTAGGATCCAAAGTTCATTCAATCGCTGAGAGGTGCCCTGCAATAAAATACAATACAATACATTATTTTTCATTCTGCTTTCATGATCTAGCTGAGGCGGGCATTCCCATGCTCAGCTTTATAAATCCATTTTGGTACACATAACAGACGACCGTCTGATGATAGACTGATAATTCTCTGCTGAAATTATCATCCTTTGAGTAGGATGATCATCTGCTGCAATAGTGTACATATCCAATGTCTTTATATTTCCTGAATATATATCGCAACCCGGATGGATGAAACTAGATCTGGGGTCTTCAATCTCGTTCGATCTTCACTCTAAGTACAAGTCGATCCATGTGAGAATTGCGCTGAAGTCGAACATGGAAAGACATCGCTTGATTACCGGTCAATAATGTAAACCGTTAACAAGCGCGAGAGGAATCACCAATAATGACAATGACCCTCAAGGTACTACAGTACAATTCACGTGGTGTGAATAAAGGACTTGGTGTCGAACACCACGCAAAATCTTCTGGTCGAAGGTCATTGATGTATACCTGTCGCCGAAAGTGAGAAACTTGCCATTGAGGCATGCAAGCTTCAAAGTACTGGGGGGTTTGTTCCTAGATCGACTTCTTGGATAATGAGCTGAAGTCGACAAGAAGCGATCCGTCAAAGGAGGGCCTTAATGAATCCCACATCAGTGACACGAAACGGAGCTAATGATTTTAGTGGAGGTGAAAACAATCTGTGAAATATGATTCAGGGTGGCGATCATGGGTGGATGAAAGATAATGTATGGCAGTGGATGGGACACGGTTGACTCTTTCTGAACACATCTCTTGAACATATAACGACACTGATGTGATGGATCAGTAGCATTACCCCAAATGTGGATGGTTTGGCGAGGACCATGGTGATGAGACCGGTGAATGAAACAACCCAACCCGATGTGATACGGAGGACAAAGTGTCATGTTCAAGAGAGACTTGCTACCATTAAAGCTTTGAGGTTCTCCCAATTTTTCCCCAGTCATTTCTGACCAGTACCTCTTTATTTTTGTCAAGCTTGAGGAGGATAACATATGCTTGTTCTATAACCTGCCCTTCGGGCAAGCCCATCGCTATGTTTTAACGAGCCTAGCGATAGGGAAACTCGTTCTCGTCTAAAGACAAGTTTGTCGCTATTTAATCATTTTAACGAGTCTAACGACAAGGAAAACTCGGTCCTTTTCATTTTTAGAGAGTCTGAAAAGGTACAGAAAGTTAACTCCAAAATTCCTTTTTCGTCATCTAATCCCTTAAGTCCGAAAAAGTATAAAACAATACAGAAGGGATGAGTTTTCGATAACTTTAACGAGCCGAATAAAACAAGCGCTCGACCTTTTTGTGTAATAATCCCTCAGGTCCAAAAAGATCAAAATCTAGAAGAGGGATAGCTCTTCCGGTCACTTTAACGAGTTGGAAGGCCAAAACTCGGCAAACTTTTCATATTTTACGAGTCAGGAGAAAAGAGCTCAAAGAAGACTCGTCTTTTGAGGAACGAGTGATAAACAGGGATAGCAGCAGATTCCAGGTACAGGTTGGAATTTTCCAATCACGGCAGTGTCACAAGGATGGCTAAGTGAAATCACTCTTCGCAGCTGTTCCTCAAAATGGGTAAACAATCATATGGAGGTGAACGATTGGCCAAATGAAATGGAGGTGGCAGGTGCAAACACGACCAAGGCTTTTGTGGCTAATAAATTTACGATCACAATGGTTATTTACCGGAATAGGTTCATTTTTTAATGAGCTTGAACTCTGGAGGAAACTCTTGCTCACGCTTTTATATTTTTTAACGAGCATAAATTCCACGGTAAAACTGCTCGATCTTATGTTTATTTTTTAACGAGCATGAACTATGTGCTAAAACTGCTCGGATCTCGCTTTTCTATTTTTTAACGAGCATAAATTCCGCGGTAAAACTGCTCGGTGATAAGTTTGCATGCCCCCAGCATAATAACGCAAATCGAGGTGCATGCCCCCAAGCTTCATTGCATTCAACTCGGTGGTTGGAATGAAGGTTTACCTTTGAGAAAGGTGTTGTGGGGGAAAGTATCCAACTCGGAATGACCCTAACCCACTCTAAGGGTGACAGTTCCTTAGCAACAGTTGAAAGCAAAGCTATCTAAAGTTTCTTCTTTATGACATGCAAGAGATAGAAGGAAGAGATCCACTTACCGATGTCTTGCGCAAATGGTCGATCCAATCTCCTTCGTTTGCTGCTTGCTCCCAGATCCAAGTCTTTTCACGGGCCCAGCTACACGAGATCCTGCAAATAAGACAAGAAAAGGAAACTACAAGAGGCATGCATTCATAATCGATTCAAGGATTAGCATAAATCAAAGACACAAGTAAGACAATACACCATTGAAACACATGCGAATAGAAGAACCTCAAATGCTTTATTAATATATGGAAGTAAGGTTCAGGCGGTGATACAACCATGAGAGGTCCAATCCAGCATCACCTTCCCGACGGAGAGAAATCTCTTCTTCACCTCCCTCAAGCAATCACCCAATGCTCACAACTGTAAACCAACAGCAATTCTTTGCACAAAATTCCGGCCTCCAGATCCCATGGGATGAGATCCTTATATAGAGTTTTGGAGTGAAGATAAGTCAGCTTGATGTGTGACTTGTTGTCCTCTTCAACTCCAGTTGTTCTTCAGTTCTTCACTCGGAGTTTCTGTCTTCCACTTGGAGTTTTAGAAGCTCTTAACTCATCATTAGGCGAATCTTATCATCAAGTGTCTTTTTAGAAGCTTCCTGGGCACTGGCACTTTGAGAAAAAGATTCCTCCACATGTCCAAGTACGCCCAACGCAGGTAGCCTTTGTTCTACTTGCTATGCAACGCAGGTAGCCTTTGTTGTACCTGCTATGCAGCGCAGATGCCTAGTGGAGCAGCTGCAATGATCCAAAACTGACCTGTTTTTGAGTGTTTTTCAGTGGAGAACTGATTTGCAGTGCTGTGGTTTGCTGACCTTGTTCCTCTAAGGGTAAGAACAACATGTTTAGGGACTTTGGATCCCTTAGATTATTGACATTTCATGCTCTATGCTGTAAGGCACAAAAATGTCTATAACAGTTGCCCCATAAAGTATGAGGTCGTTTATCGGGTGAAATGCTTTATTAGGAGGATCCGAAGTTCATTCAATCGCCGGGAGGTGACCTGTAACAAAATACAATACAATACATTATCTTTTCATATTTTCTTTTCATGATCTAGCTGATGCGGGCATTTCCCATGATCAGCTTTATAAATACATTTGCCGTACATAAACAGACGATCGTCTGATAAGAGACGGATAATTCTCTGCTTTTAATTATCATCCTTTTAGTAGGATGCTCATCTGCTGCACATGTCTATGTTTTTATCTCCTGAATATATATCGCAGCCCGGATGGATGAAACTAGATCCGGGGTCTTCAAACTTGTCCGATCTTCACTCTAGTACAAGTCGATCCATGTGAGAATTTCTTGAAGTCGAACATGGAAAGACATCGCTTGATTACCAGTCAATAATGTAAACTGTTAACAAGCGCAAGAGGAATCACCGATAATGATGATGACCCTCAAGGTACTGCAGCACAATTCACGTGGCGTGAATATAGGATCTGACGTCGAACACCACGCAAAGTCTCCCGGTCGAAGGTCATTAATGTATACCTATCGCCGGAAGTGAGAAACTTGCCATTGAGGCATGCAAGCTTCAAAGTACTGAGGGGGTGTTCCTAGATCAAATTCTTGGATAATGAGCTGATGTCGACAAGAAGTGATCCGTCAAAGGAGGGCCTTAATGAATCCCACATCAGTGACATGGAACGAAGCTAGTGATGATGGTGAAAACGATCTGTGAAATATGATTCAGGGTGGCGGTCATGGAAGGATGAAAGATGATGTATGGTAGTGGATGGGACCCGGTTGACACTTTCTGAATGACATCTCTTGAACATATAATGACACTGATGTGATGGATCGGTAGCATTACCCCATGTATGGATGGTATGGCGAGACCATGGTGAAGGGACCGGTGAATGATAATAACCCAACCCGATATTTACAGAGGCCAAAAGTGTCATGTTCAAGAGCGACTTGCTACCATTAAGCTTTGAGGTTCTTCCCAATTTTTCCCCGTCATTTCTGACCAGTACCTCTTTATTTTTGTCAAGCTCGAGGAGGATAACATATGCTTGATCTATAACCTGCCCTTCGGGCAAGCCCATCGCTATGTTTTAACGAGCCTAGCGATAGGGAAACTCGTTCTTGTCTAAAGACAAGTTTGTCGCTATCTAACATTTTTAACGAGCCCAGCGACAAAGACAACTCGGTCCTTTTCATTTTTAGAGAGTCTGAAAAGGGTACATAAAGTAGACTCCAGGGGTCCTTTTTCGTCATCTAATCCCTTAAGTCCGAAAAAGTATAAAACAATACAGAAGGGATGAATGTTCGATATCTTTATCGAGCCGAACCAGACAAGCACTCGATCTTTTTGTGCAATAATCCCTCAGGTCCAAAAAGATTAAAATCTAGAGGAGGGATAGCTCTTCCGGTCCTTTTAACGAGCTAGAAGGCCAAAACTCGGCAAACTTTTCATTTTTTACGAGTCAGTGAAAAGAGCTCAAAGAAGACTCGTATTTTGAGGAACGAGTGATAAACAGGGATAGCAACAGATTCCAGGTACAGGTTGGAATTTTCCAATCACGGCAGTATTACAAGGATGGCTAAATGGGATCACTCTTCGCAGCTGTTCCTCAAAATAGGTAAACAATCAAGTGGATGTGAATGATCGGCCAAAGGAAAAGTGGAGGTGACGGTGCACAAACACGACCAAGGCTTTTATGGCTAATGAATTTACGGTCTCAAATGGTTATTTACCGATTCATTTTTTCTGAATGAGCTTGAACACTGGGGGGAAGCCTGCTCACATGTGTGTTTATTTTTTAACGAGCATGAACTCTTGCGAAAACTGCTCGGTTTTGCGTTTATTTTTTAACGAGCATGAACTTTGCCAAAACTGCTCGTTTTTACCAGTCATAAAGTAGTAAGGTCTCATGGAAGATTCCTATTTTTTAAAGAGCTTCATCTTCCTGCGCTTTGCCCCATACCCTCTTTTTATGCAAGCTGGGTATCGGCTAATCCTACGAGTTTAACGGGTTAGACCTACAGGTTTAAAGGGAGGACCTAAAAAACTAAAAACAAAATAGCCGCCCGTGCTTGCATTCCAAGAGGTTTGCATGCCCCCAGGTATAAAGTATAATTTCAAGGTTGCCCCTCCTCTCCTCCACTTCTGTTTTTCTTTGGGTGTTCTCATCTACTTGTCGTCTTGTCAGTCCTAATGTTAACGATACTTGTCTTCTCGTTATTTTTAGCGGGTCTTACGCGGTACTTGTCTTCTCGTCAGCCCAGTTTTTAACTGATCTTTGCGACAAGAGAAGAACACTTCTCAATAGACAAAACATTGGTGGGTTTGAGGGAGGCTTACCTCTTTCAGGTTACCCAAAGATTGGTTTTATTTGCTGGCGCAAAGGAAACTCTTTCTTCGGCGATGTCTATCATTAGGATACACAAAGATGGTTACAATTTGTTGCAGCAATAGAATCTCTTTCTTTGGAGGCTGCCCCTACTTATCCTCTAAAACATTTGTTTTAATGGGTGAGGCTTGCCTTTTATCCAAAGATGGTTACTACTTGCTGCCGCAAACGGATCCCCTTCTTTGGCAGAGCCTACTTATTTAGACAAAGGTGAGTAACGGGCCCCCGTCCTCCCACATAACTTTAACAAAAGAATCTTATTCTAGAACAACCCCAATCCCAATTACCCCTTTTGAGAGCCCATCTCTCTCTTTGTCTTCTTGTCCTTCTTCTCCATGAAGATGGCTCAGAGGAAGATTCTCAAAGATGAAGGGGGGGATGGGGTACGGACTAGTCATATTCTCCCGCGGAAATTCTACTTTACACCCAAGGTTTTTTCTGCCTCCAGAGCAGACCAGGACGCATGCCCCCTGGGTTCCGGCCTTCCTTTCCCGAATCACTCGCGCTCATCAGGAAGAAGCACCGGAGGTAGAGACCTTTCTTGATCAAATAGACCATTCAGGATAGGTATGTGACTATTTGCGATGCGTGATCCCGGAAATGAAAGTTGGTCTACGAGCTTGACCATTCTTCCTTCGTATGGAAAACACATTATTCGAAAGAGTGAGGAGACTATTGCTTCCATGCAATTTATGTAGTCCCGTCCAAGGAGTAGGTTATAATCCAAGGGTCCTTGGACGACCATCAAATTCATCTTGACGGCCTTCCCTTTCAAAGTAATAGGCACATTAGGTAGAATCCCTAATGGTCGACTGGTTCCCCTGTCAAAACCCGAGAGACGCCTTGTCTCGGGCAAAAGCGCCAGGCCACCCAGTGCTTTCCAAGCAATAGAGGACAGGATACTCACAGACGCCCCTTCATCAATGATAGTTCCAGCCATCACCAATTTGTATATTTGGACTATAATTCTAAATGGTATACTGGCTGGTAACCGGGGTCTGCCTAGTTGGTTCCAATCAAAGGACGCAACTAGGTTGCTTGGTGGTGGGACCGAATATACGGCTGGATATGATCTTGACGATGCTCCTTCCTGCGATAAAGGAGTGGGCGCTTTGCCCAGATGCTCATCAGAATCGGAGTTGACGAAAAGAATATGGACGGTGTCATCCTTATTCTCTTCGGCGGGGGTGTCAACTGAAGATGAATCCTCAGTGACTATGGTGTTTGAAGATGAAACTTCTGAAGGGAGAACCGGGTCAACTGCCGTTTCGACCTTTGGACTTTCGTCCGGTCCGGATTCAGTAGGTTCACTTTCAGTGACTGACACTTCAGCTGGCCCTCTGAGCAAGACAGCTGTATTTTCGACCAACGAAGGACCTGGCGCGAGTTTTTGATATCCAGGAGGAAGTAGCACCGGTGCCACTGGTTGATCTTCCAAAACTCTCTTTGCCTTGTCTAAAAAGGGACAACGACGAAGGGTGTGATCGCCTTCACACAGTTCGCAGGGGAATCTCATCCCTCTTCGTCGTCTGCGACCTTCACTTTCGTTGGTCGACGGTAAGCATTCAACCTGGTTGTCAGAGGTTGACGCTTCCGAATCGTGCAAACGAGGGGACCAGTCCCTTAGTATCCGGGGAATACTGGGACAATCACGGTGGAGGTGGTCTCCTCTACATATGACACATGGCGATTTGGGCCCGGTCCGTGCTGTGTGTGGGTTTTCGTTAGATGCCTTTTGCTTGCCCCCAGGCGCCTTTGGCTCCTTTTGCTTCTTTTCTTTCTTCTTCTTTTCCTTCTTCTTTTTTATGGGAGCTCCGCTTTTGGCGGCTTGACCTTTCGAAGAAGAAGGATCGGAGGAAGGCTCATAAGAAGTGGAAGGCTGGAGGGTAGCTCTAGACTGGTCTAACTGTTGAATCGACTGTTCAGGAACCGTGGTGGTCTGAACTACAGCGGTTGAGAATAGCCAAATTGGCAGGCCAATTGTCAGTCCTGGAAGCGACAATGTGGCCATGTGGGGCGCACCAACTTCTCCCCAAGAGGAGAAAGGGCTAGGGGTCCCATGCTGTGGAATCCCTTGGTTGGTGTGTTCCATGTTCTCAACCTTAAGATCAACGTAGGAATAAGGGGTGATTATGTTCCGTTTAGAATGAATTTTATATGACGACGCTTTTTAAGACACAACTTGCTTTTTAACTTTTTAAGAGTCGAGAAAAAGCTAAAGATGACTCTAGTCTCCTTCGATGTATTAATGAGCCCGAAGTGACAAATGCTCGGATGGACTTTTTCAGTTATAGAGTTTGAAAAAGGCCAAAAGAAACTACTCTGGAGTTCTAGGCAAGGGTGTGCCAAACCTTTCGCGAAACCACAGAATACGTTTTACGGTACGAGTGGTCGATCTTCGTGAATGCTGTGTTCACTGCATCGCGATCAGTAGGGCGGCCGACACGGCTTCCTATGGATAAAGGCTTTGTTCCTATAGGGGTCCCCCAATATACGCGACGGTACGCGGGGGCACAAGTCCGTATTAGTGCTATCGTCCCTCAGGAGGAATCACCCACCTTCGTAGAGATCAACAGTCACTATGTTTAACGACGCCGGTTCACGTCTCTACCTAGACCTCTACTGTGTTTCGTTATGTTTCAAAGCGTTGTTAGATAAATTCAGTTCTTTTTAGGTTGATCTTGCTTAGCAGTTTGCCTTTACGGATCACCACGTGATGTATGATACAACTCCTAAATGCAGTCTAAGAATGATAAGCAAGTTTTTTCAATTCTTTCAACTTATGAAAACCTTAACTACTGAAGGAAAAGAAAGACATCATCTTTTCAAACAGATCATAGAGCACACACTGATGCACTTTTCCTAAATCGACATGCAAACTGTCAAAATGCACATGCACAATGCAAGTATTTCTTTTCTTCTTCCTTAATGTTGATGTATTACAAAAAGAAAGCTGTTGTATAATTTAGAATTCAATTTCAAGCGAACGCAACAAGTGTTTGTCCAACAATCAAAAGAACACCTTAAGATTCACTCGTTTCAACACAAGAAATACTGAAATTCGAACCATATAACGAAAGCAAATGCTCAAGCAGCTTTGAACAGCAATAAACTAACTCTTAGAATCACAACGACACTTTCTCACAGGTCTAGATTCAAGAGGTCATAGCAAGACTAGTTCACTTTCGCTATGGGAAACTGTGAATGACAACAAGAAATACAATAATAACAATCACGGTTTCTTCATACAACTGAGACAGAATGAAGGCAAAGAGAAGTGGTTTCAGCTGGGTATACAGGTTGACAACAGGCTGCAAAAACAATACTGAAAACTGGGCAACAGACAGTGGGGAATCCCAGTTGCACAAGGCAAAACTGGATCAGCGCAGGTGCTGCACTGTCAATCTGAGATGCAGCGCAAGTAGCCCCTTCGGGACCTACGTTGCAGTGCAGGTAGCCTTTGTGGCAGCTGCACTGATGAGACAAGTCACGTCTCTCTCAGATTCCGGGTCACAGTTTGCTAAAAAATGAGCGGTTTTTGGCCAAATCAGAGGCTGTCAGTCAAGTATACACTAGAGGATGATTAAAGGAAGATGAACACTATCACAAAGAGCTAAAAAGAGTCCTTGTGGATCTGCTCTTCAAATCATAAACAGGCCCAGCACTGGGCTAGAGTAGCTGCCCTCTACTTTGCATTCGAAGGACTCGCATGCAGTTCGATTCGGTACTCTTTTGTTTAAGAAATGAATAGCAAGAAACACAAGCTACCAACAAGACACGTTCCCCAGCGGAGTCGCCAGTCTGTTGTGGGGGAAAGTATCCAACTCGGAATGACCCTAACCCACTCTAAGGGTGACAGTTCCTTAGCAACAGCTGAAAGCAAAGCTATCTAAAGTTTCTTCTTTATGACATGCAAGAGATAGAAGGAAGAGATCCACTTACCGATGTCTTGCGCAAATGGTCGATCCAATCTCCTTCATTTGCCGCTTGCTCCTAGATCCAAGTCTTTTCACGGGCCCAACTACACGAGATCCTGCAAATAAGACAAGAAAAGGAAACTACAAGAGACATGCATTCATAATCGATTCAAGGATTAGCATAAATCAAAGACGCAAGTAAGACAATACACCATTGAAACACATGCGAATAGAAGAACCTCAAATGTTTTATTAATATATGGAAGTAAGGTTCAGGCGGTGATACAACCATGAGAGGTCCAATCCAGCATCACCTTCCTGACGGAGAGAAATCTCTTCTTCACCTCCCTCAAGCAATCACCCAATGCTCACAACTGTAAACCAACAACAATTCTTTGCACAAAATTCCGGCCTCCAGATCCCATGGGATGAGATCCTTATATAGAGTTTTGGAGTGAAGATAAGTCAGCTTGATGTGTGACTTGTTGTCCTCTTCAACTCCAGTTGTTCTTCAGTTCTTCACTCGGAGTTTCTGTCTTCCACTTGGAGTTTTAGAAGCTCTTAACTCATCATTAGGCGAATCTTATCATCAAGTGTCTTTTTAGAAGCTTCCTGGGCACTGGCACTTTGAGAAAAAGATTCCTCCACATGTCCAAGTACGCCCAACGCAGGTAGCCTTTGTTCTACTTGCTATGCAACGCAGGTAGCCTTTGTTGTACCTGCTATGCAGCGCAGATGCCTAGTGGAGCAGCTGCAATGATCCAAAACTGACCTGTTTTTGAGTGTTTTTCAGTGGAGAACTGATTTGCAGTGCTGTGGTTTGTTGACCTTGTTCCTCTAAGGGTAAGAACAACATGTTTAGGGACTTTGGATCCCTTAGATTATTGACATTTCATGCTCTATGCTGTAAGGCACAAAAATGTCTATAACAAAAGGGGATTTGTTTCATTTTTTAATGAGGTTGACACAGATAGGAACTATCCTCGAAGTCCAAATCCATTAGATATAGAAGGTTTCATATTCTACTGTGGCCATTTCCGCCAGATTACTCGAAGGCGGTAGGGTAAAAGTACCCATTAAGGCAGGGTCTTTTAGGAGACCTACTCCGATATTTTGGAGCGAATAATTGCTTCCATGGATCTTTGGAATGCTTCCCGTAACTTGTGAACTGTTGGGGAGAAAAGTTTGTTGGTCGACGATTGTAATTCCTCCTTGGAAGGGAAATGCAATCTTCCTGAAGTAGGTTGACACAACCGCAGCCATGGCATAGATCCAGGGCCTTCCCAGTAGGATGTTGTAATCGAGGTTTCCATCAATTACTTCAACATCAATTCCTACTGTTTTGCCCCCCAGTTCAATTTGCAAGTTACTTAAAATCCCGTATGGAGTGTATGATCGTCCATCAAATGCTTTTAACGTCGTTGATGATTTCGACAAGGGTGGTGAGCCTAAATCTTTCCAGCAACTCATCGACATAAGACATGTAGATGCCCCCTCATCAATAATTGTTCGATGAACAATTTTGTTGAGGGCTTTCACTTGAATAAGGAAAGCTAGTTGAGCTGGTAACTGAGGGTCATATCCTTTATGATCAAAGGCGACAAGATTGGAATCCATTGGGTCAATTCCACCTATTGCTGATAATAAAGCTTGTTCTTGGGAGAAGCAATTTTGCGGTACCTCAAGTGTCGACATAACGGACGGCGATTGGGTCAGGTCCTCTATCTGTGCTATTTTCGCACAAGGATTAAATGTCGATTTGCGTACTGCTCCCTTTTGCGACTTTATTATTGGCTCAGGGACGATGGGTGGCACAACTTCGGTCAAAGTTGTTGTCGAACTACTAGGTTGTTCATTAGCCTTGTCGTTCGACAGCTTTGGATTCCTGTAATCCTTATTTCTCGTCAAAGCATTATTTTGCTGCTTTGAGGTAGACAACATAAGCACTTGGGATCGGGAAGCATTTTGATTAGCAACCAGATTTTGACCTGGATTAGGAAACGGATCAGTCAATACTGCTGGGGTTTTTGAACTCTTAAAGAGTTTCTTAACTTCAGATATATGTGGACAATCTTTCGTCCAATGATCCTCATCGCATATATGACACCCTGTTGTGGGTTTCCTTTTTCTCCCTTTCTTTTTCTTCTTGTCCCCTGGTTGCTTCAGTTGTTTGCCCTTGTCAGTCGACATGGCATTTACTTCTGAGGCAAGAAGTTCTTCATTTGCATTTTGACTATAAATTTTGTGCTTGCCAATCACGCCATCGCCGGCGTGAGAGTCATTGTTTGATTTAGGAGGAGGAGGAATTGAGAATTCCGGTCTAGGGGCGTCAGGTATTTTGTCGTAGAGCGTGCCGGACTGAGTATAGACCAAGTCCAGATATTGCGCACGAGCGATAACCTGCTCCTCCGTTACGACCCCCCCCTTTGCCACATCTTCCGTGATGGCAGGAAGTAATGACTTGATAAACCATTCAGCTAATAGCTGATCGGGAACGTACGTTTTTACCATTCTACGACGACGTCGCCACTCATGTATATGATCAGATATGTGGGTGGCAGTCGTCTGTTTGAAGTTTGTAAGGAGTTCTGTTCCCGTTTCATACCTTATCGGTAATTGAAAATGGGTTAAAAAGGTTGTGGCTAAGGTACTGAAGTTGTCGAACGAAGCTCTAGGCAATTCAATGTACCATTTTGCCGCTGGACCCGTTAACGTCCTCTGAAAGAGGCGAAGTCTTATCGAATCATCATTCAGGGTGTTCGATGAACACCATAGATGGAATGTCATCACATGATTCGACGGATCTTCACCCGGATTTCCATTAAATTTAGGAATATCTGACGAAAGTTTATGCGGAATCACTGGCCACCAAGGGGCATAAGCAATTGGATCATTCGTCAGCCGGTTTAGATCTGGTAATTCTAGAGTTGCTACAAAGGGCAACTGTTGGTTCAGGTTAGGCGAAGCATATCCAGGATAAGATGGTATCACCTGAGCAATGGGTCTTTGCAGACCAGCATAATGCTGGCAACTTTGACAATGTTGATGGGTATAACCATTATAGCATGGTTGCCCATTACTTACAAAGACTTGTTGCTCAGGTCCTTGATATGATTGTTGGAATGGCGGTTGTTGAGATTGAACCAGCTCTGGTTGTTAGACCATTTGCTGTTGACCAATACTTGATGATTGACCATGATGAGGAGTCACAGTACTTGTTTGAGCCTGAGTCACTCCAGATAAGGAGGCACTACCCTGAGATTGTGATTGAGTCGTTGAGACAAGAGGCTGTCGTACTGCAACCTGAGAAACTTGGGTTTGACATACAACAAGTAGCGCTTGTACTAGCGACGCATTCACCATAGCAGGTGTGGTGGGAATATCCGACACAGGGTGCACTGGTTGCATTGAATATACAACCCCTGGTTGTCGAGGCAGTATTGGTACCCAACCGCTGGATGTAATTCCAGTTTGACCTGAACTTTGTTGTAAACTCCCATATGGTTGTTCTCTAGGAGGGAACAATGAAAGAGCATACTGCCCTCCATACGGTGGAAATCCAGTAGGTAAAGGGTAAATTGGCCTTTGAAGACGCATTGGATCAATTTGTTGAGTTTCAACATAAGAAATACCAGATGATAATCCGGATGAAGAAATAGGAACTAACCATGTCGTCGTCCCTGATGGGACTCCAGCTTGTTGTTGAGGACAATTTGCCGGGACAGATGGTATGCCAGCGAACATTGTTGGAGTAGCGGCGGGAGGCTCTGCCGCTGCTGTGTCGGACGACACAGTCCTAGACGTTGACGGTTGTTCAGACATATCTAGTCTATCCAAAAGATTTCTTAGCGATTCTACAGGAACTTCCACTTGTGGTGGACTAACTTCGAAGATCAACGAGGGAAAGGTGATGATTATTCCGCTTAAAATAAATTTTATAACGACGCTTTAGACACAACTTGCTTTTTCAGTTTTTAAGAGTCGAGAAAAAGCTAAAGATGACTCTAGTCTCCTTCGATGTATTAACGAGCCCGAAGTGACAAATGCTCGGTCGGACTTTTTCAGTTATAGAGTTTGAAAAAGGCCAAAAGAAACTACTCTGGAGATCTAGGTAGAGGGTGTGCCAAACTTTTCGCAAAACCACAGAATACGTTTTACGGTACGGGTGGTCGATCTTCGTGAATGCTGTGTTCACTGCATTGCGATCAGTAGGGCGGCCGACACGGCTTCCTATGGATAAAAGATATATGCCTATAGGGGTCTCCCAATATATACGCGACGGTACGTGGGAGCAGAAGTCCGTATTAGTGCCACCGACTCTCAGGAGGAATCACCCACCTTCGTCGAGATCGACAGTGACTACGTTTAATGACGCCGGAACACGTCTCTAGCTTAGACCTCTATGTGTTTGCGTTATGTTTCAAAGCGTTGTTAGGTTCATTCAATATATTTTAAGTTGATCTTTTTAAAGTTTGCCTTTCAAGGTTCACCACGAGATGTTTTGATACAAATTCCTAAATGCAGTCTAAGATGAGAAGCAAGCTTTTTCAATCTTTTCGACTTATGAAAATCTTAACTACTGAGGGAAAAGAGAGACAAAATCTTTTCTCACAGATCAAAGAGCATACACTAATGCACTTTTTCCCTAAATCAACATACAAACTTATATGCAAAATGCAAAATGCAAGTATTTCTTTTCTCTTTCTTAATGTTTGTGCGACACAAAAAGAAAGCTGTCGTATAATTTCGAATTCAATTTCAAGTGAAAGCAAACAAGCTTGTCCAAAATCAAAAGACACCTTAAGATTTACTTGTTTCGACACTAGAAATATACAAATTCAAACCATATGACGAAAGCAAAAAGCTCAATCAGCTATGAACAACAAATAAACTAACTCTTAAGATCAAAACGACACTTTATCACAGGTCTAGATCTAAGAGGCCACAACAAGACTAGTTCACTTTCGTTATGGGAAACTGTAAATGATACAAGAAATACACAAAGAACAAACACAGTTTCTTTATACAACCGAGGCGGAATAGTGGCAAGGAAAGTTGGTTTTAGATAGGCCCACTGACTGGTAACAAACAACAAAACAAGAGTGAAAAACAGGGCAAGAAACAGCAGGAAACCCCAGTAGCACAAGGCAAGACTGGTCCAGCGCAGGTGGGACACTGTCTGTTTGACCTTCAGTGCAGGTAGCCCCTTCGGGAACTGCGCTGAAATGCAGACAGCCTTTGTACAGCCTGCACTGAAGAACGAAACTTTCGTTTCTCTTGGTTTCCGGGTCACAGATTGCTCAAAAATTCACAGTTTTTGCTCAAATCAGAAGCTATCAGTCAAGGACACACTAAGGGATGACAAGGAGGATGAAAAGCTATGACTAAGAGCTTATTAGAGTCCTTGTGGATCAACTCTTCAAATCATAAACTTGCCCAGAAACTGAGCTAGAGTAACTGCCCTCTACTTTGTATTTGAAAGATTCAAACACAGTTCGATTCGGTACTCCCTTTGTTTATGAAATGAATAGCAAAAACACAAACAACCAACAAGATACGGTCCCCAACGGAGTCGCCAATTTGTTGTTGGGAAAAGTATCCAATACGGAATGACCCTATCCCACTCTAAGGGTGATAGTACCTCAGCAACAACCGAATGCAAAGCTATCTAAGATTACTTCGTTATGAGATGTAAGAGAGAGGAGAAAGAGATCCACTAACCGTTATCTTCCGCTAATGATTGATCCAATCTTCCCTCTTTGCTGCTTGCTCCCAGCTCCTTGCTCTTTCACTGGCCCAGCTACACCAAGATCCTGCAAAATAACAAGAGAGGGAAACTACAAGAAGCATACATTCATAATTGATTCAAGGATTAGAATAAATCAAATATACAAGTATCAATTCGCCATAGAGACACATGCATATAGAAGAACCTCAAATGCTTTATTAATGGAAGAAGTAAAGTTCTGAGAATGTTACAACCATAAGAGGCCCAATCTAGCAACACCTCCCAGCAGAAAGAAATCTCCTCTTCACCTCCTTCAAAGCAATCACCCAATAGTTCTATACACAAACCAACAACACTTCCTTACTTGCACAAAATTCCCCGCCTCTCTAGACCTCATGAGAGAGCTCTATATATAGGAGATTTGGAGAAAGGATGAGTTAGCTTGAGGCTGGCATAAAGCTGACTAGTGTCCTCTCCCACTTTAGTTAATCTTCAGTTCTTGAGTCCACTTGGAGAATCTTGCTTCCACTTGGAGATCAAGACCCTCTTACTCATCATAGGGCGAATTCCTTGAACCAAGTGTCAGTTTGGAAGATTCCTGGGCAGTTGACACCTTGCAGAATGACTGTGCCACTTGGCCAATCTCGCCCAGCGCAGGTAGCCTTCATTGATTTTGACCTTCAGCGCAGGTACAAGGAGGAGCAGTTGACATTCAGCGCAGATGCTCAGTGGAGCAGCTGACATGATCCAGAAATAGCCTGTTTTTGAGTGTTTTCAGGTGGAGAACTGATTTTCAGTGCTGTGGTTTGCAGACCTTGTTCCTCTAAGGGTGAGAACAACATGTTTAGGGACTTTGGATCCCTCAGATTATCGACATTTCATGCTCCATGCTGTTAGGCACAAAAATGTCTATAACACCTAGGGCCTTCTCGGTGATTCTCAGATGAATCTCATACTTTTATGATCAGATATGCATTTATGACCTATAGCTTACTTGTTTTCAATATGTTTGACGAAATTTCTATTATGTTCTGGGAAGTTTAGGTAGCCTTCAAATTTGTATGTCTAACATTGTTTCCATGCCATTATTAATTTTGATAAGTTACAGGAAGTTTTGGGCAATGGTCTAGAGGCTGGCCTAGAATCTAAGCTCAGATCTAAAGACTGCATGCTCCTAACTGGGAAAATTGGGTTGGAACCACATGGAATTAGGCTTGTGCATGTGGTTGTAGGCTTCCAACCACATGGAGTGATTTTTGTGGGTGCAGTTGGGGACCCAGGTCAAAGAAAAGGGTGTCCAACTTAGATTTTTTCTACCTGGGGTGGTTACTCGGCCTTTGAGTGACCTATAACCCTTGTAGAATGTTATGAGATGTCATTTTCTATTCTGTGGTTGGCCTCACTTCCTTAATGGAAAATAGGAGGTTGGGTCATGTCATAATAACTCTTCCTCTCATGTTTATGCTGGCGGGATGGTGAAACTGGATAGATATCGGAGGGGTGCTTACAGAATGGTACCAGAGCTCTCAGGTTCAAATACTTAGACTGGATGGACAAAATGTGTTTTTCATGCATGCATGTCAAATCTATAGGTGTTCGTTATGCATACATTGTGATTGTGATTGTTGTAAGTAGTGTCGTCATGTAGAGGTTGATGATGTCGATGTTGAGATGATTGATATGTTGATTTCAATATATATATATATATATATATATATATATATATATATATATATATATATATATATATATATATATATATATAGATATATATTGTGCTAATCGAGATTGATCTTGCAAATGAGATAGCCTCCCTTGAACTTCATTGAGGTATGTTGATTGTGTTTAAGTTTGGTTTATCTAATATGGTATGTTTGCAAGAAGTAGAGGATCAAAGATGACAAAAAAAATGGTGCACTACAGTTCATGTGATTCTCCTACTGATCAGATGAGCACCATAGTGATGAGTCCCCTAACATAGAAAACTCATTAAGAACTTTGAAAGTAGATATCATAAATTGTAACGCAGATAATGCTAGTATAATTCAGTCACATGAAAGACTTTCTAGGGCATAGGAGAAATACGCAGAGGTTAATGTAGTGATTCTTCAAAGTCTATCAGATTTGTAGAGATAGGGATCACTTATGATCAATCATGGAGAAGAGTAAATAACTAATGGGGAATATGGTAGAAGATCTCAATCGAGATATAGGTTTGGTAGGGATGATACAGTCAGAGATGGTAGGTTCTTGGACACACATGGCAAGAGGGGTAATGACTGTGGGTTATATTATATTTTTGGTTCAGAGAGACAACATCATCATCATCACCACCATCCATATAGGAGGAGTTAGAAGCAATACTTTCTAGAGGAATTCAAGAAAGAAAATCATCCTACATTTGGTGGAGAAATGAAGAAGTCACAGGATGTAGAAGCTTGCTTGCTTGGGATGAATAAGTTTTTTAGATTGCATGATTATTTAGACAACATAAAATCTAGGATAACTAATTTCAGTCTTGAAGGAAAAGTATACATTTGGTGGGAATATGTAAAGAATGTTAGTGGCATTGGAGAAGAGGAGATAACTTGGGGTGAGTTCGAGAGACTTTTCAAGAAGAGTATCTATCTGAAAGATACTATGATGACAGGGAAAATGAGTTCTATGAGTTGAATATGGGATCTATGACTGATGAGGCGTATAATAGAATATTTTTGGAGTTGTTGAGATATGTATCTTATAAGGAGGATAAATAAAATATTTAGAGATTCATCAGTGGGTTTCCAGTATCATTAAAAGACAAGATTGAGTTTGATGAGCCTAGATCACTGGAGGAAACCATCAGAAAGTTGAAGCACTATTATGAGAAATCAAATCATAAGACTGAGTCTAAGTATGATTGGAAAGGTAATGAGAATAATAAAGGAAAGTGGGTTAAGAAGAGAGAAAAACCACAAGATATAGATGACAAGGAGAATGGAGCATCATACAAGAAATTCAATGTAGTTGACAAAGATCAGGGATTTCAATCTGAGGAGAAGAACAAGGGTGATGGTATGAAGCCTCTAAAGTGTTGGACTTGTGGCAAGGATCATCACAGGAGAGATTTTCCCCAACATTAGGATGGTATACCACATATCTACAGTGCTCAAGAGGCATACATAGTGGGGGGTGTTGGATAGATTTCCCTCTCCCGGTGGTCGAGCGTTCGTTGCCTCACCCTACTAATTTGGCCATTTTAGCTTGGCGGAGGTTTTCACATCTTTCCCTTCAATTTACTTATTCGACGTCGTGTCTTTATATACGCTATTTCCGTAACCCTAAGTGGATCCAGTCGGTTAAGCGCGAAGCCCTCTCCTCTCCCTCTCCTTAACAGTCGAGTACCTAAAGGTCCTAATGGTCGAGCACCTAAAGGTCCTCTCCTCTCCTCTCCTTAACAATCGAGCCCCCTAAAGGGTCCTTATCAGTCGAGCCCCCTCTCCTCTCCTCTCCTTAACAGTCGAGCCCCCTAAAGGGTCCTTATCAGTCGAGCCCCCTAAAGGGTGCGTTAGCACACTCGACTGTCAAGGACCGGAGGCGCTCGACCATAGGGAGAGGACCCTTTAGGGGGCTCGACTGATAAGGACCCTTTAGGGGGCTCGACTGATAAGGAGAGGAGAGGGACGGAGTCACTCACTATTCATATGGTGAGGGTCCTCTCCTCTCCCTAATGGTCGAGCCCCCTCTCCTCTCCCTTGGGGTCGAGTACCTAAAGGTCCTTATTAGTCGAGTGTGCTAACGCACCCTAAAGGGTCCTTAACAGTCGAGCCTGCTTACGCATCCTCTCCTCTCCCTCTTCTTAACAGTCGAGCACCTAAAGGTCCTTATGGTCGAGCACCTAAAGGTCCTTATCAGTCGAGCCCCGTTGCCGGTCCTTATTAGTCGAGCACCTAAAGGTCCTAACCGGTTGGTTCAACGAGGGATAAAAGCATGGGGAGTGGATCCAGTTGGTTCCGCGCCCTAATCTTATCAGCGCATCGATCAAGTCGGTTCAGAGAGAAAGAGCGAAGCCCTAACCAGCGCATCATGGGAGTGGATCCAGTCGGTTCAGAGAAAAGCGCGGGGAGTGGATCCAGTCGGTTCAGAGAAAAGCGCGGGGAGTGGATCCAGTCGGTTCAGAGAAAAGCGCGGGGAGTGGATCCAGTTAGGCTGAGAGAGAGAAAGGGGAATGGATCCTGATCAGTGGACCCGTATCCGTCCTCCGTCTCATCTCCGTCCTCCGTATCCGTCCTCCGTCTCCATCCTCTCCTCTCCCTCTCCCTTATGGTCGAGTACCTAAAGGTCCTAATGGTCGAGCCCCCTAAAGGGACGGAGTCACTCACTATTCATATGGTGAGGGTTTTAACGCTCACTCATCATATGGGTGAGGGCCCTTACTTCTTCATAGGGGTCACTCACTATTCATATGGTGAGGGTCCTCTCCTCTCCCTCTCCTTAACAGTCGAGCCCCTCCGGTCCTTGATTGCTTATTGGGTGGGGCTTATGGATGAGCCTGCTTGCGCATCCTCTACAGTTTAAGTTCTCGAGAGATCTACTCTCTTTCAGTAAGTTCAAGTGGTAAGGTTGGTCCCTAAAGGTAAGATTCTCCAGCAAGTAGGGTTCGGCGGGTGATTCGTTCTCTGTTCCAAACTGCGAGTAATTGAAGTCTATCCGGGCGTAAGCCCGGGCCAGTCAATTCTATAAATAATAGGTGATAAAGCCAAGTAAAGAAAGCTAAGGCAGTGAGGTCAATCAATATCTCTCTAGCAGCAGGGTGTCTATCTAATAAGTGTGGATCTTATCAATCTGGTTGTTCCATTCCATTCCCATCTCCGTGTTCTCCTGGTATCGTTGGACCATGCCCTTCTAAGTCTTCTCCAGGTGTGTCACTTCCTCTAAAGCTAAGTTCCATGCCCTGTCTCTCTTCAGCGTGCACCTCAAAGCGCCCTTTCTAATCCATAATCAAATCTGCAGGCGAGGTACATCAACATCCAAAGTAATCCATCTGAGAGAGAAATAGAGAAAGAAAAAGCTCTTCGAGGGAGGGGTAGCTTGTTGGATGGGAGACTATCGTGTCTGCTTCCGCTGGCCCTGTAATCCTATCAATTAAGCCAATCAATCCTGTTTGTCCTTCCTGCCCATGCCATGCCATTTATCCGATCTGATCCGATTCGCTAGCCCTGTTTGTCCTGCCATTGCAACGAAAGCGATCAATTACACGTGTACGCCCTGCCAATAAATGACAAACCCAAGAATGTTCCAAGCGGGGATATCAAGCTAGACCTTGTTTTTAAGCAACAATGACGTAATAAATAACAAGCTTAGCTCTCAAGAATGTTCCAAGGTGGGGATATCCACAAAAAGCTAGACCTTTTTTGAACCCACACAATGACAAGCTCTAATCAACGTATAAGCTTGTGGTGTACACCTTCGTATCGTTGCCCTTGAGGCCCTGCCCATGCCATGCGATGTGCCGCCATGCCATCCATCCCCATCCTTGTCCTGCCCATGCCAGCCTAACAACCCAATTCACACCAAACCAATCCATTCAACGTGTGCCCAGCGATTCACCAAACCAAGAATGTGCAAAGCGGGAAAAATCCCAATGAATTTATCCCTAATCGTTAGAATCATAAGGCCAGGTAATTCCGCCAAAGGACTTTGACTAGTATTTTTTCCATACTAGTGTAAAGGTTAGGAAAGATGGACTGCTTTAACGAGTGGAAAGAAGGATGGACTTACCGGTATGGTTGAGGGAGGGTTCATTTTATCCCGTAATAGTGGAGGGTGAAGGTTTACGTTTGAAGGTGCTCTACCGAGGGTGCTTTGCTACTCCGCTTGGATTGGTTATTCAGAATGGATGGCTGCTGCGCTACTTGAATCGGCTTGGTTACTCAGCTTGGGGGATACTTGACTGGCTACTCGACTGTGGCTTGGCTAATCAGATTGGCTAATCGAATAGGATGGCTGCTGCGCTATTCTACTGCTTGGCTTGGATACTCAGCTGCTTGGATTGACTGCGCTAATCAACTGCGCTAATCGAATTGGGCTAATCGAATGGGCTAATCGAATGGGATGGCTAGTCTTAAACTTTCAGGGTATGGGAATGTATGACCTCAACCTTGTCGAAACAGTAATTCGATGTCGTCCAAGCTGCTTGGCTTGGTTACTCAGAATTGGATACTCGGGCTGGGCTACTCGGCTGATCAAATCGATTGGCTACTCGACTGGGCTATTCGACTAGGCTACTCGGCTTGGCTACTCTCTCTATACTTGGACATTCTACTCGGCTACTCTACACTGGGGCTTCTGGGATGGGATACTCTACTGGATGGAAGGAGCTCCCGGGATTGCTGCTGGGGGGGACATTGATTCTGTGAACAGATGGATTCTGGGACATCTGAACTCTATAAGGCTGGGTCTGGGGTTGCTCTCTGACTATTAGTCATTTATATACTTATATCCTATGAGCGGGGTTCTTTACAACTTCATAAAGGGGTATGGGAATGTTCAGTTTGCTCAGCTCATGCCTGATGTCAAAGGGTGGAGGTGCTAGAGGGGTATAGTGCCAAAGATAGACTCCCTCAGCTCAGATCCAGGTTTTGTTGAGTGGCCAGTTATCGATTTAGAGTGTATTCCCCTTGACCTTTAGTGGTAGGATTTTTTTGGCCCCTTGATCTAGGGCTCATATTGGGATCCCTCCTAGAGTTATGTAGTCGTGGCCCCTCAGCCTTGGATACTCTCTGGACGACCTTCTTATACAATGTACTCCTCGGCCATATTATATACGTGATAGCCTAACAGGCAGAGAGTAGACAATGAACGACTGTCCTCAGGTAGGTCGCCCAGCAGCTAGTTCGGAAGGAATGAAACTAGTGAAACCGTTGGTGCGGGGTGGTTTAATCGGCCAATAGAGTGAATTGGTTACCCGGCCAGAAAGAAGGATTGTTACTGTGTTGGTCCGGATATTCAATATTGGGTTGGGGGCAGTAGGGCACTAATGAATTGGTAGGCTTATCCCTCCCTCTTAGGCAGGATCTTCCCGGTTCGAGCATGCTTAACTTCGTTGAACTCGAGAAACCCATCCCGTCCTATCTATAGTTGATGGATGGGGGAAAGTCTCTCCCAAACCCCCTGTTCCCTCTCTAATCCTTTATAGGATCTCTAATAAGGAGGATAGTGGGTGCCTCCCTTCGGTTGGAAAACCTTCTTATCCCCCTAACCTTCTTAGAACCGTAGTGGCAAGTTGAACCAGCTCACTAGCCTTCGTAGGAGCATACAGATGTGGAACCAGCTATCGTTGTTTGAAGTTGAACTCACTCACTCCAGAAGGATGGATAAAGAATGCATGCATAAGAAAGATGCGGGACTACTCACTTCAGAAGGATGGGAAGCTTAGAGACATAGTTAGAGTACGCAGCTTAGAGAAGACAAGGTTTGAATTAGCCTTCTTAGAGCAGCTAAGTGGGATTAGAAGCCTTAAGAAAGCATAGTCAGAGTACGCAGCCTTAACTAGACTGCATGCAGAGAGTGGGATGATAAGCCTGGACGGCAAAGCTTAGAGAGGGTAGTAGAAGCCATACCACTATACGCCTACCATTAAGCCATAAGAATCCCACTACTTCAGCAGAATGGGCTTAACTTCTATAGGTATGGGGGGGTTTGAACCTAATTCATTTTATTAGAAGCTAGCTAATAGAGATAAGCACCACAGCCGGGAGAATAAGAAAGACTAAGAGACTTACTAAGAAAGAAAGACATATAAGTACTTATACCCGGCCGAAGGGAGGTACCCATTAAACCCTACATAGAAGGATTATAAGCTTATATAAGAAGGTAGTAGTTGGAAGCTGGGCGCCCATATGTTCAGACTAGTCATAGAAAGGGGAAACTCATATGCTCCTACATCTAGGCATAGAAGTAAAAGCCAGTATTCTATTTCAAGTGGGAATAGAGAAAGACAGACATAGGGAAGGAAGGCGGGCGTTTTGCTCCCCCACTAACTCACTCTACGGCCTATCTATCACTACTATGGCCGGTAGGCAGGGCGTATTTTCAGACAATAAGTCAAGAAGGACCTGAAGAAGAGAAAGGAACCTGACTGAAGAAGCGAGAAAGGCCAAGACATAGCTCCCTTCTAACCCAAGTTACCGAAGCTTCAACAACTGGCTCTATTACTGGTACTGGATCGACTTATGCTACTGGTGCGTTGCGTCTGGTTATGCTTCTGGTTCAACTGCTGAGGTGACAACCTTAAATTGCTTAACCCCAAAGTCAAGTAAGGTTATCACTAACCTACCCTACTATAGATGAACCTACCTACCACTACCATAGCCACGGGCACTTTCCCCCATTTCCTTCCCGCAGCAACGAGGGGGCAACCTTACCTGAGCTAGCTCTTTGAGGGTCACAAATAGAGAGTTTGCTTACTCACTCTAACTTTCTGTTCGTGAAAGACTTCGTGTCAAGTAATAAGACAAGCAAGAATATCGTAGTATAAGCAATCCGCCCAATAACGAAACAAAATCACCTATGCTCACGAACAAAAGCCAAATACCACTAACTAAGTGGATACAATCCAGCCGCAGATTCCCCTACGGCTACCTTTTGACTTTCCTTCGCTAGCACTAAACCACCTAACCTAATAGGCATATATCGATCGATGGAAGGCTCTATCAGCTCTATGGGTTTGGTTTGGCAGGTGTAAGCTACAATAGATTTTCCCATCTATTTCCTATAACCAACCCATTGAGGGGATTATTCGTACAGATGTCTTCACCTACAGATAGGACCAGTGGGAACGAAGGTGGAAGCAAATCGATCTCTCAAAATTGCATAATTACATATATAATATATCTCATGAATGACTGGAAGAAATGCATAATGACATATATAATGATATATATATATTTGTATATGATATTACGGATCGATGATTCGAGCTACGATCCCATACGACGCTAAAGCGTAATTACATATATAATATATGCATTATCTGCCTCCCGCTCGGCAATAACAAGTCTTTCCCTCACCACGAGCGATGGCGGCCTTTAGTTCTTCAAGTTGATGGCGGGGGCCCCTCCCCCAAAAGAGAGTTGTTCCTCTCCTCTCCTTATCAGTCGAGCCCCCTAAAGGGTCCTTTAGGGACGAAGTCACTCACTCATTCCGATGGGTGAGGGATGGTGGGTAAGGAATCGATAAGTACTTCGGCAAGGTGCGAAGCCACTTGCTCGACCAAAGAGAGAGCAAGGTGCGCTTGAAATTGGAAGAAAGAAGCGGGAATGAAAGGCGCGTGCGAAGAAGAGCTTGCTTAGTGGGCTTGTCTGGCTTTGCTGGCTATAGGGAGAATCTAGCACCCCTATAAAGAGAAGGCCAGGTTCATTAAGTCTAAATTCCCATCCCCATACGCCACGTTCGCAGAGGATAATTTACCAGCTCGGTACCTAGCCCTGCCAAACTAGAATCTATTGGTTCTTTAGGCATAAAGCGAGGAAGCAATAGCTAAAACTCAGGTTTTGATTCCCTATGAATGGCCATTGAGCGTGTTCTACGGCATTAGCTTTATCCAGTTGCTTCCCATGCATGTGAGCATTTGTTTCTATACCGAATTGTTTACGAGCATGGATGTGCCCATTTGCTTCATCCCACTAATCTTGATTCCATAAACGGCACATGATTACCTATAGTCGATACCTAAGCTAATCCTATAGTCGATCCTATAGTGCGCTAATCTCAGTAAAGAATTCATGAATTGGGTTGTAAATCCAATCTCGATCTTGGCAAACCTTGGTCAACCCAACCTTGGTAATCATTCTGTCCTTCCTCCAAAGAGATAAGCTAACTCAATAAGCTTCCTCGATAAGCTAAGCATGGGTCCTCGGGTCTTTTCCCCGCAGGGTGAGGGTGAGCCAGCCGAACTCTCGACTAAAAGGATGCGTAAGCAAGCTCGACTGTTAAGGAGAGGATGCAGAAGCAGGCTCGACCAATGGGAGAGGACCTTTAGGTGCTCGACCAAGAGGGAGAGGAGAGGTAACGTGTGAGGAGAGGCCCGGTAGGGTGAGCCTGCCGAACTCTCGACTATAAGGCCGCCATCGAAAGATGTTCAAACCTCCGCCATTCAATCCCCCTCTATGTGTGCTGTAACAGTCAGTACATGACGTTGAGTCCGTGCCAATTAGTCAATCATAGTCAAAAGGAGCCGATCATTGCTGATATACACACATAGCTGGTTCTATTTGCCTTATGGGCAGTGTTGATAGTCGCTAGTCGTTTCACAACAATAGTTCGTACCCACTTCAAATATATACCATACATTCATACCTCATAGTTGCTCATATAACATATGCTTCTTACTCTTCAACGTAGAAAAGACAATATCTAAAGAGTACACGCGCATGGCGCGTTATCAGTTTCACTGTAGTCCCATGCCCTTCGCCCTGGTCCAATCAACCAATTCTTCGCTTACGCTCTGCTTTATAAGTGCCTCTTCCTTAGCCTCTCTCTATAAGCCACGGGTTCCTTATAAATAAGCCACGGGTGTAAAGCGAGTGAGAAACTTGCAGGGTGCGGGTTCCTTACCCACAGCTTCTATCAATCCTAACCCACCCACTGCTGATCTCAATCCTCTATCTTTAAGAAGAAATCCTCTATCCTACGGCTATGCTTCCTCTATCTGTCCTTTATCAATCCTAAATCAATCTCTTTATCAATCCTAAATCAATCTATCTATCCAAACTCTTTCCTTACCAGAATGAACGAGTAAGGCAGGGTGCGGGTTCAGTGACTCAGGATAAACAGGCAGGGTGCAGGTTCAGTGATTTACCGGTAGGCAGGCTGTGAACGAGCTGGGGAATGACAGGGTGTGAACGAGCTGTTGCGATGTAGAGCCCTTTGCTAGATATGAAAAGGCCTTCTTTCTTCGGTCGAGGTGGTGCGTGCAAAATATGTGTGTGTCCTTAGTCATCTTACCCACCCTAGCGGAGAGTGGCTAAAGCCCCTAAGTGGTATGTATGCGAGATGGGATTGAGTTAGCGCAGCTAACCTTCCTTAGGTATAGATGACGATATCGGTCGCTCGAGTTTTCCACTTTGTTTTCCCTCCTTCCACTTTCATTTCCTTGCTTGATCTCTTACTTACTTACTTAACTTACTGACTTACGAGCGAGATAGTCGGAAGTGAATAAAGTGTCGAGTTGTGAATTCCCGCTGATGGGACTCACTACGGCCGGTAAGGGGGCAACTGTGGTAATAAGGTTATTTTACACTCCTGCTGCAATGGGTAGGCGGGCGTTGTAAACCTAACCTAGTGAAACGAATCTGATCAGAAACGATAGTGGAATGTATCGGGTGCTGTTGGTAGTTCATGGGGGTATATGTTTTTTTGCCCCCAGCATAGCATATGAAAGACGTTCGTGGAGCCCTCCTTCCATACGCCGCCCCCAAACCCCCCGCCCACGGTATCAGCTTGTAAGGTAGTTTTTATGGCGGGCTTTGCTATCGCCGACCCAAGCCCACTACTAGTTACGTGTCACTCATTGCCGGCTCCCCACCCACCGGGGTTGGGCAGCTTCCCGACTGAATAGCCGAGTGGCTCAATCAAATGGGCGGGGTTGGATGGATGGCTTGTAAGGTTCAAAACCCTCCCATAATACTGTGGGCCACCGGAACTGCGTAGGTTTCGTATCCTATCAATAGTATTGATATGCAGGAACCTAGATTTCAATCGAAGTAGTCCCCACCATTATGAATAATGAGTGCCTCGCCATCGTCGACCTACACCCACCACTGGGTCCTACCCGCCGAATATGTAAATACATCGCCTACCCATCAAGAACCCAATAGCCAGCCATCCCTAGATATCGTCGCAGTAATTGCTCCCAGTGAATGAACAACCTATCCAATCCAATCGGCGCCCCGGAACGTCTGGAACCGAAACCATACCATTCCATAGTACGGACGGAAGGAAGGAGTCAAAATCAATCAGTTGCTCTTGAAACATAGAATAGAAAATGATCATTCATGTTCCAAAGCCCGACCCCCAGCCCACCATACCTCCCCACACACCCGCTTCAAACTGGATGGATGTTTAGCGAGGTCTACTCGAATCAATAAAATGAACTTCAATGATCAATGAAAGCCGATCGATGAAAGAGTCGTGCTCAGTTTCAGAGAAATTAGCCGCCCCACCATACCCAATTAATGAATTTGGTTTGCTTGCTTACGGGTGACCCCAAACGGTCATAAGGTCTCGATTCGTTATCCTTTACTTCGGTACATTACATCATTACTACAGTCCACTGTCTCGAATGGATACGCTTGCAACTATATTTATCCCACTCATAGGTTATTAATAGTACGACGCGTGCTGGTGTGCCTTGACCGCCAGCAGAGGATCCGTAGCCTACTAGAAAGTTTCGGAGTGACCGATAGAAAGTAACCACAAATGCGCTTCGGAGATGTTTCGGAGTTCTTTAGAAGGGAAATCCTGGTTCAAGTCCAGGTGCTTTATGTTCTGGCGGAGGTTTTGGATGCGTAAGCAGGCTCGAATGATAAGGAGAGGACATTCTCCCAACTAATTTGGCCATTTTAGTTTGGCGGAGGTTTTCAAGATTATCCTCTCCTCTCCCTCTCCCTTATGGTTGAGTACCTAAAGGTCCTATGGTCGAGCCCCCTAAAGGGTCCTCTCCTTAACAGTCGAGTCTGCTTACGCATCCTTATCAGTCGAGCCCCCTTCGGGTCCTCCAGATACACACTGTGTATGTACCCACACCCTTTGGAAGTTATTATGGGCTTGTTCTTCTAGCATTACTCTTATCAGACAATGCAACCTTTCTCAAATATGGTGTCGGAGGCTCCATTAACAACTTTCCCATTTTCACTAACAAATCTTGTCGGAGCTTCACACCTATAAGTCGTACCTAACTTATTGTTTCAGAGGCATATTTCTCCATCCGGGTTTAGAACGCGCGGTTTTATTAAGCGAAATCGCTTATAGAATGTATGTAAGGTGATTCCTTTAAGGCCGGGGGAAGATAATGAGGTAGTGGCGGGTGGAAAACCTATTCAAAGTGCATAGGAAAAGAGTAAGTTTTATATTCGTGAAGTGGGCCAATCCAAAAAGCTTATTCCAATGTGGTTTTGTCTCAGGCAAATCCTCGTGTCTCTGGGGTCCGAGTCATATTCTTGAGATGGATAACTCAAATTGTCTTTAGGTCACTCTAGGGTGAGTAAACGAACTCTCGACCAGGGGGAGAGGTAACTCGCTGAATTGATAAATTCTCTGAGCTTTAAGAAACTGGTCCCCCTATTGATGTATCCCCTCAGCAATATACAACCACTTCGTCCCTGAAGCAAGATCTAAAAGCCAGGTCGGGTGGTTCCGGTGGATTTTCAAACCGTTATGAGATGGGCTTTGTTGCTAGTTATCAGCCTTCTTCGGACTTTTAGTTGGAGTCCAAGTAAATATATAGTTTGGTTGAGCCTGCTGAGCCTAGTTCTACTAAGTAGTCATGATGTTCTCGTTCTTCCTTCGATTGACCTTCTATTATTATTATTATACCGAGGTGCTTAACGATTCAAGCAAGCTTCCCTACTCATATGAGATCTCCGGAACGAAGGGCTTCGTAGACTGCCCTGGACCCCCGTCTATACCATGAAAGAATAGTAGACTGCTCCGTACCCCCGACCCGCATAAATAAGTGTCTCCCCTACTAGCTCACTCGAGAAATCAGCCTACTAGGTCGAGATCGATCTTATAGGTACATAAAAGCCTATTAGTTCGGGAGCGAGAGATCACTGACTCGGTACACTCTCTCATGAGATCACTCAATGGTCGGGAGAGGGCAGGACTAATGCTCGGTTGGTACCTCGGGATGGCTTCGAAGACTGACTCAATTGCTTAGGACTCACTCACCAGGTACACTAGCTGAGAAGATCAGGCCCCGTCATAAGAAAGGAGATAGTTGGGCTTGGTCGGAGTTCGTAACTCGTTCGGGTTAGGATTCAACAACTGCCTGCCCAGTGCACCAGTGCATAAAGAGGTGTCTCACTCAACAAGAAGAAGGAATAAGGAGAAGAATGTTCAAGATAGAATGAGAGAAGGAATAAGGATGGACTCACATTCGTTGATTCAGATACTCACTGACTCACTTGCCCGGTACCTAAGTACATAATGGACTCTCATTCGCTCGGTAGAGGAGATCCGGTCAGAGATAAGAGAGAGGCCTCGGTGTCCGGAAATTAAGGCAAGGGCGAGGGTGCCGAGTCCGGGTTAATATGATGATGACCGGTACACGCTTAGTTCATTGGATTAACGCTGCTTCTTATGACCAAGTTCAGCTTGACGAACTAAACCGAGAGTGAGGCTAGAATGAACAACTATACAAACAACTATAGAGCAGTTGAACGTGAAGTAGTGTCTCAGTTAGTGAAAACACCACCCAAAGTACTTATACGCAAGCAAGGTAGGTCACCATTGCAAGTAGTAAACTAGGCAGGCTGCGTAGCGTTAAACCTTTTACAATGTCGCTCGCTTGAACCGGCTTCACGAACATGAATGACTGGGTTCGAACTGTAGGGATAGGGGGTCAAGAATATCAAACAAAAGCTAGGCTTGTAGAGAATCAAATTATAAAGGTAAGGGTATAACTAAATAATATGAAAATATAGCGTATATGAAAGGTATACCAACAAATAACATATATAAATACCCGCATAAACCGGTTCGTTTTCTTCTCTTCTCCTCTCCTCTCAGGCAGAAAGGTCGGTATCAATTAGTTCGATGAAGGCAGTTCGGTCGATGAAGATGGGTAGTTCTAAGGTCGCAGGTTGGGTCGAAGCAGTCGGGCGGGATCAACAGTCAGGAAGGTGGCAAGGGAGAGGAGGTAGAGATAAGATCTCAGGAAGGAAAGAGATAGAATAGATTGAAGCAGATAGAAATAGAATATCAACGGACGGACAGGTAGCAAGATAGATAGACGGGCAGCAAGAGAGAGACAGACAGTCAAGAGAAAAGAGATCAGGAGATAGATCTCACGCAAGCAGCAATCGATCTAGCAGGTAGGTTCGACTGGTGAGCTTAAGGTTCACTGTGGACTTCAGATTCCACTGCTCGCTTTTAGAAACTGGGTGATTCAATAACTAACTAACTAACTGTGGGGGGCTTAAGGTTCACTGCTTCAGGTGGAGCTAATTGGGCGTGATTCAATAACTGAGGGCTGGCTGTTGGGAACTGGGCTGTTGATAACTACTGGGTGATTCGATAACTGTGGGCTGTTGGGAATGAACAACTGGGTGTGATGATCACTCACTGCGGGCTTTAGGTTCACGTCGTGTCTCTCTCGTCTCGTGGCAGAACTAAATCTATCTCGTATCGTGTCTCGCTCGATGGGGACATAATATGCACTTGACCAACGTCGGGCAGGATATGCACTTGCTCGACCATCGGATCAAAAGGGATGGGACTCGTCGTCGTAGCTTCCCTTGCTCCTGCGGATGGTCCTTAGAAGCTTTCCCTTTACCTTATATTGTTTAACTGCCAAATTGCTTGGGTGGGATTATGGTTCATCAGAGAGCCTTGTTGGGATGGATGGGACCAGGCTTCAGACTCTTAGGAGATGGATGCCCTATCCATGGAGGACTTTCTCTTATCAGCAGAAGCGGCACCGAATGGACGATCCCAGCAAAGGCGACCTACGACGCCAGCCACGCCTTCCTTTAAACAGCTTCTGAACTACTAGGAGTGAAAATTGGAGTTATAGCAGGAGATAATAGGGAAATCTAGATAGAACTGCTTCTTATGCACAAGGTTACAGGCTTCATCTTCTGCTGATAGGTTGAGGCTCCTAATTAGAACAAGGACGTATTGATGCACGTAGAGTATGTGAAAACGCCGATATGCAACACGTAGATATGTGATATCATATATCAATGTATTGATTTGTTTATATGTAGTTCCAGTAGTTTTTTTCTTCAAACTCTTCGGAATATTCCGATCCGGATCAAAAATGATTAGAATAGATGGCTCAGTGGCTTAGCTGGGCTTCGGAAGGACTGAAGCGAGAAGGGAGGAAGGTGGAATTTGGGTGTACTTGCCATGGAAAGGTTAAACGTCTCTATGCGACATCGTAGATCGATTCCTTCCCGTCAAATGTCGTCTGTTGGCTGCCATAAGCATTGGTCCCCCTCTAACGAGACCTTTGGTGTGGTGCCCCTATAACAATTAGACCTGCAAGCAACTTGCCTTTCTCTCTAGCCTCAACCTCAAAGCCAAGGGAAACGATAGGAAAGGGTATAGTTAATGAAAAAGAATCTCCATTTCTGTGCCCCGATTGGGAGAGGGATTATGATTCATCGAACCCATAAAAAAGAGTTTGTTACAAAGGTGCGAAGCCGCTTGTCTTTCCGAGGGCAAGGCCCGGAGGGACTCGATTGAGGTTACGAAATTGAGGCCCGGAGGGCCCTTACTTCTTCATAGGGGTCACTCACTATTCATATGGTGAGGGTGAGGTAACGAACGCTCGACCCCCGCCATCGATTTATTGCTCACCTTCCCACTATTTACCCACCCACCCCAATCCCCGGGGCCCGGAGGGCCCTTACTTCTTCATAGGGGTCACTCACTATTCATATGGTGAGGGTGCGTTAGCACACTCGACTGTCCAGGAGAGGGATTTATCGGTCACCTTCCCCAAATAAGTGAGGGACTCGACTGAGGTTACGAGGTCGAGGGACTCGACCGAGGTACCGAGGGAGAGGAAAAACGCCAAATTCAATAAGTTTTTTTCAATCTGTCCCAACAAAACAAGCATGGATTCAATTCAACGGGTTGTGTCTTTAGAGTCAACGGGCTCTCTTCTACCTCAACTACAAACAGTCCACCCCTCCCACATCCACAGGAAAGCAAACAAGCTCGCTGACAGACTGGCAAACGAGGGGGTGCACTTGGTACAGGGAGACCTAGATCTGGATTGGGATAGTACTCCAAATAATGAGCTCAAACAAATTTGCCTTCAAATAAGCATAGAAGACCTCAATCACCCGGATGGGGTGCCAGGGATGAAAAAGAAATCCCCCGTACCACCATCCACCTGCAACAATCACACACTACAGGCAGCAGACGACGACACGGGGGTGGTACCGTGTGAAGAGGCAGATAACCCTTCAGCTCTGTATGGGACTCCAGCTCGCCTGTCGGGACGCAATGAAGGAAACAGACGGACGGTGGCTCACCAGGACATACCCGTGCTTAGTAATGAAGAGGAGAGGACGCATCGAAATGACAGACCTTCCTCTGATGATGATATATGGGAAGTGGCTGGACGACATGTTACTTACCATCCATATAGTATGCTTCGACATGAGGATGCGAAGTCCTAACCACTAGACGAAAGGGAGCGTGTACTCGAGTGTACTCGGGGCTCGCCCACTTTCCAGTTAAACCTGCTTCTCCTCTTTCAAGTTTAGCAGAAGGAACCTCCTCACCTACTCTCCCCGATGATCCGGTGGAAGCGGTTGAGGCGGAAAGGCGGCAGCCAGCCCAATCTCTTAGATACAAAATTGGCTCTATTTAGTTTGACCCAACGTTGTTGGCATTGGATCTGAGGGCTTGAGAAATGACGCTACCGCTGTTTATGTAAATAAAACAACTCTTCCCGCAGACTCTGTTTATAGATAGGACTCCAAGGGCTACTTCCTCGCCAACCTTCTTTCTTATCTTTAGTACCAGAATCGGAGATAAACTTTTTACGTAAACCCGGCCTTGGAACAGAGGTGAAGAAGCGCAATTCCCCAAAAAAGCTCGCACCGGAGATAGCTGTCACTCCACCTATTTCCAAATAGAAGGATAACAATGGTTAGGAGGCAAAACAAGTGAGCTTCGAGTGGGACTCGAGACAAGCGATCTCCACTCACACAAATATTATGTATTTCCCTACAAATACGACAACAAAGAAGTAGTAGTGCCCGTTCTTCCAACAAATCCATTCTCGCTCTATCGATCGACCGACCCTAAACCTCCTCCTTATGTCGGCCTTATCGCATCGATATTGGTATGCGAACAATGCTGTCCAGCCTTAGACCTTCCTTCGCGCTTTCCTTTCCTTTGGACCAACGCACCCTTTCGATAAACCCTTTTGACACCAACGAACTAGAAGGATAGAGCTAATTTTTCTTTCACTGTCGATGGAGGAGGCTTGTCAACTCAACACAGTGATTGATGGATTGCCCACCCGTTATTGCGTACTGTGGTAACAGAGAATTGTTTCATTTTTCAAAAAGGGGGGGCTTTAACTGCTATCACCTCCCCAGACCCAGAACTTCTACACTCAATTAGCTGTCAGGGCCCTATTTAATATATTTATCCTACCCACTCGGATCTACGCAGCGCACATCTAGGTGGAATGCACTGTCCATGGTATTGTCTCTCGTCTGTATTAAGATTAAGTAACGTATTGGCATCCATTGATCCAACGGTCATCTCTAACATAGATAGTGATGCGCAGTAATAGATAGTATAGTATAGAGGAGGAAACGGGACGTATAGTATAGATTATATCTGCTGACGTCGCTCCAATGCACGATAGCTTTATTTATATATATCATTACGACGCCTTCCCCTTGAAATGCCCGATCTACTCTACCTCTACATAGAAATGCGCAGTAATCCGCGCCTTAAGGAAGCGTTAGCTAAGAAAAGAGGCAAGATCAGTAACTCGAGATAGTCTTTATTCTCTCTCTTTATCCCGAACGAATAGAAAGTAAAGTAATAATATAAGTAACATAACTTTTAGCACACCTTTAATTAATGCTTATTCCAGTCACCTTTAATGCACCAAGGAAGTTGCTAGTTAAGTCGCTATTGGCTATCCCACATGCGTGCCTTTCTTTCTTTATTGTGCCTAACTATTGTCTACTGGCTTATGTCTATCCCGAAAGTCTATCCCGTCTCTCCCGAAAGTAAGGGATACATAAAGAAATCTGCTGCCTTCTACTGAGGTCTACTGAGGTAGGGCTTGAGGATGGGAACTAACTAAAGGATGGGAACTAATACCAATTACCAATGAAGGATGCGAGCGGGTAACCCCAACGAGAGGGAAGGTCTTTAAGCGGGTAACTAAATGCCATAGTAGATAATAGAAGCAATGCATTACCGTGCTTTCAGGTGTAGGGACAGTCAGGGAAGGGAAGGGAGGTGGTGCTTATTAAACTTCACGTTATATACGTTCTTATACCATTTACCTATTGCATTTGATTAGCAAGGGCTTTATTTAGAGGATTTATTGCCCCAACATATGAAGAAAGGCGGGGCGAAACAACTGATTAGGTTCACTGAAATGGACGAGAGGAGATGGACCCTAGTTACCAACTTATTAGAGAGAGAGGATATGGCCCCCAGGTGAGAAAAGAGAAGAAGGACACATTCATTCATACCCGTCCGTTCATTCCCCCGTTCAATCAGACCCCGAAGAGAATAAGTTTGTTCCCCATCACTGGCCGAGAAGAGATGATGGCCCCCACGTTTTCACCAGATGAGAGAGGAGAAGTACACCATCGTTACTACCTGAATCACAAACAAGCCAAGTACATTACACGCTAGAACTAGCCTAACCTATATCTGTGAATAACATCACACCTATTACGATTTACCACAACTAGTTATATATGTATATATACCTTTTTAGTATAATATGCAAAATACGGTGCTAAATAACAGGCACGCTTCGCGTTAGAAGTTCCACTGTAGTCATGCCCTTCGTACTTGGTCACTCTTGGGAGCAACCAAGCACTGCGGGAGGGATGAAGGGCATCTCTTGATGGCTTGAGCTAGCACTTGCTCGTGATCGGATGGGAGTATTATTCAAAGTTTCTGGAGTCTGGGACTTAGCTGGACTTCTTTCTTTGCTATGTCTTGGCTCATTCCCTCGGAGATGAGCTTCTATGCTTGGAGCAGGGACGGAGTCACTCACTATTCATATGGTGAGGGATTTCCTTTCTCATCTCTTCCTCTTTGCGGATATTCTAATAAATCCTGTGCTCTGCTTCCACCCATGCCTTAGAACCTTTGACAGGAGGTTTGACAGACGATGTAGGTGGTGCCACTTTATCCTTCTTTGTCAAATCCAGCATATCTTGGCGGGAGAGAAGTCGGCAGTACTTCTCTTCATCCTTGTCTGAGAGGTGATTGTATGTTCATTTAGCATCCGTCTTGCCAAGTTCATGAATGATATTCAACGGATCATGCCTCCTAAATTGAGCTTGTCCAAGCCAGAAATTTCCCATGAAGCCCTTGGCTTGCTCAATGTCCTTAGCCTTTGTAAGCTTGTAAGCTCCGATCTGGATTGGATGCTTAGGCCAAGCAACCTTCTTCCTTCTCTGCATAACTGCTGCAAATCCATTGTCATAAGTCTGAAAGATGAGTTCTCCCAGCACCGCATCTGTCAGGAATGTAGTAAGGGAATATATGAGGTGCCATGATAGCACCATAGATTATGAAATACACTCCGTGAGTGTTCACATACCAATCCCCCACTGTGCCGATGTACTTCCGAGCATTCTCTTACATGTATGGGACAGGTGATCCTTGAACTGCCTTGAGAAGTGGGATAATGAAGTGGGAGATGATCTCTGTATAGAAGACCTTGTACTTGCGCTCCCATAGCATATGGCAATAAATGTGCACAGGATGGCATTTGGGAGTCCATCTCCAACTCAGTGCAGGAAATGTGTTCGAAGCACACACCGCATCCATAAAGTAAGAGCTCATATAGAAACCTGTGACTTGTGCACTCTTTCTGATCTGATTGATAGCCAAACTCATACTATCTGAAAGTATAGTGGCCCAATTGAGTATGGTGCCATTGGTCGAGATCTCATGGATGAGCGGTGCCCATGAACTCTTGAAAAATCTTCCTGATTTCCTTCCGTATAATCTGCAGAGTAACAAGATAAGCAATTGATATGGTCTCCTCAGAGTTGCTGTGCGGGAGGCTCCTTGATCATTCTTTGCTATTCTGGCTTGAGTAAGCTTCATCTTAGCTATGAGAGATTCTGCTGGATTGTCTTTCTTTGCCTTGGTCATCCATTTATCATTCACTTCCAACTCCGGCTGTGGCAAGTGGTATCTCTTCTTGATCCCATCATATTGATATGAAGCCATGGGCCTTCTTTGATGGTTGAGGATGAGCCTTTTATCTGTATCTGCTGCCTTTATGAGCTGGGAGATTATCTCTTAGCATGGTAGGACAGCTGGGTGAGCAGCTATCTGTGGGAGTCTGCTCCTTGCAATGTTCCTGTAGATCTGAGCTTCTTCCGCTGCTTCATGCTCGTCTGTAACGGGGAAGTATTTATGTTTTAACATTCAATAGACTTCTGGCCAAGCATAGGATATTGAATCACCAATAACACATTCTGTATCTCCACACAATATGGTGAAAATATCCCCCATTGTGTTCTCCTCTTGCATCTCTTCCGGTGTTTGCACAGGTTCAGTCTTCTTCTTCTTAGTGGCCTTGGGTGCCATTATCCTGTACCTGCACAAAACACAGTATGATAACCTCACCCCTCCCTGTCAAAGTGGAAAATTCAGGTCCGTAGGTCTTGCGCTTCTGAGGGCAAGGAAGAAAAGGTTTCGTCTCAGCCCACCAGCCCAAGAGCAACCAAGCCAAGTACCTGCTGATGCTCTGCCTCACCCTTGTCAAAGTGGGGAAATTGAAGAGCGAAAAGGTGGCGTATTGGAATGACCCTGACCTTGTGCAAAGTGGGTAAATTCAGTACAGAAAGGTGGCCTTGGTACCTGGGAAATTGAATAGTGAAGGCCTTAAGGTCAGTGCCGATAGACAGGAAGGAGTCATTGCCAAGCCAGGTGTCCTTTTCGGGAGTCATTGCCAGTCCTAGCCATACAGTAAGTAATAACCAGTCGTAGCAGGAGCCTTAAGGTCATTGTCACCAGTATCAGAGCAGCAGCCATAATATCATTCTAGTCAGTGCTACACCCTCATTGACATAATTTCAGGCCATACAGCTAGGCATTGCCAGTCCTCATAGCCTTAAGGTCAATGTTGATAGCCATTTGTCTTAAGCCAATTGTCTTAGCCGATAGTCTTAGCCAGGAGGCCTTGCCAGCCGGTACTAGTCAGCCAGTCAGAGCCATAGGGGCAGGCTGCAGTTGTCATTGCTTTAAGTTCATTACTTATAGTCTTTTCTCATTGCCAATAGCCGCTAGTTTATCCAGGAGTCATAGTCGATGCCGCTAATAGCGTACATCTTTGTGGCTGCTTCCAAAGCTACCCATACTACATTTATTAGCTAATGAAAGAAACCTTGAGCTAATATGGCCCAAGTGAAGCTACCTTGACTTATACGGGCTTACAAACAATAGTTCTGGAAGGGATATGTTTGGACCCGGACCTCGTGCCGCTATTAGGCTGGTTATCATCCCAAGCTAGTATGGATGATGGGCTGAGCTGCCTCACCTACAAGCATACCTACCCTACCTCTTTACTGATTATACTGCCTCTGAGGAAGAGGTAGGCATCCTCTGAATTATGGGCTGGTCATCCGTACCTCGTGCCAGTTGGTGGGCTTATAATCTTTCAACCGAACCTCGTGCTGCTATTGCGACCTCGTAACCTCAGTCGAGTCCCTCGACCTCGTAACCTCAGTCGAGCCCCCTAAAGGGACGGAGTCACTCACTATTCATATGGTGAGGGTCCTCTCCTCTCCCTCTCCTTAACAGTCGAGTACCTAAAGGTCCTTATGGTCGAGTACCTAAAGGTTCAATTTACTTATTGGGTGGGGGGGCTATGGTCGAGCCTGCTTACACATCCTCTCCCTCTCCCTCTCCTCTCCTTATCAGTCGAGCCCCCTAAAGGGTCCTTAACAGTCGAGCACCTAAAGGTCCTTATGGTCGAGTACCTAAAGGTCCTTGGGGTCGAGTACCTAAAGGTCCTCTCCCTATGGTCGAGCCTGCTTACGCATCCTTAACAGTCGAGCCTACTTACGCATCCTCTCCCTCTTGGTTGAGCACCTAAAGGTCCTCTCCTTAACAGTCGAGCCTGCTTACGCATCCTTATGGTCGAGTACCTAAAGGTCCTCTCCTTAACAGTCGAGCCTGCTTACGTGTCCTCTCCTCTCCCTTATGGTCGAGTACCTAAAGGTCCTCTCCTTAACAGTCGAGCCTGCTTACGCATCCTTATCAGTCGAGCCCCGTTGCCGGTCCTTAACAGTCGAGTACCTAAAGGTCCTCTCCTCTCCCTCTCCTTAACGGTCGAGTACCTAAAGGTCCTTATGGTCGAGTACCTAAAGGTCCTTAACAGTCGAGCCTGCTTACGCATCCTTATGGTCGAGTACCTAAAGGTTCAATTTACTTATTGGGTGGGGGGGCTATGGTCGAGCCTGCTTACGCATCCTCTCCCTCTCCCTCTCCTTAACAGTCGAGCACCTAAAGGTCCTTATGGTCGAGTACCTAAAGGTCCTTGGGGTCGAGTACCTAAAGGTCCTCTCCCTTATGGTCGAGCCTGCTTACGCATCCTTAACAGTCGAGCCTGCTTACGCATCCTCTCCTCTCCCTTATGGTCGAGCACCTAAAGGTCTTTATCAGTCGAGCACCTAAAGGTCCTCTCCCTATGGTCGAGCCTGCTTACACATCCTTAACAGTCGAGCCTGCTTACGCATCCTTGGCAGAGGTTTTAGCAGAATACACTATTCGTTTTGCCATTTGAGGAGGCGGAGGTTTTTCAAGATTCCCCTCCTATTCTTGCGCATCCTCAGCTGGCTTGCGAGGAGCCTGACCAACTTAATGAACCACCGCAACATATATAAGATATTGGGTTATTTCATTAGGTGATTCCGGTGATTCCGGTGTATGATTCCAGCCACCTGACTCGCTAACGCTCAAACAGTGCCGTTCATCGACCTGTTCATCCACCTCGTAATCCACCTCGTAATCTAGTCATCGACCTCAGAAAGGATACCTCATCGATCGTGAGGTCGTGATCCATTAGATTTTGATTCAATGAAATGGTGGAATAGGAGTAGTTATCAGGCTTACCTCCTAAATAAGGTAGTCGATCTAAGGCTTACCTTCTCGATAAGGGAGTAACGCCTCGTGTGTATGGAATATTTCAGAGTTGGTCGGGTTGCCGGGTCGGGAGCGGTTACGATGCGCTAAAGAAAGCTTTAGCCATCTGTTGGGGTTGTTATTATCCGAACAATTGGCCTACGCGATGCCGGAATGATGAGACACTCAGATGCTATTCTGAGCGCCTAAACTCCGCCCCTATAGGAAAGGTTCTCCAGGACGCAGTGCTGGTGGCGGTTAATAGCCCCGGATATATATTTCCGTCCCAAAGCATAAATGCCCATCTTACCGGTATATTGGCGAAGTCCGGTAAGATCCCCAAACCCATAGGGGGAAGGCTAAGGCGAGGTGAAAACCGAGATTGGTCCTCAAACCAACCGAGGATGCTCGATCCCCAAACCACAAATTTAGAGTCACTTTTCACTACCAGTGCTGTATCCGCGACGGGCTCGAGTTCCGCGGCCTCACCCTCCCTTTGGATTAGAAAGGAAGGACGATTTCAATGCGAAAGGAAATGGCGAGGGCTAACGCATTGCATCAGCACCTGTATTGCCAAAGATGGCATGTCCCTTACGTTTATATAGACCCGTTTTTGCTGTTGGTAATACACCCATCGCCCAATATCGGAGGCACCAGTCACAGGCAAGAAGCTCACAGTATCCATAGATTACCCGGAACAGACTATGGTTATACAACTCTGACCTTTACCGTCTCCTCTCCTACCTATACTGTTGGAATCAGGTCAATTGCTGATGGAGCAGGATCTCAAACAAGCTATTGAATTGGTCAGAATGCGGAAGGGGTGCTTGAGAAAGATCAATTAGTTATGGTTTGAAAAGCAGAATATCCAGTTTGAGTTCTTGTTCGAGCTAATTCAGGTGCAGATATAGGATGCCCCCGGCAGGGCTCGACCAACGGGAGAGGTGATTTGTACTTTTCACCAATCAATAGTCACGCGAAGAGGAAGAACCATAGCTCACTGAACCATAGGTACGTTTCTTTTCCTCCCTTCCCGAACTACACTATACGGACAGGAGTGTGAGCAACAGGTACGAGACGAGAGAAGAGGTAGGTGGGATTATACTATTCTACTTTGGGTAACATACTTTCACTGGGACTAACCCACACCCATCAAGCAATCTAACCATCCACCCCCACCAATAGCGATTCTCGCGAGCGACCTCACCTAATACTTTACGGGGAATAACCTTCTATTGGATATTTTGATTGGCTTTAGGAACCCGACCTATCATCCTCAAGCAATATAACCCCCCACCCGAGTAATAGACCATCTCTTTCTTTATCAAAAGTATGGGTCATATGACTGTGAAAGTGACCCGAATTAATTCCCAACTACAATAGATGAGAAATGGATCCAAAGTCTGGGTCATACGCCTATCTAGTGGCTCAGTGTACATTCGCTAAGCACCCCCCACCCACTGCCCCTTACCCTTCCTACTATATCCTTCCCTTTCATTACTAGCATAGTTCAGGTTACCACTAACACTACCTAGCTTCATAGTGATCTCTACCTACGGCTAGCTAGCTAGGAAGGCTGCTCAGTTAACCACTACTAATAGCTCAGGTCACCACTATTACTGCCATCTAGTCTATATCTACTGCATCAGTATAAGCACTTATTTCTCTCACTACCTACATACAAGTACCTATCTCAGTATAGGAGTCGCTACTATGATAGATAAGTGCATAAAGAAAGGACACAACACCTTGAAAGTAAGTCTTTCAATCCTTTATTAGCAAGAGCAACCGCATCCGAAACAGTAAAAGCACCCGCAACAGTAACCGCCACCTCTACCTCTGTTCTTATTCCCCTTCCCTTCCCAGATGTGCCTTACCATCGCTTCTCCCTTGACCAGAGCCTTACCTCCTCCGTACACAAGCTTGAGCAGAGATACGTTGACTAGGTTGATCTCTGCCCTTGACTAATACTAGAGAGAATACCTTCTTTGTCTGGGTGATAGTAAGATTGTATTTGTCTGCTTGTATAATCTCTAGCTGTAGCACTTGTACGAGTACCTCTGGCTCTCTACCAATAATATCAGTAGCTATATGAGCTTACATCAGTACCTCGGTGGCATCCTTTTACCTTCCTGGGAATACCTTGTTCCTTCTGTCGGTGGTTGAGGTAAAGAACCACCATCAAGTTGGTCGAGTGTTCGGATAGGTGGAAATTCGAGCCTCGCTGATTAATGGGTCGAGTCATATCTCACCGCCTAATGAATAGCTTAAGCATTTCTTCAACAACTTATAATAGAGCCCTTACTTCAAATGAGATGGAATAACTATTGAACTTCCTTTTTCGTTCTGCTACTCGTAGGGGTTCTGCCTCTTCCCCAGCGGGCGCCCACTGAAATCTTGGCGGAGGTTTTGGACATTGATGCTTATGGGGTGGTGGGGCATATGGTTGAGCCTTAAAGCGCATCATGACTGGAAGAAATAAATGAGAAACCATAATGACATATATAATATATGATTGGCCTCTGCACTCTCTCGATTGGAGACGAAAGGACATCCAAGAAGGCCCTCCAACTCTCTATTGGCCTGATGACATTCAGACTGGTTAGAAGCCCCTTCAAGGCTGTTTCCGTGCATTCTATCACCACTTTAGACACATGTTAGGGTGGAGCATCTCATTTCATTCATAATAGAATCTAAGAAAGGGATGCTGATCAAGGTGGTGCCGTGTTCAGCCAGCCATTCCCAGCAATCCCTCCCAGCTAGCCTGTTCACCAGCCAGCCATTGATTTCCAGCCATTGAAGTTTATATTATCTGAATAACGACAATGCAATCGATAGGGCGCATAGCGGTCCTCGTCCTGAAGGCTAGAGGACATGCTTACTTCATGACTTCATGGACAGACCATGATTAGATACTGTACGGTCCACTCCGAACTCCTATCCCTCGACCTCAAGAGCAATGCCCATCCGGTAGGCGCCTAAAGGCCCTAAGCATACACTCGACCATAGGACCTACCTTTATAATAAGTCTACCTACCTTCCTTTAGGCATGGATCAGTCGTCTACCTTTCTTTTTTCCCATATAAACTACCTCTAGGCCCACATAAAACCACAACCCTTCTGCGCTCCACTTGATGGTGTAAGGGCGCTGGAGATAAAGTCTTTACCTGTGTGCTTCTGGGGCTAAAGTTCAGAGAAGGGAAGGTCCGGAGGGTCTTGCGCTTCCGAGTGCAAGGAATGGCTCTCGTAACTCTGCCTGGAAGGAGGAAAGGCATCTGCACCCACCTTCCCTCAATACAATGCACGACACACCTACCAAGCATCTCGTAGGCCTCCTAATGCCCAGGTAGGCCCACCAAAAGCATACCCAATGTGGATCGCGGACAGCATCAACTATATTAACAACTAGCGTTCGTTAAGCAGATTCTCTTTGGACTGGTTATGGACTTTGTAAACGTCTCTATGCCAACATAATATATTCACGACTTCTGCAGATAGATTGGCCCCGGGCTGCATGTACGACCTTCCCGATATCATATATTTACGGGACAGCCTAGGCACCAGACCATCCAGAGTCACCTAGCATAGTTATTAGCCCAGCTCAACTACGAGAACAACAACGCCTCCGCTTAGTAGCTATCCTAGGTGTAGTCTCCCATAGGTCTTATCCGAACTATTACATTACGGAACCGCCTTTGGGCAATCCCAGCGTAGTCTCCATCCAACATCAATCCCAGAATCCCAGGAGCAGCCTAGTCAACAAGTAGTAGTCCCATGAAACCTGCCTATAGCACGTGAAAACTTACCATTCCGGATCTGATGTTGTAGTAAGTCCGGTATGTTAACACGTCTCGATGCAAACATCATATATGAACACGTATATATGGTTATATAATATATTAACGCATATGCACACTATGACGAGATCTTATGCAGGCCTGGTTTCACGGATCGACAGCCTGCCTCAACTAGCCCGAACTCTGGCACCTACTTAGATATGGCACCACCGGTTCGACTAGGACCAGAACTATAATACGGGTAGAGGCGGTCCAAGTTCAGCTATCTCGCCCTTGCTCCATAGGTTTGCTCTTTCAAACCAGCAGCACCCAGCCGGGATAGCCTTTCCTTAATGCTTGCTCCAAACACACACCAAGCTCTACAGAAGCTCTATAACCCAAGCTGCTTCTCAATACACGCTCTAGAGGACAGGCCTTGCTATTAAACAAAGGGTACCGAGCGAATAAGCTATCAATCTAGGCTCTAACTACACTCTACTAAGACCGTTGGGCCATAATCCAAGCCATCAGGTAGTTCCACGATATCTGAGCCATCCGGAAGAAGTGAAACGAAATCTAGCCCAACCAAACAAACCAACATGGATTTTGCATCTCACTAATGGAGACCATACTAGTTCAACTTAGATATGCCAGTCTCGTCTTTATACATACCTGCATAAGCCTGATAAGCCTCATAATCCCTCTTTGTTACCATTAGGCAGACCAGACACTGCAATACCAGGATTTATATTGATAGAGACCTCCCCTACAGCTAGATAGAAGGTAATATATTCTCATAGGTCTAGTGCTCCTATAATCCTTCCTTCCTTATTAACTGACATTAATATTATATATATGTAATTACGCTTTTCCTTCTTCTCTCTCTCTTAACGTATTGACTCGTATCATTTCGGTCACTAGCCAGGCTTGCTTCAACAAAGATTTTCTGATCCGTATAGTTGTTTCAAGATAGGCGCATAGTGAGCCATACCCCCCCCAGGTGCCGACAGAGAGCCCTGCCCGAATAATGAAATTATGTGGCCCGGTGAAACCCTTCCATACAATTGGAATAATCCAACACAATAAATGGATACCCATATAAGGTTTCCCCTCCCACACGTGCTCAACCCCGGTCCCGTGAATACACTCCGAAAAATGCCCGCTCCGTCAATCCAGCATACGTTCTGTCAATCCAGTATACATAAATGAAGAAACTCTAGCCGTCCCCAAAGCACCCTCCATCCAGTTGATACTTCAATTCTCCGGTCTACTGAGGAGGATCCGGTCACAGGTCCACTTGAGGACAAAAAGGATGATGCGCCGCCATAAAATATTGAAAGGATGCATGCTTCGGAAATCCTGACCATGATGATGCCGGGGCGATACCCATCTTGGAGTAAGTCGATGCTGTGGCAATATATATTGGGATGATGACGCAGGTGCAAAGCCCAAGCTGAGGCCTTCCCTTCCATTCGATGGCGGTCCCTATTGGTCCTATTGGTATGGTATGTTTATTCCCTATTGCTATGGTAGTATCGATTGGTATGGTAGTCTCGGCCAATCCAATGATGCCGGCCTAGCACAACAACCTGATCCACTGAACAAACAGTCTGGGAATCAAGTTTGTGATTACCACAGGTTCATATACATACCCGTGGCCTTCCCTCACAGGGTGGGATCGGAGAAATAGAAACGAAGTTATATTTATAGTCGTATTAATCAACAATTCTAGTCCTCTCTTATCCCCATAATGGACACCGCAACCAAGGTCTCACCAGCGCTCCCCGGATTGAAGTAGAGACCAATTTTCTTATTATTGAATAGATGGATCCCCCACTAGAGGGTTAGAAACTCCTACCCCACCAATATATAGTTGCTGTCATATATGCTTGCTCCTACCCACTCCCACAGAACAGTAATGAGCCCCCAGTCCTCATGTTCTGATAGCTCTCCTCGGGATGGGATATTTTCAGAGAGCAAACATCACATCTTGGGCTGCCATTATACAACATATTTCTCAGTAGACGAACTACGAAGTGCTTGCTGGATGGTAGGGTGGCTTCCACTACCAACTCATTCCATGCAATTACTTTGTAGTTCATGCTTGGTACCCAATCCAAGGTCTGTTGAGGGTTTCACTACTGGTATAATATAAAAACAACCCTGCCTGCTGGGTTCTCTTAAAACGGGGTAAGTGTTACATTATAAGGGTCTTCGTGAAAAGTCATTCTTTATATATGTAATTACGTAATGAATTAGAATCTCTCGTCAACCTTCAATTGGACTTCCTTACTGGGAATGATTGCCTCTGGGATCGAGTTATTGAAACCAGGATCGATTGTATCAACGCCAGGATCGACGACATCGACTGTTGGATAACCTGTTGGCATCAAGTACCTGTAGACCCTTGGTCTGGAGTCCCGGCATATAGTGAATAAACACCTGGCAATCATAGGTAAACGAACACTATTTACCCACCCACCCCAATCCCCGGGGCCCGGTAGGGTGAGGTACGTTAGTGACTCGACCAGCGGGAGAGGTACGTTAGTGACTCGACTGATAAGGAGAGGAGAGGACCCTCACCATATGAATAGTGAGTGACTCTGTCCCTTTAGGGGGCTCGACTGATAAGGATGCGTAAGCAGGCTCGACTGTTAAGGACCGGCAACGGGGCTCGACTGATAAGGATGCGTAAGCAGGCTCGACTGTTACGGACCCTTTAGGGGGCTCGACCATTAGGGAGAGGAGAGGACCTTTAGGTGCTCGACCATAAGGACCTTTAGGTGCTCGACTGTTAAGGAGAGGGAGAGGAGAGGATGCGTAAGCAGGCTCGACTGTTAAGGACCGGCAACGGGGCTCGACTGATAAGGATGCGTAAGCAGGCTCGACTGTTAAGGACCGGCAACGGGGCTCGACTGATAAGGATGCATAAGCAGGCTCGACTGTTAAGGACCCTTTAGGGGGCTCGACCATTAGGGAGAGGAGAGGACCTTTAGGTGCTCGACCATAAGGACCTTTAGGTGCTCGACTGTTAAGGAGAGGGAGAGGAGAGGATGCGTAAGCAAGCTCGACTGTTAAGGACCTTTAGGTACTCGACCATAAGGGAGAGGAGAGGACCCTCACCATATGAATAGTGAGTGACTCCATCCCTTTAGGGTGCGTTAGCACACTCGACTAATAAGGAGAGGGGGCTCGACTATAGGACCTTTAGGTACTCGACCATAAGGACCGGAGGGGCTCGACTGTTAAGGAGAGGGCCGCCATCGAGAGGAGAGGACCTTTAGGTACTCGACCATAGGGAGAGGAGAGGATGCGTAAGCAGGCTCGACTGTTAAGGACCCTTTAGGGGGCTCGACCATTAGGGAGAGGAGAGGACCTTTAGGTGCTCGACCATAAGGACCTTTAGGTGCTCGACTGTTAAGGAGAGGGAGAGGAGAGGATGCGTAAGCAGGCTCGACTGTTAAGGACCTTTAGGTACTCGACCATAAGGGAGAGGAGAGGACCCTCACCATATGAATAGTGAGTGACCTCGAGGGCTATGGTTAAGTCATGGCTTGACATTCAAGTCGATTTGGAGCAGTATCCAGCAATCCAAATTGGATAGGAATGACCCAACCCAATAGGTGATTCCAATATGCCAGGCTTATTAATACCTGATATGTGGCCACCACAAGTCATTTACAAACAACCTCGTGATCTTAACGCACTATTTCATAAGCTTCATTCAGGGGATCTAGTTCATGAGGCAGTATGTCGAGGATGCAAAGAGCAACATCGACAAATTCAGATAGCTCTTATGTTAGGGGATCTGGCGCATCTTTTGGACCTGCTATGGGCATGGATTGCTCCACCAAATGATAACAATGTCTCCAGGCCTCATGGTCATCCACAAATGATCCGATTTGGGGCACATCTGCTTGGTGTTGCTAGCCCTTCTAATGACAATTTATAAGAAGATGCTAAGGATAAGATTCAGATTGTTCTTGATCTGATACTTAATATGTCTACAATATTTCTTTTCTTAGGAGGCGTGAAGAACTTGTTGGTGTGTATGCTTCACACCTTGCACCTCATCTATGTGTGCAGCTGTATGCGCACATGATGGAGTTGAAGCTAAATGACAGTGTATACGATAAGTAGAAAATATTTCAATCGGCAATGGAGCCGGGTCATCCTTCAAAAGGCTCTGTTTTATATATCCTTGAAAGGGTACTTAGTAGGTCTCGGGTGGTGAAACCTGCTGCCCGGCGTGTTAAGATGGAAGATGGTGGAGAGCATCACCGACTGGAGAGTGTTTAGAAAGCAAACACTGTGCAGTGGCTTTGTTTCACCCCACCCTCAACAATTTATGATTCTGAGCTTATCAAGGCTGAATTGCGTGCACAGGCATTGCAGCATAGCAATATGGGGGGGTGGGGAATTCGCTCTTCTATCTGTGTGGAGAGGTCCTAGAATGCCAATCGTTAGACCCCCTGCATAGCCATTATATCTTTACTTTGTAGTTTCAGACCTAGCTTGACTTAGAACCAAAGTGTCAATTCTATAGCTCCTTAGGTTGTCATCTACACAAAGGGACTCGTTGGTTTTGAGTATGTCTTTTAGGTGCAGAGGTATATTTCCATCTAACCACTTTGACATAGGTTAACCAGGTTAGCCACATTGTTAGTAGGCCTAAAAAAAGGGGCAAACCTTTACTTATGGATCTCCTAAATTGTGATCATTTCACGTTTGACCCTACAGCCTTCTAATAAAGAGTTGATCGCAGTCAAGGATCCACACCCCTTTTCATAGAGCGAAAAGTGGGTACATGTTCAGTCAAGAATAGACTCACTAATCTAATTGTGATTCTAGCTTGAGTCTAGTTTGATGCCAAGCCCCTTTTTCTCTCTACTACACTTATGATTACATGTCAGTGACCACGAGTACTTGTTGTGGATAGAAATCCAAGAAGAGAATGTCAATGGGAACTATTCTGTGACTAATCACATTAGGACCTTACACTGGACTGGAATGACTGTTCTTAATAATCCACTCATCTTCAAATATTTGACTAGGCGTGGATACATTACATGAACAGGATTCCATCCATATTCTCTTAGTGCATCAAGTTTCTATTTGATGGGTACATTTATGTGAGACTCAGAGATCCCATGCCACATGAGCATTATGCTCGCCATCCCCTAATAGTAATCTAGTGGTATCTAATCTTTAGTGGCTCCTACTGAAGATGCCACTCCACTTGTCTAGACTTCTAATCCTATCCTTCTCCTTAAGCAGCCTAGTTTACTAGTATAGACTCTAGCACCTCAATCTTAGTTAGAGATAGCCTATGTCCCCGAAAGAGGTTCTATATAAGCTTATTCTACTTTTTGAATTGACTTATCAAACGGATATATCGGCTATGATTTCGGAGATCTCAAGTAGGAGAGCAAGGAAGGAGAGCTCGCATCGATACGACGCTTGCCTCGAGACATTGCGTGTTCATGCATGGATATTTTTATTGGAAGGAGATTGAAAAGGGGGTGCTGGAAGGTCAATTGGTCACGATAAGAAAAGACCCTCAAGCAGCTGAAGACGTAATACACATTTTGAAGGAGAAGCAAGAACAGATCAGGGCCCTTTATAGTACCAGAACTGCAGCACCTCTCCCTTTGATGATGCAGCTTACAAGCGAAAAGCAGGAGGCAGAGGTTTAGTCAATATATACGTATATAACAGTTGCACTTGACCGAGTTCCAAGTCCAGTACCAGATCCACCAGCGGCAACAGTAGATTAAGTAATTGATTAAGTAGCTGACCCAGTAGCTTATCCACCACCGGTATCTAAGTCACCAGTAGCAGATCCAATAGCAAAGACAGTAGTAGAGACAGGGGCTTACTACGCTACAGTAACAGAGGGAGCATAGAAAGTCGCATATATAAAGACAGAAGCAAGGGTAGCAGGAGAGCCAGGACCAGTACCGGTCAATCCAGTACCAACACCAGCAACAGTAGATCCTACAGAGACATAGCCTACAGCCGCAACAGTCGATCCAACAGTTGAGTCAGTCGATTATGTCGATTATGCAGTTGTTTATTCTGTTTCTTAAGTTTATCCAGCCGATGAAGCAGTCGTTTCAGTGGTTGATCCTGACCCAGTCCCAAAGGAATTCTTGCCTGAGCTACTCACTCCTTGCACGGCATAGCCTCCTAGCAATAGTACTGATCCAGTTGCTTATGATCGTGGTCCAGCTCCTTATGATCGAGAGCCAGACTATGATGTTCGAGATAAAGCTTATGATTTTGATCCAGTTGAACCAGTTGAAGCGTCTGAGCCAGATTCAGATACATAAGCAGATACAAGGGTGACAGAACAAGTTGTTGATCCAGCTTATCCACCACCTCGTTTAGCAACCGTTGATCCAGCACCAGGCTATGGTATTTCATCCTTCCTTTCACTATCCAACTTTGTCATTTCATTCCTTTCACCATGCCAGGTTTGGAATTTCTTAAGAGTCTGATGCTAGTATAGAGTCTTATGTTCGTGGTCGTGATCGTGATAGAGAGCCAGATGTTCGGTATATAGATCGAGATTCTGACGTTGGTGATCCAGAGCTAGAGCCAACCAAAGCCAGCTAACCACCACGTTTGGGTAACGGACCAGCACATTTGGGGAACAAACCACTATCTATGGGGAACGAACCATCACATATGGGAGCCGCCCACCACTATGAAGGAATCCACCCCTATAGGTTCTTGGGAAGACTTGGTGAAGATTCTGTCCCCCTAATGCTCTCTAAACCTAGATACCAGCTAATAACATCACTACCATGAACCAAGCTTGGCAGGTGAGATTGGCAGGTTAGAGGGCTTGTAGGTAGGAGCGTAATTACATATATAATTAGATATCTCTTTGTATACGATATTACGCTTGCCTGGCCTGTGCAGAGAATAGTTCGGGATGAAGGAGCCCGTGTATTTGGGATCGTTGGAGCAGAAGGAGTCGGAATAGATCCGGAGAAGACTCGAGCCGTCCGGGACTGGCCAACTCCAACAACTCTGACAGAAGTAATAAGTTGACTCGGAATGACAAACTTCTTACGACGGTTCATTAAGGGCTATTCGCAAATCGCCCTTCCCTTAACAGAAATGACTAGAGGTCCCGAGACAAAACAATAAGGAGAGGCCCGGTAGGGTGAGCCTGCCGAACTCTCGACCACTATTTACCCACCCACCCCAATCCCCGGGGCCCGGTAGGACCCGTTAGGGGGCTCACTATTCATATGGTGAGGGTGAGCCTGCCGAACTCTCGACAATAGGCCGCCATCGACTCACTCATTCCGATGCCCACCACCCAATAAGCATCAAGGACCGGCAACGGGGCTCGACTGATAAGGAGAGGAACTTTAGTTGCTCTTTAGTTACTTATTTGAGAGGGGCCACCAAATAAGTAAATTGAACCGGCAACGGGGCTCGACTGATAAGGACCTTTAGGTGCTCGACCCCAAGGACCTTTAGGTACTCGACCATAAGGGAGAGGGAGAGGATGCGTAAGCACAAATTCATGCAACTTTGGATAATAGGTAGGTTGATCATCAATAATATATTGTAGAGATGGAAGGTAAGATTTGTGATCAAGTTGTTTCTATTTTGATTGACCTTGGATCTAAATATAGTTATATCAGTCCTAACCTGGTGGATATGTGTGGTTTGAATAAAGAAGTGCATGTAAAGTCTTGGTTGGTGCAGTTGGATACTAAAAAAAAGGTTCATCATTGGGGAAGATCTTGTGCATTTGACTTGAATGGTATGTCTATATCAATGCATCTAAATGTGCTTCCATTGGGATCATACAATATGTTATTGGATATGGATTGGTTGTACAGTAATAGGACTAAGGTGGATTGCTACGATAAGGCTATTGAATGCTTGGATGATGATGGAGAGAAGAGAATCTTATAGTGTAAGAAGAAGCCTACATTAGTAAGGATAGTTACAGCTATGTAGGCTAAGCGTAGTATAAGGAAAGTATGCTTACTATTTTAAATTCATATTTCTAGCGAAAAAGGTAAGGATGTTGAGGATGCAGAAGTTTTGAATAGGTATCTACTTTTGCAACAGTTTTGGGATGTATTTCCAGCATAGATTTCAGAGTTACTACCTCACAGGGAAGTGGAATTTTCTATTGAGTTGATGTCGGGAGTAGCACTAGAAACAAAGGAACCGTATAGGATGAACACTTTGAAGCTAGTGGAATTGAAGTTGCAGTTGAAGGAAATGCTTGACAAGGGATACATTAGGCCGAGTGTGTTGCCTTGGGGTGCACCAATATTGTTTGTGCAGAAGAAGGATGGTACTCTCAGGTTATGTATTTATTACAAGAAGTTGAACAAGGTGATGTTTAAGGATAGGTACCCTTTGTTGTGGATTGATGACTTGTTTAACCAGTCGAAGGGAGCATTAGTGCTCTCGAAGATTGATTTGAGATTATTGATTTTTTTATGTTCTATGCTATTACAATCACTTAAACCTATAACTTCTTTATGTTGCAAAATAAGTTAGGTAATTGTAGATATAACATAAACCATATCAACCATATGCACAATGGAAGATAGCCAAGAACTCAATGAGACAGAAATAAGTTAGGTCAATGACCAAGGAAAAACCCATACGGGGAAAGCCCAACTAGGTTCTTCTTCTATTAGAAATCAATTGTTCAACGAAGATACAAAGTACAATGAGAGAATGAAGAAGTTCACAAAATATGAAGAAGATCTCTAATAGCAGTATTTGATGCAAACACTGGATCACCTTGTCTCTCCAAGAGAGATCAAGGTATCATTAGGTATGCATCAAAGAAGAGGACATTTACAAGAATACTTTCTGGACCAGGTATGGGTTTTATGAGTTTGTTGTGGTTCCTTTTGGTTTGGCTAATTCTCTAGTTACTTTCATGTGTTTGATGAATAGTGTGTTTCAACCTTATCTGGATAAGTTTGTAATTGTATTCATTGATGATATATTGATATATTGTAAAAATGAGGAAGAGCATGTAGAACATCTACTAGTGGCTTTAAGATTGTTGAGAGAGCATAAGTTGTATGCAAAACTTAGTAAGTGTAGTTTATTTCATAAAAAGGTTCATTATTTGGGGCATGTGGTTTCTAAGGAAGGTATAACATTGGACCCAGAAAATATCATAGCTATCATGGAATGGGAAACTCTTATGAATGTGGATGAGGTTAGATCATTCAGGGGAATAGCAGGTTACTATAGGCAGTTCATTAGGAACTTCTCATGGATTTCCTACCCTATTACATCCTTGCAGTGAAAAGGAAGTAAATTTAAATGGACAAAGGAATTTGTAGCTATTTTTGAACAGTTGAAACAATTTCTTACAAATGCTCCAATATCGAATATTGTAGATCCAAATAAAGAGTTTGTGGTATGTACATATGCTTGCAAGATAGGACTTAGTGGAGTCTTGATGTAGGAAGGATAGGTAATATTTCATGATTAAGGGAAATTGAATGAGCATGAGAAAAATTACGTGACTCACGATCTCCAGTTGGAAGTGATCATCCATGCATTGAAGATGTGGGGACACTATCTTCTTGGCAAGAGGTTCATCTTGATGAGTGATCATTGTGGATTGAGATACTTATTTGACCAACCTAATCTAAATGCCAGGAAATCTCTGTGGTTGGATACGATTAGTGAGTTTGATTTTGAGATCAGGTACATTAAGGGAAAAGAGAACAGGGTTGCATATGCTCTTAGCAGAAGAGAACATGTAAATCACATAACAACTATGAGTTCATATGGGACATATTTACAGGATCGGATCTATAAGCACGACAATACGATGACAAGCACCAGTAGCTTAAGCACAAGTTACAACATCAGGGTACAGGTGATCAAGATGTGAATTATCATCTCACAGTAGATGGTTTGTTCAGATTTAAGGACGTGATCTATGTGTCGAACAATAGAGCTCAAGAAGCTTATCTTGAGGAAATTTCATGTCAATTCGCATCTAGGTCACCTGTGATATTAGCAAACATTGAAAATGGTTAATAATTTCTACCATTATACGAACTTGAAGAAAGAGGTGGTAGATTTTGCAGTGACATGTTTGGATTTTCAACAGGTAATAGAAAAGTGCAAGCATCCAGGTGGTTTATTGCTGCCAATTTTGATTCCAGAGTGGAAATGGGAGATCATTTCCATGGACTTCATTACAGGTTTTCCGACGATATCTAGACAACATGATTCCATTATGGTTGTGGTTGATAGGTTGACTAAGGTAGCTCACTTCATTCTAGTGAAGCCTACGAATTCAGCTAGTGAGGTAGCCCAGGTCTTCATCAGAGAGATAGTGAGGTTACATGGTATTCCTAGGAAGATTTTGTTAGACAGAGATGCCAAGTTCACTTTCAGGTTTTGTAATGATTTTTTTGCAGGTTTGGGTATAGAGTTGGATTTCAGTACAACTTATCATCCTAGATAGATGGATACACAAAGAGGGTCAACGAGATTCATGAGGACATGTTGAGAATGTATGTTATGCATCAACATCGTAAGTGGGTATGGAGTCTACATATAACAATGCGTATCAAGAATCCTTGAAGATGATTTTGTTTGAACAGGGTATTGATTTTACCAAACATGTTAACCGATATGGAATAGGAAATGCAGGTTATCAAAAAGAATTTGGAGGTAGCACAAGACAGGAAGAAGAGTTATGCAGATCAGCACAAGGTGTTTAAGGATTTTCAGGTTGGGTGTTGGCATTATGATTCTGGTATGGCTCTATGATACAGATGTTGTACTTGATGGCAACACTCTCAAGTGGAAATGCTCTGATCAGGCTGTCAAAATGTTGGAAATTAAGAGGTACGTAGGAATATAGTTCAAAAGGTGCGTACTCGCAGGTACGCCATGAAGGGACTGCGGCCATACACGCAGGTCACCCGTTCATGAGGTGTGTACCCCCAGTGCACTTACTTCAAGGCAGAGAAGCGCGCTCACGTGGGGTTTCTTATGGTCGGCCCGTGGTATTTAGCCCGCCGTTCTTGATTCTATGGTTTTTGCCCGTGGTATTTAGCCCGCCGTTATTGATTCTATGGTTTTTGCCTGTGGTATTATTTTATATTATTATTATTATTGAGCCCCATGTTTTGGGCCCCTTGTATTGGGTATCTATGGTATTGATCCGTGATTTTAGGAAGAGCTTGCCTATATAAAGCAAAGGAGATCACTTGGCTAAGCATCTTTTGCAAATTGAATATCTTAAGATCTGAAATATTGGGTTATTGTTCTAAAAGCTTGATCTATATAAAAGTGAAGTTGAAAACGATTCTATGAAGGGTGACCTCTCGAGCACATGATCAGATCTGAGCATTTGACGATCTGTAGCACACTGGTGGACTGCCAATTCGGCCCTAACCAGAGGTACGCAGGTGATTAACGGTGCAAGTGCGTGGGTACGCAGAGCAGAAGAAGGAGAAGTGCGTGGGTACGCAGAGCAGAAGAAGGCACAGTGCGTGGGTACGCAGCGCGACAGAGATTCAGGTGCGTGGGAACAGGGAAAGTACGTGGCGCTTCAGAAGCCGCAGGTGCGTAGGTACGCGGCGCGATAGCATCTGTGGGTGCGTGGCTACAGTAACAGTACGCGGCGCGATAGTATCTGTGGGTGCGTGCCTGCAGTAATAGTACGCAGCGCGATTGAAGAAACAGTGCATGGGTACGCTGTGCAGTAGAAGGCTTTCTGCGGGTATACGCAGGGGAGCAGAAGGTGAAGTGCATAGCCACGCAGGCCAGAGAAAGAAAAACTGCGTATCTGTCCTAAGATCTTTTATTGACTGAATTTTTCTATTGATAAGGTGTTCTGGGTTTAGTTTACTGTTATTGTGGATCTGGTTACTACAGTTGACTGGGTGATTTACTTGTACTTGTTGATCTCTTGATGTTTATGGATCCAGTTTGAAAATTTATGAAAAGTGGTCCTTGAAAGAAAAGAAGTAGGGGGTTGTATCTCCCTTCCAGGAGAGACTGTAAAACGAGAGAGAGTTGTAGCTCTCTGCAGGTTGCAGCTTGTGTACTGGTAAAGGACTGCACCAGTACAAAACCATTGGAAAAGGAGTTTCTAATTTGAAAGAAGATAGAGACATATTGCAGCAGGTGGTTTTCACCCACATTGGGTTTCCACCTTACATATGGTGTTCTTTGGTGTGACTATCTGTTTTCTTTGTTCATGCTCATTATTTTATGGTACTGACATGAAAAAATAATTCAAAGTATAAATAAGGAAGATTTATTAAAAGAACTTGATAATACTGATTCACCCCCCCTCTCAGTATTATTTCCAACAATTGGTATCAGAGAAGGTCCTTCAGAGAAGCTTGATCACTTGGAGGAAGATCATTCATCATGAGAAACTACAAGAGGGAAGCATCAATCAGGCCACCAATCTTTGATGGGACAAACTTCAATTATTGGAAGGTAAGAGTTACTGCCTATCTTCAATCTCTTGGTACAGAAGTTTGGGATATCATAGATACAGGCTACACTTTTCCTTCAGCTACTCCTACAGATTCAGCCGAGAAAAAGAAATATGAAACAAATGCTAAAGCAGTCAATACTCTGCTAGGATGCTTATCTCAAACAGAATTCGTAAAGGTTATGCAATATAAATCTGCAAAGGAAATATGGGACAAGATTGTCTTGAGCTATGAAGGAGATGAACAGGTAAAGCGTGCTAAACTTCAAACTCTCAGGATTCAGTATGAGAATCTAAGAATGTATAATGATGAAAGTGTGGCTAACTATTTTCTTCGGGTAGATGAGATTGTTAATTGCGTGAAAAACTTGGGTGAAGAAATAAAAGAGGCTATTGTGGTTGAAAAAGTTCTAAGATCATTGTCCCCCAAGTTTGAATCTAAAGTGTCTGCAATAGAAGAAAAGGAAAATCTACGAATTCTTACTATGTCTCAGCTACACAGAATTCTAACTGCTTATGAAATGAGAAAGGGAGGTCCTTCAGATAGAAGAGAAGCTGTTTTCAAGGCTTCAGGCAAAGGAGACTATTATGAAGCAAGTCACGTGCCAGAAGAAGAAGAAGAAGAATCAAATTTTGTCAGAAATCTTCAAAGGGGTTCTAGAAGGTTCAGAGGTAAGTTACCTTTTAAATGCTTTTCTTGTGGAAGAGTAGGTCATTATGCTGCAAAATGTCCTTATAAGGATAAAGGAAAAGAACCTGCTATATGGAACAAGAAACAGATTGCAAATAAGAAAAGCTACGACACTCATGAAGATAGTGATGGTCTATCAAATAGTGATGAAGATGAACGAGGTAATGACTATAAAATTTTAATGCCATTTGAAGATGATGATTACATGGATGCTATAGATGTGGATAGCTTTTGTGAAGAAATTTCTAGACTCAAGACATGTATAGAAGAAAAGAATAGGATCATTGATACTCTACAACTTCAAATTGATGAAAAAGAAAAATATCTTGAAAAGTTAGAAGGTGAAATTGTTGGTCTTAGAAAAGAGATCGAGAAAACAAAGGCTATTAATCTTAAGTTTGTCAAAGGATCTGAAACTCTGGATGAGATCATCAATGTATAGCGTTCTCCTCTAAACAAGAGAGGTCTGGGCTATAATGGAGAAACTTCTCAAGCATCCACCTCAAAAAGTTATCTTGATGCAACAAGAAGGAATGAGCAAAAGCACAATGGAGATCACCAGGTAAAGCAGGGACCAATTACAAACAAAGACTATCAGGAAAATCAGGGGCAATCCGTCGTAAGGATGAACAAAAGCTACAACCAGCCACAGGTAAAATCCTCTCAATTTGCTTCAAGAATGAATGACAATAGAAATTACAATCGTTTGGCCGGAAGATTGGATAACCGCAGAAGTTTCTTCAATGGACAATGCTTTTCTTGCCATAACTTTGGTCACGAAGTAGCTCAATGTGTTGCATATAAAATGATCATGACTAGAGAAGCTCAAAAACAAAGAAGTATGACCAGGATTACAAAAAGGACCTGTAACAACTTTTCGGTTCTTGAAAATGAAGTTGAATTTTCTATTTGCAATAAATTTGGTCATGAAGATTCTGAATGCAGGAGCAGGTTTCAGTAGACAAAGGAACAATCCTCAAGCACCAAAACATGGAGAATAAAGGAACCACAAACAAAAATATGTGGAATAGCATTTTATGCAGAGGGACAGGAAAATCTATGGTACATTGACAGTGGATGTTCGAAGCATATGACAGGTGATAAAGAAAAACTTGAATCATATTCTGCTCTAGAAAAGGGAAAGAAAGTTTCTTTTGGAAATGATACTCCTACAACTATAAAAGGAAAAGGCACTGCTCAGTTAAAAGAAAAGGTCAAATCTGGAAATGTTTTGTATGTTGATGGATTGAATCATAATCTTCTGAGTGTCAGCCAGTTGTGTGATCAAGGAACCGAGGTGATATTTAGATCAAATGGATGTCTTGTTCGTGATCTTGATACAGGTAAAACGGTGATCAAAGGTAAAAGAACTCCAAATAATCTATTCATATTTGAAGAAGGACAACAACAATGCTATCTAAGCAAGGATGATGAACACTGGTTATGGCACCGGAGGTTGGGGCATCTAAGCTTTTCACAAATAAGGAAAGCATGCAAATATCAGGCAGTTCGCGGTCTTCCAGATATCAAAATTCCAGACAACACCATATCCAAAATCATGTCAGTTTGGAAAGCAAACCAGAACTAACTTTCCAGAGAAGGAAGGATCAGCTAGCATGCCTCTTGAACTTGTACATACAGATGTATGTGGACCATTAAGGAAAAGGACACCTCGAGGAGAAGAATACTTGATATTATTCATTGACGATTTCTCCAGGTTTGTCTGGTTAGGACTTATGAAGCAGAAAGATGAAGCATTTGAAAAATTCAAATCCTTTAAAGCCTTGGTTGAAAATGAATCACGATACAAAATTAAGTGCCTCAGATCCGACAGAGGTGGGGAGTTTACCTCAAATGAATTGTTTGATTTCTGTGATGAACATGGGATAAGAAGAGAATTCTCTACAGCTATAACTCCTCAGCAAAATAGAGTAGTGGAAAGAATGAACAGAACAGTCCAACAAATGGCTCGTGCTATGCTTGATGAGTCTGGAACTCCTGCAACTTTCTGGGGTAAAGCTGCATATGCTGCGGTTGTTATTCTCAATAAAAAAAATGTCCGGGTGAACAACACTCAAACTCCTCATGAGCTCTGGTATGGTGAGACTCCTTCGGTAAAGCACTTCAAAATTCTTTGGGAGCAAATGCTATATTAAGAATACTGATGAGAAACTTGTCAAAATTGAACCTAGAGCAGATGAAGGCATTATTCTTGGTTATTCTCCACACAGCAAAGCATACAAGTGCTACAATAAAAGACTTGGAAGAATCGTTGACAGCATTTATGTAGTGGTTGATTAGAAGGGATACATTCCTAGGCAAGTAAATCATGAAGATATCGAAGAAGATTAAGACTACCCTCAAAGACAGAATCATGAAGAAGAAGAACCTCAAGAAGAACCAGAGGAGCAGATAAGGATAGAAGAGAAGACTCCATCCAGATATGTTCAGAAGAATCATCCAGAATCTCAGATTTTGGGGCAGAAAGAAGCAGGTGTACAAACAAGAAGAGCAGTTGCAGAAGCTTCAAGCTATTTGGCATTACTCTCTTCCACTGAACCACAAAATGTGAAAGAGGCATGCAAAGATGAATGTTGGGTGAAAGCAATGGATGAAGAACTTGAGCAGATCGAAAAGAACAACACTTGGGAGCTGGTTCCTAGACCAAAGGATAAGAATGTTATAGGGACAAAATGGGTCTTCAAAAATAAATTGAATGGAAGTGGAGAAGTAATTAGAAACAAGGCCAGACTTGTTTGTAAAGGGTATGCGCAGCAAGAAGGAATAGATTTTGAAGAAACTTTTTCTCCTGTTGCAAGACTTGAGGCCATCCTAATGTTCCTTGCTCTCTCAATCTTTCAAAACTTCAAAGTATTTCAAATGGACGTGAAATCAGCCTTTCTAAATGGAGACTTGGAAGAAGAAGTTTACATTGAGCAGCCAGATGGTTTCATTCTTGGAAATGATCCAAATCTTGTATGTAGATTGAAAAAGGCTCTTTATGGTCTCAAACAAGCTCCAAGGGCTTGGTACTATCGTTTGGACAAATATCTTCATCAACAAGGATTTTCAAAAGGATCAACAGACATCAATCTTTATATAAAAGTTGAAAATGACAAATTGCTAATACTTGTTGTGTATGTAGATGACATTATCTTTGGCAGCAATGAAGAAGCTATGAGTCAAAGCTTTGCCTTGGTGATGCAGAAAGAATTCGAAATGTCCTTGCTGGGAGAACTGACATATTTTCTTGGTTTGCAAATCCAACAAAAGGAAGGAGGAATCTTTTTGTCTCAAACCAAGTACCTTAAGCAGATTTTGAAGAAATATGGCATGTGTTGTGGGGAAAAATGCCTATTTAGGACGATCCTATCCACCTAAGGTGTGACAGTGCCTTAGCAACAAACGAATACAGCTATCATGATTCATTCCTTTATGAAATGTGAAAGAGGGGGATTGGCAGACTTACCGTTGTCTTCGGGTTGTCCCTCGATCTAGATCCTCTTCTCTTTGTGTGTCCACAGCTGCTTGCCTCCTCGCTTGATCAAGAGAACAGCTACTTGAATCCCACGAGATCACAAGAGAACAGCTACCTGTGACAAGAGAACAGCTACTTTCAACAAGAGAAGAACACAATACAAAGGCAAATACACATATTCATAAATGATTCAGGATTAGAAGTAAATCAAATATACTAATGCAATCATACAAAATACACCAACATATAGGAAAGAATCAAGATAGCTTTATTGAAAGTAACAGGATTCAGGAAGAGATACAACCCATAGGGCTCCAATCCAGCATCTCCTTCCCAGCAGAATGGAATTCCTTCTTCAGCTCCTTTGAAAGCATAACACACCCAATGTTTCTAGCCACAAACCAACAACAATTCTTTGCAAATACCAAATTCCAGCCTCCCTGACCTCTTGTAGGAGAGATCTATATATAGGGATATTGGAGAGAGGATGAGTCAGCTTGAGACTGGTATGAAGCTGACTAGTGTCCTCTCCCACTTCAGTTCTTGAGTCCACTTGGAGGTTCTTGCTTCCACTTGGAGATTTGGAACCTCTTACTCATCACCAGTCGAATTCCCTGATCCAAGTGTCATTTTTTAAGCTTCCTGGGCATTGACACCTTGAGGAATGACTCTGCCATTTGTCCAAACTCGCTCAGTGCACGTAGCCTTCTTTGCAGTTGACATTCAACGCAGGTAGACAGTGGAGCAGTTGACATGATCCAGAATTGCCTTATTTTTGAGTGTTTTCAGGTGGAGAACTTTTGTGAATTGCTGTGGTTTGCTGGCCTTGTTCCTCTAGGGGTAGGAACAACATTTTTAGGGACTTTGGATCCCTTGATTATTGACATTTCATCCTCAGTGATGCAAGGCACAAAAATGTCTATAACAGTTGCCCCCTAAAGTATGAGGCCGTTTATCGGGTGAAATGCTTTATCCAGGAGGGTCCAAAGTTCATCCATCTGCTGGGAGGAGACCTGTAATAAAATACAATACAATACATTATGATTCATACTGCTTTCATGATCTAGCTGAGGCGGGCATTCCCATGCTCAGCTTTATAAATTCATTTTTGTACGTAGAACAGACGATCGTCTGATGGTAGACTGATAATTTTGGTGAAATTATCATCCTTTGAATAGGATGATCATCTGCTGCAATGATGTACATATCAAATGTCTTTATTTTTTTTTTCCTGAATATATATCGCAGCCCGGATGGATGAAACTAGATCCGGGGTCTTCAAACTCATTCGATCTTCACTCTAAGTACAAGTCGATCCATGTGAGAATTGCGCTGAAGTCGAACATGGAAAGACATCGCTTGATTACCGGTCAATGATGTAAACCGTTAACAAGCGCGAGAGGAATCACCGATAATGATAATGACCCTCAAGGTACTGCAGTACTATTCACGTGGTGTGAATAAAGGACTTGGCATCGAACACCACGCAAAATCTTCTGGTCGAAGGTCATTGATGTATACCTGTCGCCAGAAGTGAGAAACTTGCCATTGAGGCATGCAAGCTTCAAAGTACTGAAGGGGTTGTTCCTAGATCAACTCCTTGGATAATGAGCTGATGTCGACAAGGAGCGATCCGTCAAAGGAGGGCCTTAATGAATCCCACATCAGTGACACGGAACGGAGCTAATGATTTTAATCGAGGTGAAAACAATCTGTGACATATGATTCAGGGTGGCGGTCATGAATGGATGAAGGATAATGTATGGCAGTGGATGGGACCTGGTTGACTCTTTCTGAACGACTTCTCTTGAACACGTGGCGACACTGATGCGATGGATCGGTAGCATTACCCCAAGTATGGATGGTGTGGCAAAGACCATGGTGATGTGACCGGTGAATGAAACAACCCAACCCGATGTGGTACGGAGGAAAAGTGTCATGTTCAAGAGCGACCTGCTACCATCAAAGACTTCTTGATTTTTTTCCCAATTTTTCCCCAGTCATTGCTGACCAGTGCCTCTTTATTTTGTCAAGCTTGAGGAGGATAACATATGCTTGTTCTATAACCTGCCCTTCGGGCAAGCCCATCGCTATGTTTTAACGAGCCTAGCGATAGTGAAACTCGTTCTCGTCTAAAGACAAGTTTGTCGCTATTTAGTGATTTTAACGAGTCTAACGACAAGGAAAACTCGGTCCTTTTCATTTTTAGAGAGTCTGAAAAGGTACATAAAGTTAACTCAAAAATTCCTTTTTCGTCATCTAATCCCTTAAGTTCGAAAAAGTATAGAACAATACAGAAGGGATGAGTTTTCGATAGTTTTAACGAGCCGAACAAAACAAGCGCTCGATCTTTTTGTGCAATAATCCCTCAGGTCCAAAAAGATTAAAATCTAGAGGAGGGATAGCTCTTCCGGTCGTTTAACGAGCTGGAAGGCCAAAACTCGGCAATCTTTTCATATTTTACGAGTCAGTTGAAAAGAGCTTAAAGAAGACTCGTCTTTTGAGGAACGAGTGATGAACAGGGATAGCAGCTGATTCCAGGTACAGGTTGGAATTTTCCAATCACGGCAGTGTCACAAGGATGGCTAGGTGAAATCACTCTTCGCAGCTGTTCCTCAAAATGGGTAAACAATCATATGGAGGTAAACGATCGGCCAAATGAACGGTGGAGGTGACGGTGCACAAAACACGACCAAGGTCTTTTTACGGTTGATCAGGTTACATACTCAATAGTTATTTACCGGTATGGGTTCATTTTTTAACGAGCTTGAATGCGCCAAAACACTGCTCAATCTTATGTTTATTTTTTAACGAGCATGAACTATGTGCTAAAACTGCTCGGATCTCGCTTTTCTATTTTTTAACGAGCATAAATTCCGCGGTAAAACTGCTCGAAGATAAGTTTGCATGCCCCCAGCATAATAACGAAAATCGAGGTGCATGCCCCCCAAGCTTCATTGCATTCAACTCGGTGGTTGGAATGAAGGTTTGCCTTTGAGATTGGAAAAGGGGATTTGTTTCATTTTTTAACGAGGTTGACACAGTAAAAGAACTATCCTCATGACTCTTTGTTTCATTTTTTAATGAGGTTGACACGAGATAAGAACTGTCCTCGGCGTCCAAATCCATTAGATGTAGAAGGTTTCATATTCCACTGTGGCCACTTCCGCCAGATTACTCGGAGGCAGTAGGGCAAAAGTACCCATTAAGGCAGGGTCTTTTAGGAGACCTACTCTGATATTTTGGAGCGAATGATTCCTTCCATGGATCATTGGAATGCTTCCCATAACTTGCGAACTGTTGGGGAGAAAAGTTTGTTGGTCAACGATTGTAATTCCTCCTTGGAAGGGAAATGCAATCTTCCTAAAATAGGTCGACACAACAGCTGCCATGGCATATATCCATGGTCTTCCTAGTAGGATGTTGTAATCAAGATTCCCATCGATGACTTCAACATCTATTTCTACCGTTTTCCCCTCTAGTTCAACTTTCAAGTTATTTAGTATACCATATGGGGTATATGTCCTTCTGTCGAATGCTTTTAACGTCGTCGCAGACCTCGACAAGGTTGGAGATCCTAAAGTTTTCCAGCAACTCATCGACATAATGCATGTAGATGCCCCCTCATCAATAATTGTTCGATGAACAGTTTTGTTGAGGGCTTTCACTTGAATAAGGAAAGCTAGTTGAGCTGGTAACTGAGGATCATATCCTTTATGATCAAAGGCCACAAGATTGGAATCCATTGGGTCAATTCCACCTATTGCTGATAATAAAGCTTGCTCTTGGGAGAAGCAATTTTGCGGTACCTCAAGTGTCGACATAACGGACGGCGATTGGGCTAGGTCCTCTATCTGTGCTATTTTCGCACAAGGATTAAATGTCGATTTGTGTACTGCTCCCTTTTGCGACTTTATCATTGGCTCAGGGATGATGGGTGGCACAACTTTGGTCAAAGTTGTTGTCGAACTACTAGGTTGTTCATTAGCCTTGTTGTTCGACAGCTTTGGATTCCTGTAATCCTTATTCCTCGTCAAAGTGTCATTTTGCTGCTTTGATACAGACAACATAAGCACTTGGGATCGGGAAGCATTTTGATTAGCAACTAGTTCGGTTCTCGGGCCTGGAAACGGATCAGTCAACACAACTGAGGTTTTCGAACTATTAAAGAATCTTTTAAGCTCAGCTTTGTATGGACAATCTGCTGTCCAATGATCCTCATCGCATATATGACACCCCATAGGGGGTTTCCTTTTTCTCCCTTTCTTTTTCTTCTTGCCCCCTGGTTGCTTCAGTTGTTTGCCCTTGTCATCCGACACGGCACTTACTTCCGAGGCAAGAAGTTCCTCATTTGCATTTTGACCGGAAATCTTACGGGCCTTTTTAGATATAGCCTTTGTCGATTTCATGTCTGTTGCGCCAATCACGCCATCGCCGGCATGAGAGTCACTATTTGATTTAGGAGGAGGAGGAATTGAAAATTCCGGTCTAGGGGCGTCAGGTATTTTATCATAGAGCGTGCCGAACTGAGTATATACTAAGTCTAGATATTGTGCATGAGCAATAACCTGCTCCTCTGTTACGACTCCCCCCTTGGACACATCTTCTGTTATAGCAGGAAGTAATGACTTTATAAACCACTCAGCTAACAGCTGATCTGGAACATAAGTCTTCACCATTCTGCGACGACGACGCCACTCATGTATATGATCGGATATATGTGTGGCCGTCGTCTGCTTGAAGTTGGTTAAGATTTCCGTTCCAGTTTCATACCTTATTGGTAATTGAAAATGGGTTAAGAAAGTCGTGGCTAGGGAACTGAAATTGTCGAAAGAGGCTCTAGGTAATTCAATATACCATTTAGCCGCTGGACCCGTCAATGTCCTCTGAAAAAGGCGAAGCCTTATCGAATCATCGTTCAGGGTGTTCGACGAACACCACAGATGAAAAGTCATGACGTGATTCGATGGGTCTTCACCTGGATTTCCATTGAATTTAGGAATGTCTGATGGAAGTTTATGCGAAATCGCTGGCCACCAAAGGGCATAAGCAATTGGATCATTCGTCAGCCGGTTTAGATCTGGTAATTCTAAAGTTGCTACAAAGGGAAACTATTGATTCAGGTTAGGCGGAGCATACCTAGGATAAGACGGAATCGCCTGAGCAGTGGGTCTTTGAATACCAGCATAATGTATTTGATGCTGGAAACTTTGACAAGTTTTATGGACATAACCGTTATTATACGGTTGCCCATTACTTACAAAGACTTGTTGCTCGGGTCCTTGATATGATTGCTGGAATTTCGGTTGTTGGGTTTGAACCAGCTCTGGTTGTTGGACCATTTGCTGTTGTCCAATACTGGATGATTGACCAAGATGAGGAGTCATAGTACTTGTTTGAGCCTGAGTCGCTCCAGATAAGGAGGCACTAACCGGAGGTTGTGATTGAGTTGTCGAGACAAGAGGCTGTTGTATGGCAACCTGAGAAACTTGGGGTTGACATACAACAGGTAGCGCTTGTACTTGTGACGCAATCAACATACCAGGTATAGTGGCAACATTCGACACAGGGTGGACTGGTTGCATTGAATATGCAACCCTTGGTTGTTGAGGCAGTATCGGTACCCATCCGCTGGATGTAATTCCAGTTTGACCTGAACTTTGTTGTAAACTCCCATATGGTTGTTCTCCGGGGGGAGCAATGAAAAGGCATACTGCCCTCCATATGGTGGCAATCCAGTGCTTAAAGGGTAGATTGGCCTTTGAAGACACATTGGATCAAGTTGTTGAGTTTCAACATAAGAAATACCAGATGATAATCCGGATGAAGAAATAGGAACTAACCATGTCGTCAAAACAGTCTCTGATTGGACTCCAGCTTGTCGTTGACAATTTGCCGGGACAGATGGTATACCAGCGAACATCGTTGGAGTAGCAGCAGGAGGCTCTGCCGCTGTTGTGTCGGATGACACAGTCCTGGATGTCAACGGTTGTTCAGACATATTTAGTCTATCCAAAAGATTTCCTAGCGATTCTACAAGAACTTTGTGATGAAGGTAGACTAACTTCGAAGATCAACGCAGGAATAAAGGGTGATTGTTCCGTTTAAAATAAATTGTTAACGACGCTTTAGACACAACTTGCTTTTTCAGTTTTAAAGAGTCGAGAAAAAGCTAAAGATGACTCTAGTCTCCTTCGATGTTTTAACGAGCCTGAAGTAACAAATGCTCGGATGGAATTTTTCTGTTATAGAGTCTAAAAAAGGCCAAAAGAAACTGCTCTGGAGATCTAGGCAGAGGGTGTGCCAAACTTTTCGCAAAACCACAGAATACTTTTTACGGTACGGGTGGTCGATCTTCGTGAATGCTGTGTTCACTGCATTGCGATTAGTAGGGCGGCCGACACGGCTTCCTAAGGATAAAAGATATATGCCTATAGGGGTCTCCCAATATATACGCGACGGTACGTGGGAGCACAATCCGTATTAGCGCCACCGACTCTCAGGAGGAATCACCCACCTTCTTCGAGATCGACAGTCACTATGTTTAACGACGCCGGAACACGTCTCTAGCCTAGACCTCTATGTTGTGCGTTATGTTACAAAGCGTTGTTAGGTTCATTCAGATTATTTTAGGTTGATCTTTTTAAAGTTTGCCTTTCAAGGTTCACCACGAGATGTATGATACAAATTCCTAAATGCAGTCTAAGATGATAAGCAAGCTTTACAATCTTTCAACTTTGAAAATCCTAGCTACTAAGGGAAAAGAGAGCGACTATCTTTTCTCAAAGAGCAATCAGCACACTCTAATGCACTTTCCCTAAATCCAACATGCAAACTTATCAAATGCAAAATGCACAATGCAGGTGTTTGTTTTCACTTTCTTAGTATAAATGCCTATAAAGAAAGCTTTTTGCACAACTTTGAATTTGCTTTTACAATGATCAAAATAAACAAGTTCACTTTCTTCGAAATCAACAAGGGTAGAAGAGATTACAATCACTTTGCGATTTTCGAAATAAAGACTCATTTTTTATACTTTGAAAAGAACAAACTCAAACCAACAAGCAAAAGTAAAACTATAATCAATCTGAACAAACAGCCAATGAACTCTCTTCTAAGATCGCTTTCAATCAGATCTGAATCAAAGGCTACAGAAAGACTACTTTACTCATGCAAAGGAAGACTGTAAATGACGCCACAAACACATAAACACATTCACAATCTTTTTGTACAAAAATGGGGCGGAATTCAGGCAAAGAAAAGGGTTATCAGACCAGCACCTATACTTGGTTAAAGGCTGCAAAAACAGAGATCAAAACAGGGCAAAAAGGACAAAGAACTCCAGCTGCACAAGGCCACACTGGTTCAGCACAGGTCCAACACTGTCAATTTGACATTCAGCGCAGGTAGCCCCTTCGGGACCTGCGTTTAAATGCAGACTGCCTTCACAGTGCCTGCGCTGAAGAGAGAAACTCTCGTTTCTCTTGGTTTTTGGGTCACAAAATGCTCAAAAATCAACTGTTTCAGGCCAAATCAGAAACACAAGCAAGGTATAAACAGAGGGATGCTTTGATAGGGTACTAAAGACTATCACAAGGATCTATCAAATTGTTTGTGGATCTAGTTTAGATCATATACAAGTCCAACATACTGGATCAAAGCAGCAACTTTTACTTTGCATCCGGGAAAGATGCAGTTCAAGAATTGCTGTCAAGTCTATGAAGTAAACAAATGACGGAAGCACAAATGAAATGAATAAATAAGTTCGTCCCCAGCGGAGTCGCCAATTTGTTGTGGGGAAAAATGCCTATTTAGGACGATCCTATCCACCTAAGGTGTGACAGCGCCTTAGCAACAAACGAATACAACTATCATGATTCCTTCCTTTATGAAATGTGAAAGAGGGGAGATTGGAAGACTTACCGTTGTCTTCCGGTTGTCCCTCGATCTAGATCCTCTTCTCTTTGTGTGTCCACAGCTGCTTGCCTCCTCGCTTGATCAAGAGAACAACTACTTGAATCCCACGAGATCACAAGAGAACAGCTACCTGTGACAAGAGAACAGCTACTTGCAACAAGAGAAGAACACAATACAAAGGCAAATACACATATTCATAAATGATTCAGGATTAGAAGTAAATCAAATATACTAATGCAATCATACAAAATACACCAGCATATAGGAAAGAATCAAGATAGCTTTATTGAAAGTAACAGGATTCAGGACGAGATATAACCCATAAGGCTCCAATCCAGCATCTCCTTCCCAACAGAATGGAATTCCTTCTTCAGCTCCTTTCAAAGCATAACACACCCAATGTTTCTAGCCACAAACCAACAGCAATTCTTTGCAAATACCAAATTCTAGCCTCCCTGACCTCTTGTAGGAGAGATCTATATATAGGGATATTGGAGAGAGGATGAGTCAGCTTGAGACTGGTATGAAGCTGACTAGTGTCCTCTCCCACTTCAGTTCTTGAGTCCACTTGGAGGTTCTTGCTTCCACTTGGAGATTTGGAACCTCTTACTCATCACCAGTCGAATTCCCTGATCCAAGTGTCATTTTGGAAGCTTCCTGGGCATTGACACCTTGAGGAATGACTCTGCCATTTGTCCAAACTCGCTCAGTGCAGGTAGCCTTCTTTGCAGTTGACATTCAACGCAGGTAGACAGTGGAGCAGTTGACATTCAGTGCAGATGCTCAGTGGAGCAGTTGACATGATCCAGAATTGCCTTATTTTTTAGTGTTTTCAGGTGGAGAACTTTTGTGAATTGTTGTGGTTTGCTGGCCTTGTTCCTCTAGGGGTAGGAACAACATGTTTAGGGACTTTGGATCCCTTGATTATTGACATTTCATCCTTAGTGATGCAAGGCACAAAAATTTCTATAACAACATGGAAAATGCAAAACAAGTATGTACACCCATGGTCACAGGATGTAGCCTCAGTGCAAATGATGAATCAGCAGCAGTGCATCAACCAACCTACAGATCTATGATTGGAAGTCTACTTTATTTGACAGGTACCCGACCAAACATCATGCGTGCAGTGGGAATAGTTGGAAGATTTCAAGCGAATCCGAAGGAAGCTCATCTTCAGGCAGTGAAGAGAATCTTTAAATATCTTCAAGGGACTCCAAATTATGGCTTATGGTATCCTAGAGATACAGATCTCACAATTCATGCTTATACAGATGCAGATTGGGCAGGAAGCGTGGATGACAGGAAGAGCACAAGTGGTGGTGCGTTCTTTATGGGTTCCAGATTAGTATCTTGGTTCAGCAAGAAACAGAGTTCGATTGCCTTGTCTACAGCTGAAGCAAAATATGTTGCTGCTGCATCTTGCTGCACTCAACTCCTTTGGATGATGCAGACCTTGCAGGATTTTCAAATCACTTGTACACCACCCATCTCCATATTATGTGATAACACAAGTGCAATCAGCATTTCAAAGAACCCAGTCATGCATTCAAAGACCAAGCATATACCGATCAAGTATCATTTTCTCCGGGAACAAGTACTTGAACAAAAGGTCAAGTTGGAGTATGTTCCTTCTAAGGAACAAGTTGCTGATATACTCACCAAACCATTGCCCAAGGAGACCTTTGAATACCTCAGGCAAAATCTGGGGGTTGTTGATGCATCATCTTGTTGAATCTCTTCTGATGGTTGGTTGTACGCAAGGTTCATTTGGGGTATATGCGTACATTTGCTGGGTTGCGGATTGGTTGAAGATCGAATGGCACAGGTTCAGGGGGAGCATATAATGCATTGTTGGCATTATGGAGGAAGTACATCATGGATGCTGGTCTGAATATTGCTGCAATATGTCTCTATCTCTTTCATGGTCATTTATGGTGTTTTGGTGGCTTATGGTTCTTATTTGCAGATCTGGTTTATAGTCAGGGGGAGCATGTTCTTAGGGGGAGCATAACCCTTTTCCCTTGATGTCAAAGGGGGAGAATTACGTTGAGGATCTTGAGGTTGCCATCAAGTCCAAAGGGGGAGATTGTTGGCATTATGATTCTGGTATGGCTCTATGATACAGATGTTGTACTTGATGGCAACACTCTCAAGTGGCAATGCTCTGATCAGGCTATCAAAATGTTGGAAATTAAGAGGTGCGCAGGAATATAGTTCAAAAGGTGCGTACCCGCAGGTATGCCGTGAAGGGATTGCGGCCATACACGCAGGTCACCCGTTCATGAGGTGCGTACCCCCAGTGCACTTACTTCAAGGCAGAGAAGCGCGGTCACGTGGGGTTTCTTATGGTCGGCTCGTGGTATTTAGCCCACCGTTCTTGATTCTATGGTTTTGGCCCGTGGTATTATTTTATATTATTATTATTATTATTGAGCCCCATGTTTTGGGCCCCTTGTATTGGGTATCTATGGTATTGATCCATGATTTTAGGAAGAGCTTGCCTATATAAAGCAAAGGAGATCACTTGGCTAAGAATCTTTTGCAAATTGAATATCTTAAGATCTGAAATATTGGGTTATTGTTCTAAAAGCTTGATCTATATAAAAGTGAAGTTGAAAGCGATTCTATGAAGGGTAATCTCTCGAGCGCATGATCAGATCTGAGCATCTGACGATCTGTAGCACACTGGTGGACTGCCAATTCGGCCCTAACCAGAGGTACGCAGGTGATTAACGGTGCAAGTGCGTGGGTACACATAGCAGAAGAAGGAGAAGTGCGTGGGTACGCAGAGCAGAAGAAGGCGCAGTGCGTGGGTACGCAGCGCGACAAAGATTCAGGTGCGTGGGCACAGGGAAAGTACGCGGCGCTTCAGAAGCCGCAGGTGCATAGGTACGCGGCACGATAGCATCTGTGGGTGCGTGGCTACAGTAGCAGTACGTAGCGCGATAGTATCTGTGGGGGTGTGCCTGCAGTAACAATATGCATCGCGATTGAAGAAACAGTGCGTGGGTACGTTGTGCAGCAGAAGGCTTTCTGCGGGTATACGCAGGGGAGCAGAAGGTGAAGTGTGTAGCCACGCAGGCCAGAGAAAGAAAAACTGCGTATCTGTCCTAAGATCTTTTATTGACTGAATTTTTCTATTGATAAGGTGTTCTGGGTTTAGTTTACTGTTATTGTGGATCTGGTTACTGCAATTGACTGGGTGATTTACTTGTACTTGTTGATCTCTTGATGTTTATGGATCCAGTTTGAAAATTTATGAAAAGTGGTCCTTGAAAGAAAAGAATTAGGGGTTTGTAGCTCCCTTCCAGGAGAGACTGGAAAACGAGAGAGAGTTGTAGCTCTCTGCAGGTTGCAGCCTGTGTATTGGTAAAGGACTGCACCGATACAAAACCATTGTAAAAGGAGTTTCTAATTTGAAAGAAGATAGAGACATATTGCAGCAGGTGGTTTTCACCCACATTGGGTTTCCACCTTACACCTGGTGTTCTTTGGTGTGACTATCTGTTTTCTTTGTTCATGCTCATTATTTTATGGTACTGACATGCAAAAATAATTCAAAGTATAAATAAGGAAGATTTATTAAAAGAACTTGATAATATTGATTCACCCCCCCTCTTAGTATTATTTCCAACATTGGGGAACATGTGTACTTGCACATCAAGCCCAATAAGAGCTCCTTGAGGATTGGATCATGTTCCAAGGTGGCACCTCAGTATTGTGGGCCTTTTGAGATCCTTGAGAGGATTGGACTGGTGGACTATTGACTTGCATTGCCTCCGATAGTGAAAGTCCATGATGTTTTCCATGTGCCATTGCTTAATAAGTATGTGAAATATGTTGATTATGTGATTGAATAGTCTATATTTCGAGTGGAACATGAAGGGGAATTCTAGCCGAAACTTCAATGCATTTTGCAGCGAAAGATGCTCATGCTACAGAATGGAGCAATTAAGCAAGTTAAAGTGCAGTGGAAGCACTTTGGGCCCAATGAAGCTGCATGGGAGCCGGTTGATTAGATGTGGGCTATGTATCCTTCTTTATTCGCTAGGTGAGTTGATGTATTTTGGTATATCATTTGATGTTGTGTTTTGGTTATGTCTATATATACATATGTATGTAAACACAACATCGAGTTGTGTTATAAAGCTCCAACAAGTGGTATGGTGTTCATGATATGTTGGTTATGTCTTCAGTAGTATGATTTGATGTAAATGTTGTATCGAGATGTGTTATAAAGCTCTAAGAGTAACATTTGATTTGTTGGTTCATAAGTTTCACTGAACACTGAGGATGATGTTCCCTCGAGGGGGGCAATTTTTAACAGCGCCTAGTTCATTTCCTATGTAAAGAAATACAAATGATAACCAAGGTCAGGGGACATGTATTCCAAGTTGAATGTTGGGAAAAACATAGTGATGGGGATCACTAGTGATTAACAAATGGCTATGGAAATTGGAAAAGGCATTAGAAAATGAAAAGTGGCATTAATTGGCATTTTATTTATGAAAATAAAGGAAAATAAGATAAAAGGGAGATGGAATGTCACATAATTGCATGAGGAGGAAATTAAAGGAAAAATAAGGAAATATGAATAAAATAGAGGCCTTAATGATAAAAATGCTTCTGGGGATCAATTCACAACATTTTGTTGAAAATTCAGCAATAAAATCTCAGTTTGAGCTTGCCTTGGTCAAACTAGAGAAAATTTGAATTTCCACGTCGACAAACAACTTGGATGATGTTAACTTGTGTGGCATGGCTTGTGTCACTCATTTTACTCAGTAAACTTGAGTTGGAGGAGTTAGAGTTCAGTTATACATGATTGATTTCTAATTTGTAGTAATCTATTTTAGTTACTTTAATTTATTGTTAGTTTAACTAGTACTAACTATCAAAAGAACTAGTGGAGGTCAAGTTGTGGAAGTGGAAGTTAAACCACACTAAGTGATCAATCAACCCAAAATAATTGTTGCATGTAGAGAATTTGAGATACCCAATTGAGATTCTAAGGTAGTATAATATGTTTTGTAGCATATTACAATGTGTATAGGTGGTATATGTAGTCAAATGAAGGACCTAAGGTAATTACGTAATTCCATGGTGTGAAATTCCTAAAAAATAGGGGAAATTTATTAGGGGAACAACGCAAGGAAATAGGAGCTTGGAGGGCTTGAAAATTATCTAAGTGTTTACTAAAGTCAGCCACTCGGGCAGAGGGATAGACTATACACTTGCAGGGTGGGCTCGGGCTTGAGAAATCATGTGTATTTCTTCTCTTTTCTCTTATTAATGCAATGTAGATTGTAAGGGGTTTTGATCGGTTGCTTTCCCCTAGATAAATATTTGTGCATGTGTGATGTTTCCTTTTGCATGTCTATGATTCTTGTTCTAGATGGTGAATTAAATTATGTAGAATAGTAGAGTAGTTTCAAGTCTTGTGATTCAGTAAATTTCATGAGAAATATTGAATCTACACATTAATTTCTACATGGTATCGGAGCTAGAATCAATGTAGAGAAAATATTTTGATGTTGCCATCACATGAGATTCAAATTTGAAAATCAATGTTGCAAGGTTTCTTCGGGACTGAGAATATGGCTTCCAATGGACTAAGGCTTGAGTATTCCCTTGAAGGAATCTCAAATTATGTTGCATGGAAGTCTGCGTGGAAGCAGTACTGGAGGATAATGGGTTAAAGGAATTCACGGATAATGATATTCTGAAACCAACAACATCTGATGCTAAGGATCTAGTAGAATGAAAGAAGTGTCTAGCTAAGGCAGGCAGGATCATATTAGATGGAGTGCGAGATCATATTGTCTCAAATATCCATAGGAGAGAGACTTTGTATGCAATGTGGAAAGCACTGACAATTTTTTTCAAGAATAGTAGTGACCACAGGAAGCTGGGACTCAAGGACAAGCTCTAAAATATCAAGATGCAGAGGAACGAGACCATTCCATAGTACCTGAGAAATTTCACATAATGTCATCATGAACTTGGTCAAGTTGGTGTTATTGTAACAGAGGATGATTTTGTGAGCCTAGCCCTTCTAGGCCTTCCCAAGAGTTGGCACAGCTACAAGGATTCGGTGAATGGGAGGGAGAAACTACCAAATTGGGAACGCCTATGGTTTTATTTGGTTCATGCAGAAATGAGGTGGAATACTAGAGATGAGACTTCATCCAAGGGTGAGGATGAGGAGAACTATGCCTTAGCTAGAACAGAAAATAAATGGAAAGGGAAGAAATCCCAATCCAAAGCAGAATCTAGTCAAGGGGGAAAGAATAAAGACTTTTCCAGAATCAAGTTCTTTCACTATCATGAATTCACGCAATATTCCACGAGGTGTACACACAAGAAGGAAATAAATAAGACCTCAAAAGGAGAAGTTTGGCTTCGTAGTTTGAGCTTGATTTTACTCTCATTACATGCATTTCCATCATAGTGATGGGAAGTGTGTGGTATCTTGACAGCGGTGCCTCATTCCATATGATGGGGAATAGATATTTTTTTAGTGATTTGGAGGAGAAGGATCACTAAGTTAACATCGAGATGGGAGATGATGGAAGGTACAACGCGACCGGGATTGGTATAGTCACCTTTTAGAGGAATTTGGGCTTCCCTCTTAGACTCAAGGATGTGATGTTTGTTCCCATTCTAAAGAAGAATCTTGTCTCCATTGTAGTTTTAGAAGAAAGTGGCTACGATGTGACATTTAGCAAAGGAAAAGAATTCTTGAGATACATAGCCACAGGATAGGTGAAGCAAATCAGGGTTCATCTGAAGAACCTCTACAAGCTATATGTGGAGGATTGTGTTGCATTGAGCACAAGAGAAGGTGTAGAGCCACAATGTCGATTAACTTTGGCATAGAAGACTTAGCCAATTGCATCATGGTGCATTTGAGATAATGCAACAGATTACCATAGGCCTCCCCAAAGGAGAACTAGAGTGGAAGGATACATGAAAAGGGTGTACCTTGGGGAAGTACACAAAATCCACTTTCCATGAACGGGACAGCAGAGCACATGTAGTTCTTGAAAGTATCCACTCTCATGTTTGTGGACCTTTCTAGATAGCCTCCACTACTAGGCACAAGTATTTTTTCATCTTTATTTATGACTACTCGTATAAGTGTTAGATCTTCTTCATGTGAAAGAAGGATGAGACTTTATCCAATTTATTAGAGTTCAAGGCATTAGTGGATAAATAATCAAGGAATAAGGTGAAGGCTCTTAGGAGCGATAATGGTGGTGCATACATGTCAAATGAGTTTTAAAATTTAGGTGCAAAATAAGGCATTTTACGAGAGATGACAACACCCCACAAGCCACAACAGAATGGGGTGGATGAGAGGAAGAACCAAAGCATTGTGGGAGCAACACCAGTTATGTTTCATGACCAAATCCTACCTCTACAATTTGGCGAGTGCCAGTATTGCAGAAAGAATGTTGCAACTGCTAGGCTACCAACTTTACTTTTATCAACCCGGTAGTTCGTAACAAACTTGGAAGCGTCGGTGCTATATGCACAAGTACTAGTTCTCACTGCAAGTTGTCACTTGGTCAGCCAGCACGAGATCACTAGGAGCTCAAGCCAAATTCTATAGATTTCAGAAGAAGCTCTATGTGTGATGAAAGGAAAGAAAGATTACTCTACATATGCTATTCTAACTGCAGAAAGGAGAAAGACTGGAATGTAAAACAAAACCTAGTAAACCCTGATTAACAAGCTAATTTTACTTTTGCCAAAAACACTATGAAAACCATGAAAGAAATGCCATTACCTACTCAAGGAAGTAAACAACATCTAAACATGCTATTTCTGGAAGTAAATAAGCAAAAAAAATATTTTTTGATTTTTATGTGTTTTTATGTGAATTTAACATGCATCTAATTTATTGTGTGTGAGTGTGGCAGCGAATAGGTGGTGTTAGAGGGCGGTTTTGGAGCTTGGGAGGATGTACAATGGTGTGGATGGGTCCTAGGAGGTCTTAGGTGGCCTTCTGGATGCTTTTCCCACACTCGGATTTCAAAAGAAAGCCTACAGGAAAAACTACAGGAGGACACAGAAAAACTACAGGCTGAAAACAGGGAACTACAGGAAACCTACAAGAGGAGGCCGAGAGAAATTTTCACTATTTTTAGGGTGTGAGAGTGGGTGGAAAAAGTGGATGAAGGTTGGAATGAGGTGCTAGGGTGCCTAAGGTCTACCATGAATCACCAGGAGAGAGAAATATGATTGGGTTTGCTCAAGGAGAGAGGAAGAAGTTCTATGAAAAATGAAGGAAACTAGGGCAGAATTGAGGTGAGGTTTGGGAGACCTATAGGGCATGGATCAGATGGAGGGTGTGATTGATGGTAAGCTGGCCTACTATTGGAAGAGATATGCTACATATAAACAGACAGACAACCAAGAAAATCAAGCAACCAATGAAATGAGTGCATCCTAGGAAAAACAGGGTTTTGCATTAAAATGGCCTAAACTATGATGTATAGAAGGAAATTCTGGGAAATGTTGTAAGAAAGGAAAGCATGCAAAAGGAATATTGCAAATCAGGAAGTGAACATGATAAAGAAGATCTAAAGTAAAGCAAAACTGGAATATCAACGTACTAGAGAGCTGCAAACACTAAAAGTCCTAGGAATGAGGAAAATCTGTGTTTTTGGGGCAGCAAGAGAGTCGTTACCTCAAATCATGGTCCCAGCAGGAGGAAGAGAGGCAAAGGCACTATTTCTAGCTTTTTGTCTCTTCTCTAATCACTGCTTAACCTGCTACAGAAAGCACAAATGGAAGCAACCTACTAAATCATCAAAACCATAAGAGAAATACATCTAACAACAAACTAATCTACAAACTGAAGTAAAGCATGCAAATACAAGTAAATATAAGCTTGGCTACTTGGATTGGGCCCTAACCCAAGAGCTTCAGCCCTCTAAGATAACTTAGTGCTAGCTAAAAAAGGATTCCATATTCATTATCAAAATATAGCAAGATTACATAAAACTGTCATAAAATATTAAGCTCGAAATCTGAGCAGAGTTTACACAAGAAAAAAGTCGGCCCTAGTGAGGCCCTAGGCCTCTCTACTTATAAATCTGAAGCTACCAATAGCTTCCTTAAAATCAGGGAGGCTTGGCTCCCAAAACTCAAGATAACTATCAATCATCTTCCACTTGCTCGGCTGCCTTCTAGTGCATGATTCGGTTGCTTGTACTCCGAGCTGAATGAAGGGGAATTTGAAGTGAGGAGCAATAAATGAGGGGGATTCCCTCATATAAATCCTCTCCTCTATCTACTTCAAGTTACTGCTACATTTTGACCACTAGATCCTTGACTTTAACCTTGAAATCCATCAATAATCTGCATTAAATACATGTTAGACCACGTGGCATAATAACTAACTCAACTCAACCTATAAGCATAAATATAATCTGAAAATCATAAAATAAGCTAAGAGAATGGTTGATTTGACTAGGTTAGGAGGTAAAATGAGCCCATATAATTACCCATTTACGAGGCTCATCATCAGCCCCCTACTGAAGGTGTTTCTCATCCTCTGAGCAACCTAGTCAATCTCTTGGTCTTTCATGGCCCTGGTGGCCTCCCTAGCATTCCAGGCTTCTGATGTGGTCTTCTCATGTTCTCTGTAAAATCCTGCCTTTCTGTCTATGTCCTTCCACTGCTGCTTCTCCTCTTCTTCTCTTCTGCCTTCCAGCATGCCTAATATGAGTGGAGGACTTGGTTTGAGGCCAATCCAGTTGACCTTCAGCCTTTGCATGGAGCGCTTGTACATTGGCACTCTTTTCAATGCCTTCTTCCGCCTCATGGTGGAATGGTATTCTCTGATCTGCAAGTTGTGGGGTAGGGTGTTCCATATTCTCATGCATGCATGCACACAGTCATCCCCAAGTAGCCTAAGCATATATTCAAAGTGTGCAATGGCTTCTTCCTGATTGGCTAGATATTTAGGGGCAATCTGAGGCTCATTAGCAAGTAGGTTGTGTGTGTTGATGAGTGCCATAGGATCTGATGACTCAGCTCTTATTATCAATGGTTCATTCTTCTCTTTTATTAACAATCTTTTCATTTCTGCTACCCTCAATTCTTCATGGTTCATCCATGACGCTATGGCCATTAATTGCAGATCCCCTAGCTTGGCATTAGGGTCCTACACATTCAGGTGTGTGAGGGCCATGTTGTGTAGATAGAACTCTGCCATATTTGATTTGTCCTCGGAGGTGCTTTGATCACACAAATCCATGAACTGCCTATAGTCTTGGAAAGGTATTATGCCTCTTTGTGCCAAAGTGTTTATTTGGAATTGAAGCCATTGATCCTTTAGATAGAGGCCATAAGATTTGGCTGGTGTTCTGCGTTTTAATGCTTCTATGGATAAGTTGGCCTTGTATGCCAAATGAGTCTCTTTCTCCTGCATCTACCTCCTTACTAATTCATTCTCATTCTCAAGGTGGCTTCTTGTAATGGCTTCTTTGTCTCTAAAAGCACTCAATTCCCTGCCCATTTCCCTGATTTTGTCCTCCATGTGGCCAATATCCTCAACTCATTTGGACTTGGCTATCTGCATCCACCTATGCGTTCTCACTCTCTCTTTTTCCAATTCAAAAAACCAGTGGAATTGAAAATTTCTGTGGGATTATCTTGCCTCCCTAAAGTAGTCTGTAATAGGATTCAAGATTAGGCTGGGGGTCAGGTTCTTGTAGCTCTTGTGCTTCCTCTTTCACCTCTGGCTGTCCTCCTATCTTTTCCTCAAGTTTTTGTGTCTCCTGTAGTTTGGACAGTGTCTCCTGTAGGACTGTTTTAGCCTCCTGTAGGTCTAGTTTGAGGTCTTGTCGAATTTCCTTTCCCTTCCATGTAAAAGGTCTTGTAGTCCTCCTTTCATAGGTTATGGGTGTCTTGGAAGGAGATTCTTTCACCTTGGCAGATGGTGAATCTTCAATGTTAATGGGAGTCTTTGATGAGGGCTGAGGTTTGCCTATTTTAATTCTGGTACTCTTCCTTGCCCTGAAATACATGGAGGTTTTTCTTTTCCTCTTCTACTTCTACTTGACTGGTGTACTAAGGGTAGTGAGGGCAGCTGCTACTTCTCTTTCCAAAGTTTCAAGGGACTCTTCTCTTTTCTCTGCCCTCTCTGCCTCTTTTTCTCCCTCTTCTGTCTCTTTTTCCTCCTCTTGCTCTGTCTCTTTTTCTACCTCCTGTTCTGTCTCTTCAACTCTCCCCTCCTCTATTTCTTTTCTTTCCTCCTTCCTCTCTTACTCTACTATGTCACCATTGGCTTCATCTTCTCCTCCTTGTTGTTCTCCCTCCTCATTGACAGTAGGACTGACATCATAAGTTAATGCCTTGATGTCATCCTCAGCTATCATATTTCTGAAAACTTCCCATGCTATAGGGATTGTAGGGTATGGAGGGCTTCTTCTACTAGGATCTTGATTAGACCATGGTGAGCTAGCTACTGTGAATTTCCCTCTTGTACCTTGGTGCTAGAGTCAATGAGGAATTGAAGGAGAAAGTAAGGGATACTGAGCTTTTGATGTGCTGGGGTATCGATGCCATATCTAAATTCTTGGAGGATTCTGAAATGATATCCATAAACAATGTTGTGCCTCACCTCACAAGAAATGTATTTGATCACTTGGTAGCTAACCTCATCCCAGGGATATGGTACACTATCCCTCCTAATTCCATTTTTGTCTTCAACAAGGATTTCATCATCTTAGAAAAATTTCCTCTTGGCAGTCTCGCCAATTATTTTCTCATCTTTACTCCAAGGAAGCCCAAGAGGAAGAGTAGTGACCCTACTGATGAATTCAGGGGTTATTTCAATGGAGAGGCCTCTAATGCTTACAGTAGCATGAGTTCTTGTGTGAGGGACCAGAGAGAGAGCAAATTCATGGGCAATTTCATCATCAAACCCTCTAAATTTCTCAAAGGAATTCATCCAGTTTTCCCTTGTAAATATTTCCACCACTTGAGGATGTGCATGGAGTCTAGTGGAGTTAGTGGGCTCTTTTCTCATAGACCCCCCTATCATACTGCATGTACTTCTTTTGAAAAACCAGATATGGAGGTGGAGACAAAGAATTTTGAGTGAAATAGAAAAACAGAGGGGATTGTGTTTAAAATTTTTTTTTATGTATTTCTACCATCTTAAAGACTCATTTTATCTTCAATTTTAGACCAAAGCTTTCACATTTTGATATTCAATAGAGGGAATTCATGAAACCTACCTCTTAAAACTGAAATTTGTGCCAAAAATCACGTTTCCTCCCTTCAAAATGACTCATTGCCCCTCTTGTGAAAGCTCGTTGTCCCTCCTATAGATTTCCTGTAGGTGCTCCTATAGAAAACTTGAAGGGCTCCTGTAGAAGATGTCGAGAGCAAAAATATCTTGGAAATCGATGGAGGATGGTGGATACGAGGCTATGGGGGCATAAGAAGACTGTTGTGTGGTTGAGTTATGAGGAGAAACTGAAGAAAAGGTGGTGATAATGTGCGGGGAGGAGTGCTCATTACCTTTTATTGTTGTTTTCAATTTTGAGTGCTGAGCTGGCAAGGTGTACATTGCATAGATTAGGACCATTGGTCCCCACCTGCTTGGTCATCATGACCCCCATTGTAATCATCCCCTCATTACTGCATCGGATTAAACTCTTCCTCCCACTACCTATCCTTCACATCTTTTGCTTGAGTTGACTGTGCACACGTGTGGGTGATATCTCGGTTAAGTGGATTCAACTAAATGAAGGTGGCCAAGTTAACTAGTCACCTTTCCTTCTTTTGATTTCAACCATCTCATTTCCTTTGTATGATTCCTAATTACACAAATGTAGATAGAGGAGTGACTTAGCTACTTACCTGTAATCCAAGTGTATTTGTTGTCATCGACTGTGAGGTGTTGTGGCTTTCTCTGTTGCATGCCTTCATTTTCCTTCATGCATGTTGTCTCTTCTTGCTGATGTGTTGTTGTGTGTTTTTGTAGGTTCTTCTTTTGTTGGAGCTGAGCTGCATGTGCCTTTTCAACCTTCAGATGTGCTGTCCCTTGCTGCTGGTGCTGGACTTCTATGGGATCAGCTGCTACAGGAATTCCTACAGGAGCTCCTGTAGCTGCTTCTCCCCTTGAAACTTCAGCTATTTCCCTGTGCTTAGAGTTCAAGAATTATGCCATAGGTGGAGATGAATGATGGAGGGATAGTAGGTAAGCTTCAGGTAAAGTTAATGGTGCCTTTTCCTCCTTTTTTTTTTTTTCAAAACTGAAAAATTGTTTTTCTGTTTTTTTTCTTGGAAAGGAAAAAAATAATAATGATGCTTGGAGTGTGATGCAGGCTTGGAAATGATGGCAAGGAGGTTTAAATATGGTAAGAGGGATTATAGGTTCCTCATGAAGCTTTTCTTGTCCCTCAAACTGCTCTTGTAAACACTTTTGTCTCTCTATAATTCCTACAGGAGCCTCCTGTAGAAAACACAGTTTTGGAAGAAGAGGTATAGTGGGCTGAAAGAGATGCCAAAAATGATGGAGGAATGTGTGGAGAAGATGAGATGGATGCTGGTATGAATGTCAGGGTCCCCTTGGCACCTTCTTCTGCTCCCTGTAGTCCTCCTGCAAACTTGCAATGCAATAAAAATTCATTTTTTCTTTCTCTTTTTTTTTTGAAAACAACTAGGGCACTCCAGAGAGGTTTTCACCTTAATTGTCTGCCCTTGGTGCCTCCAAGGGATGTTTTCACCCAGGGATCTTATTCTTTTCTCCCTTTTTTTTGACATCATTAGGCTGCCTCAGAAGGGGTTTCAACCCAATGATGGGACTCAAGCGCCTCATGGAGGTTTTCACTTGAGTCCTTATTTTTTCTCTTTTTTCTTCAATGAGTGGGTGAAGTGGAAGCTAAGACATGCTCCACTACCATCACTGTTTTGTTCAAATATTCAATAAGCTCTCGCTTGGAGAGGGGTTTATTGTAGACTTTCAATCGATGTCCATTGACAAGCATGGGGATGGCTTCATCATCCATGGTTCTGATCAGAACTAAACCATTTTCATTGCATTTCTCCACAGTGTAGGGTCTCAGCCATCTTGTCCTCAGCTTACCTTTGAAATCCTTGTATCTTGAATCATAGAGTAGTGCCTAATCTCCCTCTTTTAATTGCTTCTCCCTTATATTTCTGTCATGCCATATCTTTCTCTGAAGCTGAACTACCTCAGTATGGAGAAGGGATTACAATCTATGTTTATCCAATCCATTAAGCTGAAGTAATCTCTCCTTCTATGCATGGCTGAGGTCTAGGTCCAGCTAAGCTGCCATCCTTAAGGTATTGAATTCAAACTCTATTGACAGAAAATCCTTCTTCCCATAGACCAGTTCATAAGGTGTGAACCCATTGGTGGTCTTCCATGTTGTGTTGTAGGCCCAAGTGGCCTCAACTAATCTGTTTGCCCCGTCTTTTCTATTGTTGCACCCTACCTTAGTTAGGATCCCTTCTAATGCTCTGTTAGTGACCTCCACTTGCCCATTGGCTTGTGGATGGTAACAGGTGGAAGTCCTGTGCTTAATCTTATGATGTGTGAGCAGGTCTTCAATCAGGTTGGAAGTGAACTAACTACGTTGGTCTATGACCAACTCTCTTGGATACCCGAACTTGTAGAATATGTTTTCCCTTAAAAACTCAGCTACTTTTTCCTTTGTTTTTGCTTTGATTGCTTTTGTCTCCACCCACTTTGTCAGGTAGTCGGTGCACACAATGATGTACTGCTTCTGCTTTGAAGGAGGGTTGATAGGCCCCACAAAGTCCATGCCCCACTTCTCAAATGGCTCAAAGGTCACTTGAGGTTGCATGGGCATTTCATCCTTTGGAGTGGGTTTCCCCATCCTCTGACACTGATCACACTGGTTCGTGTATCCCCTCACATCCTGATGAAGAGTGGGCCAGTAGTAGCATGTTGCAATATCTTGAAGGCGATTCTTTTTGTTGCAAAATGACCTCCACAAGGCTCGTCATGACAAGTCAGGAGGATGTCAATGACTTCCTCCTCCCTGACACATCTTCTCAATATCTAATCTGGGCCAAGTTTGAAGAGATTACCTCCAATCCATGTGAAAGGGGCACTTTTCCTTACTATCTTGCTCTTCTCTTTTAAGGATAGGTGTGATGGGAACTGTGTTGAAACCAAGTAGTTTTCTATATCAGCAAACCATGGAGAGAGTACTGATATAGCAAATAGGTGTTCATCTGGCATTTGGTCACCCACCATTCCTTCTTCACCTGCAGGAAAATTTACTCTAAACAAAAGGTCAGTAACAACATTCTCTTTACCAAGCTTATCAATAATGGTCATATCAAACTGCTACAGTAAAAACAACCATCTAATAATGCGAGCATTTACATCTGGTTTCTTCATTAAATATCTAATTGCAGCATGATCAGTGTGTACAAAGGTTTGATAGCCTATGATATAATGTCTGAATTTGTTTAAGGAATGCACGACAGCTAGGAGTTCCTTCTCGGTCACTGTATAGTTTAACTCTACCTTTGACAAGTTTTTTCTTATAAAGTATATGGCATAAGGTAAATTTTCATCAATTTGTCCTAAGGTTGCTCCTATTGCTTTGTTCAAGGCATCTGTGTGAATGTGAAAGGGTAGGGCCCAATTTAGGCCTCTGAGAATTGGGGTAGCCACTAGCTTGCTCTTCAAGGTATCTAGGGCTTCTTGATAGTTTTCCGACCATATGAACTCAACATCTTTTCCCAGGAGGCCAAACAAAGGAGAGGCTAACTTGCTGAAGTCTTTAATGAATCTCCTGTAATATCCAGCTAAGCCTAGGAAGCTTTTGTTATCTCTCACCTTTTGAGGAGGTGGGACCCTTTGGATGATGGCAATGTTGTTGGTGTCCACCTACAGTCCTTGTTGAGATATTGCATGACCTAGCACGGTCCCTTCAGTCATAAAAAATTCACATTTTTCCGGATTGAGGGATAGGTTCATCTCAATACACTTATCTAGAACTTTTCCTAGGTTAGATAAAGCTTCCTGAAAGTCAGAGCCATAAGGAGTAAAATCATCCATGTATATTTCTACTGCATCATGAACCAGTTCAGAAAATATACTCAATACCGCTCTTTGGAAAGTGGCTGGAGCATTGCACAAACCAAAAGGAAGGACCCAGTATGCAAAGGTACCCCAAGGACAAGTGAAAGTGGTCTTATCTTGGTCTTCTGGGCTGATTTGAATCTGATTGTACCCGCTAAACCCATCTAGGAAGGAGAAAAACTTTTTCCCTGCCAGACCATCTAACACTTGATCTATGAAAGGTAAAGGAAAATGGTCCTTTTTAGTGGCTTTGTTCAATTCCTGATAGTCAACACAGATTCTCCACTTACCATTTTTCTTTGGCACTAGCACCAAAGGAGAGACCCATTCACTATTAGAGATGGGATAGATGAATCCTGCATCAAACAATTTCTGCAGTTCTTCTTTAACAATATCTTTAAGTGTTGGGTTCATCCTCCTTTGAGGCTGCCTGACTGGCTTGCAATCTTCCTTTATGTATATATGATGAGTACATACTAAAGGGTGCCTTATAACTCTAGGCAAAGGCATATAGATGTTTTCTCAGTATGCTGCATAGCTCTTTCTCCTGGGAAGTAGATAGGGATGGATTGATTTTCAATGTTCTTTCTAGGCCGAAATCTATATTTTTTACATAGAGAGAAGAGGGGTTGGCCACACAGAGATCAGTTGAGGTGTTTTTTTTGGTTTCTCTTAATATGTCTTTTAATGGTGATACACTGGAGGTGGATTCTGAATCAAATTTTCAATCATATCATCCTCATCTTGTGGCTTTCCCCCCATGGCGATTTCTAATGTACAAAGTGGTACAGAATAAACTTCATCCTAATCCTCCTCCTCCAACCAGAGAGGTAGATCATGTTCTAGAAAAGGTTGGGAAGGAGGATATACGATTAACTGCTTGGAAATGTGCCCATTCTTTATGGTCATGTTCCCAGCTCAACAGCTGATGTAGGCATCGGTTGTAGCCAACCAAGGTCTTCCCAGAATGAGAGGACACCCAGTGAGCTTTGCCTTTGGTTGGAGAACTAAGAAATCAGCAGGGTACTCCCAAGAATCAATGGAGACCATCACATCTTCCACAATCCCCTCAGGGGTCACTGTGGAGTGGTCTGCTAGTTGAAACGCTATCGTGGTCTTCCTCAAGGAGCCTTGGAGGTTAATTTTGAGCATTGTGTCCTTTGTCATCACATTAATGGTGGCTCCCAGATCAATCAAGGTGTTAGCGCTTGAAATTTCACCTCAGGCTGAGAAAGGTAAACCTCAAGGCTACATCAAACCATTCAGCCTCGTAGCTAGCCCTACGGGGCAGGAGAAGGCTCTCTCCAGTCAATATCGGTAGATTTTCAATGGGATGAGATGACCAACAGGGTAACACTGATATTAGGCTAGTAAACTGATTATAAAGGTTGATTTGGGGGTTTTTGGGGTTTTTGGTGGCAAATTGAGGAATTGCAATTTTGGGTGCGGGGATTTAACACAGTTTCTCCGGGGGGGTCTTTGGGGCGAGGTAGGAGATAGTGCTGATGTCTTTGGCTGAAGTGGATGGTTAGGAATGAAAGATAAGAAGGCTAAAGAGAGCAAACAATGAATTTGAATTCTCTTCAGACAGTAGAAAACATCGAAATTAAACAAATTTAAAAGCAGAGCATGGCAAGCATGAATTCTTACTTTAACACTTCATTTGTTTAATATGCAGCAGTATAGAAAGGAAATGAATCACATAACAAAGCTTACAATAACATGGAGAAACACACCATCAACACATGAGTCCACAAGAATCCCAAAGATGACTGCAAAACCTTGGTCTTCCTTAGCCAAAAATTGCAGAGATACAGTGAAAATATACAATGATAGCTGCTCCCTCAAGAGTCCAACCATGAAAATGAGCAAGAAAGTACATAATATAGATGATCTAACCTCTTTCCCTGCCTCTATGGGTCAAGCTCACTATCCTAGGAGCTATTTGAACCACTTCTAAACTAAGCACTACAAAATAGGCAGTCAAAACAACTTGCCTCTATAAACTTGGAAAATAGTTCATACATTCAATTTTTACCCTTTACATGAATAAATCTTCTAGAAATGTTAAACAAGAGTAAAAGTATCCAAAAAGTGTCACAATTACATCCATGAAGACCATCATTAACCTTAGAAAGTCGAAAAGAGTCAAATCTGCAATTTCTGGGCTGAACTGGTCAAATCTGGCAAAATTTCCTCAACGGGTCGCGCCCCTTTTCTCAACGGGTCGTACACTTTGGAGCTCTGTTTGGGGCACTTACAGGTGTCAGAAGTGGGTGCAGGATAGCTCGTTGGAAAGGTCTGTGAGTCTACGTTCCAACCCAACTGGAATTTTTGAATTTGGAGGTCAGTTTCCCAGTCAAAACTCAATTCTCCCAAGACTACTTTCAGCAACTCAAAAAAGGGGCAGAAAGTCAAATTTTGCATGTATTTTGACCTTCTGGAAGCCCAAAACCCCATAAAAACTCAAGTCCATCCATGGGCATATGCAACTTTGCATAAAAAATCAGGAAATGCTGAGTTTTTGTGAAAAGGAGTTGCCATGACAAAGGGTCTCACCGGGGGTGAGACCCGTTGAGGAGCCAAAACCTGTAAATTTCCAAAAAATGCCAAAATTACCCAAAATTCTCAAAAAAATTTGGGATTTGTGCTGTAGCTGATGCTAGTGAGTGCCATGATCTTTGAGGGATGCCTCAACCAAGATACGGAGTGGATTGGTTTTCTTCCTCCGCCTAAGAGCCTCGGACAACCTCCTTTGGAACATTTTCATTTTGGCCTTGCATACATGCATCCTTGCCCAATAGTGATTCTTCATGTTTCTCAGCAGTTGTTTCTCTTGGTTGGCCTTAGGCAACAACCTCTCCAAGTGGGCATTCTCCTGAATGAGCATTGACTCTCGGTCAGCAGGCAATGGATCACCGGGTCTTCTACAGTTCAAGACTCGGTCGCTACGAATCCTCCATAGCTCATCAAGTGCTTTCTCCTCCTCCAATTGTTTGTTCCGCTGCTCCAGGTAAGTAATAGTCCATTGGGCACCCTCAAGTCTCCTCTGTAAAACATCATTTTCAGCCTTGAGATGCTGAATGATCTCCTTCGCCTCTTGGCTAGGAGAACTGGCCTCAAGATCAATCACCGGATCCTCATGAATCATGGGCTCTTTGCCCCTCTGTAGTACCTGTGCTGGTGAAGAAATCGAGGCCCCTTCCACCTGATGTGGAGATAACACTCGCTGAGCTGAAGATGAAGGCGAGACCCCTTCCACCTGCTGTGGAGATAGTACTCGCCTAGCTGCTGCAAATAAGGCCCTTGGGCCTTTCTGATAAGTGACCAAAGGAGTGGAGCTGACATGTCGGGTGACGGGAGCATCAGGCTGCTGAGATGGTCCTCCCTCCTCATGAATGACCTCATGGTGTGGCTGAGGTGGCACTGTGAAAAACTCACGGGAGATGAACTCCTCCCATGAGATGCCATGCTGAGTCAACTGATGTGAGACTATGAGCTGAATCAAACCATAATGACACAAGCTCCTGTACTGCTGGGCTGGGGTCTTCTTCTACAACATGGGCACCATCCTCTGAATGTTATGAAACAAGAAGATCGGGATGTTCATCATCCTCACTCGGGTGAAATGCATCAAAAGGCGAATGTGATATGAGTACACCTGTGAAAATCTGCCCTCACAGGTAAAATAATGCATAATAAGCCTCATGATGGGAGCATACTCGCTCCGGAGAAATCTGAATGGAAAAACACCTGTCAAAAGTCTCACGAATGGTGGCCGGACATAGGGCTCAAAGTGAACAAAATCTAGCAATCTGCGCTTAGGCCACACCTCACCCACATTTGGTATCCCTGTAGCCTGTGAGATCACCTCAGGAGTCAATGTGAAGTTCACCCCTGCCAGAGTGACATGTCCATCATGGAGGTGTAAGACAAACAAGCGGGCCAACTCTCTATGATGCTGAATCTGAGAAATTCTCTCACAGAAATCATAACAAGACATATACTGAAAACAAGTCACTGCCATGGGGCAAGCCTGTAATTCTACCAGAGAGGTGGGCTCCTCTCGCTTATGATGTCCACCCTTACCACCCTTACGAGGCCTCCTCTGTTCCTCAACCTCTGTAGATGATGAATGGTCATCACTTTGCTCATAAGTTTCGGTTTCTGACATGGTTTAGGAGCAAAGTGGACAAATAAAACTGTTGTCTCTGCCTGCAAAAAGTGCTGAAATCTATGTTGTTTCAAGGGGAACAAAACATGAGGGAAATGTTAGGGGAGGGATCTTTTAACAAGGAATGTGAATATATAAATATTACAGGGAATTTTTAAGGGAAATTTTGCAAATCATATGCATATAGGAACACATATTTGTAATAGGGAAATCATTTGCAAAGATTATTGCATATGGGAAAAACATGCATGAAAGTAAACATGGGAATATATGTATTCATGTTCAATAAGGGAAAAAGGGAAACCATGCACAAAACATGCTGACATTTTACCAACAGTTTTTGTTATTTTGCATAAGCATATGGTAGAGGGGAAATAGGGTTTTCATTTTTTGTTTTTGATGCTTTGGGAAAGGGGTAGGGTTTTCATTTTTAATGGCTAGGGATGGGGAAAAATTTGCATTTCATTTATAAAATGACATGGGGGAAAATAAGATGTACATATGAATGTGAGCAAGAGGGAAGGGAGGGAAACAAACCAAAGGAAAAACAGCTTGAAACACCATAAACCCTAGCACAGTTTGCACATGAATATTGCAGCCATATAAGTCTTTTCATTTGCATAATTTGAGATTAAAATCATAGCATAAAACCTTATATTCATCACCATCCTCAAACACCATGTGTAAAGAGCCTACCTCGACCAATTTAGATGATTTGAAGGAAGATTGAGCAGTTTTGTTGAAGTTTGCAGGTAAGCGGTTCAACGGGTCGCGCACCTCCCAACGGGTCACGCCCGTAGTAATTCTGAACTGCGGAGGAGTCCTGGACGGGTCGCGCACCTCCTTTGACGGGTCGCGCACCACTCTGTTGCCCGAAATCACTATAATTTTGCTTCTTTCTCTCAATCACTCTCTCTTTCTCTCTTGCAAGCTCTAAAATGCACAATGAGAGTGAAAGGAGGGAATTTGGGCTTTTATAAGTCTCATTTGAAAAAATTTCATTTACAAACCCACTTTCTAATGTTTTTTCTTTTGACACTTTATAACACTGATTTTTGGTTTCCTTTATCCTGATTTTGACTCATTGAGTGCTTTGACTTGATTCTTTTTGCAGGTAGATCATCTGAGGGACTTTGGCAAGGGGACCAGGGTTACTGCTGTCCTTTTGAAGACTTTTTGGAATTTCATTCTTTTTACACAAATTTAACATGACCTTGGGTTTAAAAACAGAGTTTTTTAAATCCAAGGGTACAAATGAACTGTACATGATGAACATATCAAAGAAACATGTTTACAATCCTCCCTCTGGCTTGCTGGGCACTCAAGGACTTTCAAAGACATGACCTTGCAAGGATAAATGACCAAAACCCTAGACCTAGGACCTTTGACCTTAAGACAAAACAAGACAAGCTTGAAAAACTTAATGACTGATATGACCTGATCCAGCAAAGCCAAGAGGGGTATAAATAGACCAGCTCCTCCATCAGGGTTATGGCATGCCTAACGGGATGCAAAATTTGACACTGATGAGACACCTACTAATGCAAATGCAAAGAGCTTTGATCACTGATGGAGGGCTTTCAAGACCGACACTAACACAAGGTATTTGGGACCATTGTGTTATTGATGTGGACATCAACTACTGGGCTTCTAGGGTCCAGATATTTTGGGTAGATTATCTGCCCCAACATCAGGTCGGAAAGTTTTCCTATGACATTGCTGGTTGGGGCATCTCTTTTGCACCTTCCTAGATGCCTAGAGCACTTCTCTTTGATCAACCTATTGTAGATATGCACATCTTTTATGACTTGGAGAAGTGGTATCTTCACACATAAATGTTTCAATTCTCCCAGGAGTTCAGTCTCTTCTGGGGTAGGTTAGATTGTCATGGATAGTCTCTCAGGAAAGGGTGGATTTTCTTTAGGTTCTCTTTCCTCTTTATCTTCCTCAACCTCCCTGGGTGGAGGTTGGCTATCTAGGAGAATTTTCCTGGATTGCAAGTTAATTTCTTGAATCTCCACAGCATAAGTTGGGTATGATGGTTCCCAACTATACACATGCTAAGCCTGTCTATTGTTCAGGTTCAGATTTGGCTAGGCAGGCATTTGGGGTTTCCTTGGTGGAGCAGAAGGTAACGATTGTGGTTGGGCAGGTGGTGGAGGCAGAAGAGCGGGAAGAGAGTTGTATTGGGGCATCCACCCCTGATGAGATGCATTCCACTAAGGTTGCAGCTAAGCATAGGATTGAAATGAATGGGTGGCTGGTTGGGCATGATATTGAGATGTGAAGGACCAAGGAGGAGGCGTGGACTAGGAAGGATGAGCACGGGGGCACAAGAAGGTATGGAGGTGACTTGGTTGGGGTTGTAGTATGCCTGAGATGTCCCTTGCATCCCCTGTTGGTATGGTCTAGGTTCATGCAGCCTCCTTTGGTTTATGTAATAGATCTATTTAGTGACTCCTTCAACCCCTTGGTATATAGCTTTAAGTCCGAGCAAGGAAGGGCAATTATCTATAGAATGATATTCTTCATAGACTAAACAAACCCCTATAGAGTTCCATGGGCATTCATTCCTAGGATGCCTCCTATTGCATCTAGGCCAAAAAATGGCCAAAGCCCTCTCTGCTTCCTCTTGTTTTCTTTTGATATGTAAGGTATCCATTTGCATGGCAAGAGTCTGCAACATCTCACTCTTGAAGTCTTCCAACATGTTTCCAATTTCACCTTTATTGGATGAATTGGAAGAAGAGGTACTGGTTATGGGTTGACTCCCCCTACCTTTCTTTCGGGCTGCTCTGGAATGGTTTCTAAAAATAGTCTTTATGTCCTCATAGGATAATTGGTAGATGTCTCCCTCGGCTAGTAGATGGAGGGTGTCTAAAAGGTCTTCTTGAATTCCCCTAAGCAGGACCAATTTTAGAGACTCGGGGTCAAGTGTACACCTATCCCTTTTGTAACTGAGCTAGAACCTCTCTTCATAGTCTTCCAGGGACTCATCACTTCCCATGGTCATTCAGAAGATTTCTTCTTTAGTATATTTTGACCTACAATAGTCTTGATACTTTTTGTTAAAGGCATGCTACATCTGAGCCCAAGTTGTGATGTTATTTCCAGGGAATCCCATGAACCAGTGTAGTGTTGCATCCTTGAGAGTAGAAGGGAACAGTTTCAACTTTTGCTCGTCTTCTGCATAGTCATAAGTTCGACAGATGATAGCAAAATCAAACAAGAAGGTGTCAAGATCTTCTATAATCAGACCATGGAATTGAGGTAGGGCTGAAGGAATTATATTCTTCATTTTGGTGTCCCCATTGGTCTCTCGAATGGGGAAGGTGCCCTCTATTCTCTCTCCATTTCCCCTAGCATTTTTGTTTTCAGCCATTGGCTCCAGAGGAATGTTTTCTTCTTCTTCTTCCCCTATAGGTTCTTCAAATATGTCTGGATGTTCAACTAAGGGCTCTTCTTGATTGTAGCCACCGAAGAAGAGAGAAGGTTGGTTGTGTGAAGTAGTGGGGGTGTTGGGCAAAAATTTTCCTCAGTTATCTCTACTCCTACGAGGCATGAAAGGAAATATTTTTGGTTGGATTTTTGTTTCTTTTTCCCCACACTCAAAGTACCTGCAAAAACTAAAATTGTGATTGAACAAAACAAATTGAAACTAGCTTAAATGAACTTGTTGAATGGAAATTTGTAGAATTGAAAAGGAAAGCAAGGAAATGCAGAATTGAAAGAAAATAAATGACTAGTCTACTGCCGAAATAAACTATTAGCAGAATGTTGCAATAAGAAATAGAAGAAAGCAGTAATCACAGAATAATTTGACACTTCCCCAGCAATGGTACCAAAAAGTGGTGAGCACCAGTATTGTAGCAAGAATGTTGCAACTCCTGGGCTACCAACTTTACTTTTATCAACCTGGTAGTTCATAACAAACTTGGAAGCGTCGTTGCTATATGCACAAGCACTAGTTCTCACTGCAGGTTGTCACTTGGTCAGTCGGTGCGAGATCACTAGGAGCTCAAGCCAACTTCTATAGATTTCAGAAAAAGCTCTATGTGTGACGAACAAAAAGAAATATTACTCTACAGATGCTATTCTAACTGTAGAAAGGAGAAATACCAGAATGTGAAGCAAAACCTAGTAAACCCTAATTAACAACCTAATTCTACTTTTGCCAAAAACACTATGTAATCCATGAAAGAAATCCCATTACCTACTCAAGGAAGTAAAAAAAATCTAACCATGCTATTTCTGGAAGTAAATAATCAAAAAACATATTTTTGGATTTTTATTTGTTTTTATGTGAATTTAACATGCATCTAATTTATTATGTGTGTGTGCCAGCGGTTTTGGAGCTTGGGAGGATATAGGATGGTGTGGATTGGTCCTAGGAGGTCTTAGGTGGCCTTCTGGAGGCTTTTCCCACACTCGGCCTTCAAAAGAAAGCCTACAGGAAAAACTACAAGAGGACACAGGAAAACTACAAGAGGAAAACAAGGAATTACAGGAGGCCAAGAGCACTTTTCATTGTTTTGAGGGTGTGAGAGTGGGTGTAAAAGGTGGATGAAGGTTGGAATGAGGTGTTAGGATGCCTAAGGTCTACCATGAATCACTAGGAGAGAGAAATATGGTTGGGTTTTCTCAAGGAGAGAGGAAGAAGTTCTATGAAAAATGAAGGAAACTAGGGCAGAATTGAGGTGAGGTTTGGGAGACCTATAGGGCATGGATCAAATGGAGGGTGTGATTGATGGTAAGATAGCCTATTTTTGGAAGAGATTTTATACATAGAAACTAACAATCAACCAAGAAAATCAAGCAACCAATGAAATGAGTGCATCCTAGGAAAAACAGAGTTTTGCATTAAAATGGCCTAAACTATGATGTATAGAAGGAAATGTTGGGAAATGTTGTAAGAAAGGAAAGCATGCAAAAGGACTATTTAAAATCAGGAAGTGAACATGATAAAGAAGATCTAAAGCAAAGAAAAACTGGACTATCAACCTACTAGAGAGCTGCAAACACTAGAAGTCCTAGGAATGAGGAAAATCTGTGTTTTTGGGGCAGCAAGAGAGTCTTTGCCTCAAATCATGGTCCCAGAGGGAGGAAGAGAGGCCAAGGCACTGTTGCTAGCCTTTTGAATCTTCTTTGATCACTGCTTAACCTACTATAGAAATCACAAATGGAAGCAAGCTACTAAATCATCAAAAGCAACCTATTCTTAACCATAAGAGAAATACATCTAACAGCAAACTAATCTACAAACTAAATTAAAGCATGCAAATACAAGTAAAGAGAATCTTGGCTACTTTGATTGGGCCCTAACCCAAGATATTTAGCCCTCTGAGGTAACTCAATGCTAGCTCAAAAAGGATTCCATCTTCATTATCAAAAGATAGCAAGATTACATAAAACTGTCATAAAATAGTAAGCTCGAAATTTGAGCAAATTTTACACAAGCAAAAAACTCGACCCTAGTGAGGCCCTAGGCCTCTCTACTTATACATATGAAGCTATCAACATATTCCTTAAAATCAGGGAGGCTTGGCTCCCAAAACTCGAGATAAATATCAATCATCTTCCACTTGCTCGGCTGCCTTCTAGTGCATGATTCGGCTGCTTGTACTCCAAGCTTAATGAAGGGGAATTCAAAGTGAGGAGTAATGAATGAGGGGGATTGCCTCCTATAAGTCCTCTCCTCTATCTACTTCAATTTATTACTATAGTTTGACCACTAGATCCTTGACTTTGACCTCGAAATACATCAATAATCTGCATTAAATACATGTTAGACCACATGGCATAATAACTAACTCAACTCACCCTATAAGCATAAATATAATCAGAAAATCATGCAATAAGCTAAGAGAATGGTTGATTTGACTAGGTTAGGAGGTAAAATGATCCCATATAATTACCCATTTATGAGGCTCATCACAATTGTTGGTTGAAGCATGCAACGCAACGGTCTATTTTCATAACAATATTCCTCATCGAATTCTTGGCATGATCAACCCATAGAGGCTTTCTCGAGGAGGAATCTAGATGTGTCACACTTCAAGATCTTTGGAGCCTCTATCTATTGAAATGTCTCCAAATAATTGAGGAATAAGCTAGAGCCGACAACAGAGTTGGGGGTATCTATAGGTTACATAGAAACTCCCCACAACTACCATGTGTATTTTCCATCCTGCAGAATGACAGTTGTGTGAAGGGATGCGAAATTTGATGAAAATTGTGTGAAGGGATGTGAAATTTGATGAAGACAAAGCCATACGGTGTTCTCTTGAGAGGGAGCTTCAGATCCCACCAGAGTAGTGATGCGGGAGCATTCAGCCCAAGGAAAATCATTGTAAATAGTAGACATAAGGGGTCATGTGTTTTTGGGAAATTAGTTTCCTAAGTCTCAAGTCAATTTAATATTTAGGCTTTTAAGTGTGATTTAATTATATGTTCTCAAAACAAATAAATGAGAACATGAGTAGTTCCATGATCCTAGGAGCAAGGGAGAGCTTTTAGGCATAAAAGGGAGAATAGATGTGGACCATTGAGAAAAACAAGGGGCTTTTCTATTTTAAAACAGAGAAAAGATGGAATGGATAAAGTCTACCATATATGTACATATGCATGCATGCAGCGAGCTTTAGGCTTTTGTTAAAGGATGGGATTAGGTCCTTCATAGTAATCCAATCCTAGTTTCTATATAAACATATGTAAGCCTACGGGCAGAGGAGGAGGCCACCAATAGTAGAATCAGGCCTGGGCGAGACGAGGAGTCTCGAATGTAATCTTTGCGTTTACATTAATATATATACATAGTTATTTTTGAATGTCTCAATAGAGTGTGAATTGCATGTTTATGATGAATTATGAATTGAACTCGTAGGTTCTGTGACAAGGGGTTACAGACAGAGTTCTGCAGAACACGCAGAGAGAGAGAGAGAGGAGGTTGATTCAGCAGAATCGAAATGGACCATCGAGTCTAATTGAAGCGACAAAGCGAAGCTCTAGAGAGGTAGTAGAGTGAGGATTCACTAAGGAGTAAGCTCAAAGTGCTTGAGCAGTGGAAAGGTGGAAGCCAAAGCCCTGAATAAAACAAAGAAACCATAGAAAACTCACTGAAACAGCGGAGAAATTCCAAGTAAAAGGAATAAACGGAGAAGTGCAAGTGAAACTCAGCAGCCAATAGATCTTATAGATCAATGGATGTGATTTAATTGCATCGGTGAAATACACTTTTAATTGATCGGAATGAGCCTTGGAGAGTTGCGACGAGCGAGCATCGATTAATCATGGACCGTTGGATCATGGTCAGATCAATGGTCACGATTAAATGACATGTCGACGATCGGAGGTGGCAAGGGTCAACAATATGAGTGTTGCGATATCACCGATAACAATAATCGGCAATTGGCAATGATAATATATTGGCATTGGCAGAGATCGGGATTATAAGCGGACAGACTAGGAAGGAGTGGACCCGAAGGTATTTGAAAACGCAAATACATAACCTTTGAAGTCCGGTATATGAGTTGGCGTGAGATTTCTTTTTTTTTGTAAGCTACGGCATTTCTATTATCTACATCAAATTTAAAAGTACAAACTTAGGAACCTCAATCCGCCCAACTGGGAAACCGGATCTGTTGGCTCCTATTCATCAGACAGTCAATAAAGTTTTTCATGCTGAAAAATGTCAAAAAACTTTGCAGGACATTAAGCCCTATCTCGCCAGGTTTTTCCAAAAAACTATTCTTTCCAAGTACTACTAACAGACCCAATTTTACTACTACTGCTATGGCATACAAACTAATATTCAAAAACCAGAGCAGTATCATTCTAAATTCAAAAAGAAGACAGTTAACAGGCCTCTCAATTCGCCGCATTTCCTCTTCCGGATTTATTGCTGTCGTTGGTCTTCCCCAGCTCCTTCAGCATCTCTTGGATTTCCTTGAGTTGCTCGTTCTGTTGACGAAGCAGCCCTTCCACGTTCGCCACCTCCTTTTTCGCTGCCGCCGTTTCCTGTGCCATTTCCACCATCTCAGCCGCGACTTGCTCCATGGCCTTTGCCAAGAGGTGCTTCAGCACCCAGTAAGTGTGAAGAGCGCGGCGGTAAAGGGTTAATCTGCCTCGCGTGTTGCCTGGGTCCGGCAGCTGCGAGGTCCATTCATCCATCTCCGGGTCGGACGGTTCCTCTAATACTCTGTCCTCCATGACATCAATAATTTTCCTTATGTCTACATTTGTCTCCAAATTGTAAGCCTGTTCAGCTTCATGCACCGCCATGCTGATCGATTTCTTCCCCCTTTTCCGTCTTCTCTGTGCCTGATTACCCTCCTCGTTGATGATTGGTTGTCGGGGTCTACCTCTGCCTCTCTGTTCATGCGTCTTCCATCTTCCGCCCTTTCTGCCTCGCTTAGTTCCTTTGCTGCTCTGCCCTGTTTCGAAATGCTTGCTCCTGAAACCTTCCCCCTGGCTATACTCCATTTCATCTGAGCTTTCTATTTCGATTTTTACACGGCCCCGTTCAAAATGCCTGTCGCCTACTGCCTCCCTCTCTTCCTGGACTGTCTTATCCCTTCTCTCAGCCATTTTGGTGCGATTGAGGCGTTGATTATGGTTCCTCTGCCAGGTCTCCCCTTCTCTCGCCACCTTCTTCGAATTCTTGTTGCCTGTCGCTCTTCTCCTATTCCGCCTTATGGAATTCTCGCCATCTTTTTGCTTATGATGGGTTTGCTCTCCACTTATTATCTCCCTTACACCTTGAATGATGGTTTCTTCGGTGATTTCCGGTTTTCGTTTTGGGCCGCGTCCCTGCTGTTCTGAATTATCATTAAATGTTGATGTCAGGGAGTTAAGGCCGTCGTCCTTCTGTCCTGTCTTCGCTGCCGCATGAACCTGCCTTATTCTCCTTCTCCCGCTCCACGCGAATTTTTGATTACCATTATGTTGTTTCATGGTTATCGTTGTCTATGAGCTGTTTTAAGCCGTCCCATCTTGTCATCGCTGCTTGATTAGTCCAGCTGTCATCCACTTTCGCCAATGATTCTTTACTTCCCCAATTAGCCAAGCAATCCGCGGGTTTATTTCCTTCTCTTCTGACATGAGAGGTGATCTTGTATTCGATCCCTTTCAGGGTTTCCTCGATATCTTGGACTATACTCGCTGTTCTCCAGCTTTTAACTACCTTCTCCCACTGTTTCCCTTGGATTAATTTCCTTATGGTACTAATGACCAGGGCTGAATCTCCTTCGATTTCTATCTTCCTATATCCATTTCTTATGGCAATTTTGAGACCCTGATACACTGCCATAAATTCCGCTTCGTTATTACTCATTGTTCCTCCGTGTTCTGCATAGATCCATTCTACCTCTCCTTGTCTGTTTCTGAAGACTCCTCCAAATCCTGCTGGACCTGGGTTCCCCTTTGCTGCCCCGTCGAAGTTGAGCTTGATAAACCCTTCCGGTGGCTTACGATAAACTGCATGACTTTGGCCTGCTATAGGTTGGTGCTGCTTTGCTTTTTGATGGTAGATCATCCCTTGTTCCAAGTTCAGCCTTTTTAGGATTTCTGTTTCTGCCTCAGAGGTCTTCCAATCTTCTTCTGCCCAATTTTCCGCTAGGATTGATTCTCTGATTTGTCTTAGGGTTCTTTTCCAAACTTCTTCCGGATCTGAAGATTTCCCCTTAAAGATTCGACCATTTCTCTCTTTCCAAAGATTCCACACGTTGAAGCCTGCTGTCATGCTCCAAGCTCTTCTTACTACCTTGCTTTTAAACTTTCCTTCTCCCCAATCACATAGGGTTTGAATTATATCCTGTGGATTTCGTTCAGTGGTCGAGAATAAGTTTCTAGTCTTTTCCCATTGGAATTGGGCCACGCTGCATCCATTGAGAAGGTGTTCCTGGTCTTCTTCGTCTAGATAACAAAGGCAGCATCTTGATGGACCTGAGAAACCTCTTTTTTGTATTCGATCCCAAGTTAAAATGTGTTTCCTTCCTACCAGCCATACGAACATTTTGATCTTCGGCCACCATTTATTTCTCCATATCTTCCTCCACTTCTGCTCTTCCTCCCCCTGCTCTTGTTGTATCTTTACTTTATAAGCTTCCTTTATGGTGAACGCTCCTTTCGTTTCTTTGCCCCATCGAAGGATGTCCCTGCCTCCTCTCTTTTTTATTTTCCTGGAATCTAATTCCTTGCCAAATATAGTTTTTTGATCCTCTGTTGCATTCCTATTCCATTCATCCATAGATTTCCATTCCCTCCATTCTTCATTTCCTCTTTCTTCTATCCAATAATCTTTAACCCTAATGAGGTCTCTGTCCATACCTGTTCTGTAGATTTCTTGCATTCCTTGTAGGTCCAACATTTTCTCCCTTTGTTGCCATGCTTCCTCCCAAAATCTCGCATTCTGGCCTCCTCTGATTTCCCAAAAAATATGCCCATCAATTAATTCCCTGCTTTGAATGGTTAGGTTCCATATGTCTGATCCCCGAGGAGCTTCTTGTTTCCTTAGTATTTCTTCCGGGGTGGATGGCATATTATATTTTGTTGTCCAGATTTCTTTCCATAGGTCCTTCCCCCCTTGCATCCATCTCCATCTTGACTTGGTTGCTAGAACTTGATTTAGGGTCCATGGGTCTCTTAGGCCAAGACCCCCTTTTTCTTTTGGTTTGGTTAGGCTGTCCCATGAACAGAGGGCCCATTTCTTTTGTTGCTTGGGTCCTCCCCAAAAAAAATTTCTGTAAATATCTACCAGCTTATTGCATATTCCTTTTGGTGCTGCCATCACTGATAAGGGATATATCAGGATCGCCTGAATGGTGGATTTAAGCAGAACAACCCTTGCTGCCAAGTTCAGAGTGCGAAAAGTCCAATTTTCCAGTCTTTTCATGATCTTTTCCAGGATGTTCTTCCAGTTTCCTATTTTGAGGGATGAGGAATCTAGCATAGTTCCTAAGTACTTAGTTGGGAGATCCCCTTTCCTATAACCCAAGATCCTGGTTAAATGGTTTTTAATGGGCTCCACTGTATTAAAGAAAAATGTTCTTGATTTCTCATTGTTTACCTCCATGCCTGAGCCTTCCATGAATACCTCTAAAATTTTCTTTATCCTTCTCACCTCCTTCATGGAGGCTTTGCAATATATCATGATGTCATCCACGAACTGTTGGTGGGTGACTGTAGTTTGATTGCCCCATAGTCTCAGGCCCTGGATTTTCCTTTCTCTTAATTCTTTTTTGAAGTATCTACCTAATCCTTCTGCTGCTATTATGAAGAGAAAGGGGGATAAGGGGTCCCCTTGTCGAAGTCCTCTTGTAGCATTGAACGTCACTGATGGCGCCCCATTTAGCAAGATAGAGAAATTCGGGGTGGAGATCATGCTTAAGACCCATTTCACCCATCTGTCACAGAATCCAAAGGCTTTAAGGATAGTTTCTAGATAATTCCAGCTTAACCTATCATAGGCTTTTGACAGGTCTAATTTTATCAACATTCCTTTTTCTTTCTTCGTTTTCAGAGTGTGGATTACTTCCTGGGCCACCACTAACCCATCCAAGATCTGTCTTCCTTCTACAAACCCAGTTTGCTCTGGGGAAATTATGCTTGGTAGAATCGATTTCAGCCTTTGTGCCACCACTGATGCCACTATCTTGTAGATAACGTTACATAAAGCTATAGGGCAAAAGCCTTCAGCTTGATCCGCTTGATTAGTTTTAGGAATAAGGGTCAGCAGGGTTGAGTTTATTCCTGGCCATATTCTTTGATTGATTCTAGCTTCCTCCACCACTTCTAAAACTTCTTCAGCAAGAAAATGCCACCCTGCTTGAAAGAATTCTACCGTATACCCGTCCGGCCCGGGAGCTTTGTTCCTTTTCATGTTCCTGACTATATCCTCCACTTCTTCCATCGTAACTTTCCTCATTAAGGCCAGATTCTGATCTCTGGTTACCAGTTTTGGGATCTCCCTGCTTATCTTTGTTATGGCTTCTAATCTATTATCCTGAGTTTCCTTTAATAAGTTTTTGAAATGATTGACCAGCACTTTTTCGATTTCTTCATGCTGGAGGACTCTCTGACCTTCTTGATTTTTTATTGAGAAGATTCGGTTTCTTTGTCTATGTTGTACCATCGCTTTATGGAAGAACTTAGTATTCTTTTCCCCTTCTCTAAGCCATTGAACCCTTGACTTCTGTCTCCATAAAATCTCTTCTTGTTTCCTTCTTTCTTCTAGCTGGTTCAATATAATTCCTTCTTCCTTTGTTCTTTCTTCCTGTATGCCTTCTAGGATATCTATCTGCTGCAGCTCTTCCATTCTCTGCTCCAGGCGCTTTTTTTCTTCTAGAATATTACCAAATTCTTCTTTATTCCACTTTTTTAATTTATCCTTCATCTCCTTCAGTTTGAGTTGAAAGGTGTGCATCTTATTTCTTCCTCTTTGGTCACTCTTCCTCCACCATTCTTCAAGTTTCTCTACCAGTCCTTCATTTCTTAGCCAAAAAGCTTCGAATCTAAAGGGTTTGTTGGATGGTCTTTGCTTTAGATCTATTTCCATTTTAATCGGCCAATGGTCCGATCCTGTTACCGGGAGAATTGTGGCTTCTATGAATACATCCTTCATCATTATTTGTTCAGAGATTAAGAATCTGTCAAGTCGAGATGCAATTTGATTAGCTCCCCCTCTGCGGTTATTCCAAGTGTGGTTTCCATTTATGGTTTGAATATCGATCAGTCTCTGCTCCCTTATCAAGTCTCCGAACTGTTCCATTGCTTTATCCATTCTCCTTAGCCCTCCTCTTTTTTCCTCTGAGGTTTTAATCAGATTGAAGTCCCCTCCTATGATCCATTGTTTTCCAGGGATTAGACTTCTCAATGCTTTTAAATTTTGCAGAAAGTTTTCCTTTTCTCCTTGGATATGTGGCCCATACACCCCTGTTATAATAACCTCCTCCATAGTTCCTATTATCTTTGTTGTCCCTGTTAGTATTCTTGGGAAGCTTATCCAATTACTTAATTGAATTTCTTCAGGGTTCCAAATTATTACCAGACCTCCTGCGCTCCCGATCGCATCCTGTCCCATCATTTCATATATGTTCTTGTTTCTATTCAGGATTTCTCTCATTTTCTCAGTACTTATTTTTGTTTCTTGTACTATCATTATGCTAGGTTTTTCTTTTTTCAGTCTGTCATTCAAATACCTCTGTTTGCCTCTGCTGTTGAGGCCTCTTATGTTCCAGCTTGTAAAGAGGTATCACTCTTCCTGAATTAACTAGCATCTCTCCAACTTCTTGAATTGTTTCACTCATTGTTCTTCTACCTCTTTTTTTACCTCCCTTGCCAATGCTGCTCATTCCTAGATTTTGTGTTTCCTGCTTCGCCATTTTCCCGTCTTCTCTATCTTCCATTATTCCTTTTTTCTCTTTATATCTTTGGAAAGCTTCTTTGTACATCTGTTTCTGATCCTCTGGGATAAATCTTTCATCGAGCCTCTTCCATTCCTGTAGAAGCTTTGCCATTACTTGTTCTTCTTCTTCTCCTTTTGTTTTCTGTGGGTCTATTTCCATTTCTCTTTGGTCCTCTTGGTTTTCTCTTGGGCTTTCTGCCCTCTCTTGATCCTTATTCATTTGATCTATCTCTTTGTCTGCATTTTCTTTTATTACTTCCATTCCTTCTGATTCATCCTCCTCGTTTGCCTCTGTTTCTGCTTCTTCATCCTGCAGAATTTGAAACTTATTTTGGGATTCTGTACTATGGGTTCCTTTTTGCTTGCCCATCTGTGTCTTGCTATTTCCTCTCTTTTTCTTCCTTTGCACTTCTCTGAAATCCTCTTCCTCTTCTCCTGTTTTCCTTGTTGCATTTCTCCTCTCATTTTCTGCTTCCCTTTCCTTTTCTGCTAGCGTAATGGGACAACCTCGATATAAATGGCCATACTCATGGCATCTTCTGCAACGAAATGGGATATGTTCGTAGTCAATTGGTTGGTGCCAGATATCGTCATGATATTCCAATTCTATTGTGTCTGGGAGTGGCTCTGTGATGTTCATGTACGCGCATATTCTAGCATATGTTGTATATCTTCCCCTCTTTGTCGACTCTGCCACTTTCACAAACAATCCTATTGCATTTCCTATGCCCTTAAGGATCTCTGGGTCCCAAAATTCTGTTGGTAGGCCGAAGAGTCTGATCCATATCGGGGCAGCTAACATTCTTTCCTTCTCTAGGTTGTAGCAGTCTACCCACTCCCTCATAAATAGTCCACCATTGTTCATGAAGTAGGGTCCTTCCTCAAAGATCCTTTCCCTATCTTCTAGATTGGAGAATATTACTGTAAAAAATCCTTTCGCTCCCAACTTTACTTCCACATGTCCTTTTGGTTTCCACCTCTGCTAGATCCATCTAAGTAGATCTTTCTCTGCTGGCCAATATCCTACGAACTTACAGATCAAAGCATAATCTCTCATGTAGCTTCTATATTTCTCTAATCTATTGGGCGGAATTACAAACCTGGGTTTGTTCGTCGCCCTCGACAGACATTTACTTGTTACTCTCATTCTCCTTTGCGCTCCCGCTGCTGAAGTTTCTCCTTCATTTGTTCTATCTCCTTCCTTCTGTCGCTCCTTTCTTGCTTCCCCCGTTATTACTGCCTTGTAGGAGGGGATCTCTCCCCTCCCCTGCTCCGTTCCCATTTCTTTCAGTCAGAACTTTCCCTTTGATTATCCCGCGCTCCTTAGTTTTCCGTCTTTTTCTTCTCCAGATTCTTGTGTTTTTGAGGTCCGCACCCAAGGTTTGTCCTGGTGCGCTGGATCCACCCTTAACCAGCGTTCTTCCTTCCTTTGGTTGAACCCTCGCCTGCGAAACCCTCGTCTCGCATCCGCTCCGAAACCCTAGCTCGGCATCAGGCCATTGAAACCCTCGTCTTTTCGAGTTGGCGTGAGATTTCCTTTGTATTCCCATATGTTTAATATTTCTGATAGTTTATATGGCACGACCCTTTTAACACAAAAGCATGTGTTAAACGATCTGATAGTTATATCGGAGTCAGAGGAGGGGTGATGGCATATATATGTATGACCCATTGAACATGCGATGGCCGATTGCGATGAGGTTTTAGCCTTAGGTTCTGTGCAGAACCATATAAAGGAGGAATAAGGCGTATTTGCATGGAATTCATTTGTGTAAGGATTTCACCGAGAGATTAGCGCCGATAGTGTTTTGTGTGAAACCAAAGCATATGAAAAGTTATATATAGGGACTGTGGTTCTGAAGGTTTATTATAGTCCCGACAGAGGGTTACAGTGGGGTGATTGGTTCCGATACAAAGGAACGACTGTATAAAGGGGCCTTGACCATTTATGGTCTAAAGATTTAACTCCTTCATTGAGTTAAATATCCTGGGACAATTGTGGATGCATTGTTGAATAAATGCAGATTGTGGGTATGTGCGGGTTGACCCTGGCATCAGTTGGCTAAGTATGGTTTATGCTAGGTGTAGCCCTACACCATTAGTGGTATTAGAGCAGATCTGTATCAGAGTAGAAGTTTGAAATCAGAGCAGATTTGTAATCTGTAAGAGGGAACTTTGAAGTTCTTGGAAGACTGTAGCAGTTCCAGTAGAGGACTTGGAAACCAACTAGAGGACAAGCCATTCAAAGTGCAGAAGAATGGGAGAGAAAGATCATGCATAGATCTTGGAGGTAAGACAGTGTATTTTATCTCAAAGTTAAATTGAAGATTGTTGGTTGCAGATGAAGCATCTCATAAAGGACAGCAAGAGAAGTTGTGAGAGAAGAACAGATGTGTTCTTGAAGACAGAGTAAGGAGAATACTCTAAAAGAAAAGTGGCAGTGAACCTGAAGAATCCAATAAGAGATTGGACAGAGAGGACAACTGAAGTGTTCTCAAGAGAGAGTGAGAGATTGCAGAAGCCTAGAAGGAGAAAAGGTGTTGCTCAAGAAGAGGTTCCAGACAGAGGACCTACGCTTACCAAAAGACTGAGTGAGGAGAGCTTAGTGAGGTAAGATTGCAGCCAGGAGGACTAGCTGTTGTAGAGGCTTGTTGCAAAGGAGCTCATGAAGAAAGAAGAGAAGAAGATGACTACTAATAGTCATAGCAGAGGTTTAGAGAGAAGCCACAGTAGAAGATATGAGAAGAAGGATGCCAAGGCAAATGGCAAGAGAATGAGTCAAGAAGAAATTGACAAAGAGGTTGCTGAATTAAAAGAACAACTAAATGCATTAAGGAGAATGCTTAAGGAAAGCCAGAGACTAGGTTGGGTCTTGAGGAAGAAGCCAGTAGAATGGCATGAGATGCAGAGAAGGTTGCAGCAAAAGAAAGTGAAGTGGTTGAAGGGAAAACTCAAGGAAGTTGAGTTAGAATTGGAAGAATCCATTTCTGAACCAAAACAAGGAGAATTCCTGGGAGATAGTGAAGATGAAGACTTGAAGACTGAAACTTCAAGTAAGGCTAAAGGGTCACATGGTTTTAAATCTGACAATTTGTGTATGTTTGCAGGTGAAGAACAATTGGCTGATATTGTCATGAAGAAGGAAAAAGACTAGAAGAATCAATACTGTTCTGGAAGAAGATGAGCTAGATAGATCTCATATACAGCTGGTGGAAGATGTCAAACAACTAAGTGAAGGGCTTGAAGAGATTGAAGAAGAGACCATCGAAGAATTTATAAATCATATGAATGATTTAGAACAGCAAGGAGATATGATGGCCGAACCATCTAGTGAGACCATAGGGTCTTATATTTTTAAAACTGATAGTTTGTGTATGATGGCAAATATTGCAGGAGAAAAACATACATTTGAAGATACCTTCAAAGGAGATAAACAGCAAGGGACTGAAGGAAAACTTGAGGAAGATACTATGTTAGTTGAAAACATAGTAAAGGATCATCAATTCACTATGATGATAGGCACAGTAGAGATAGCCATGGAAACTGTTGAGATAGATAGTAGGGAAGAAGGACATCTATTGAAGGATGTTAAGAAGGAGGAACCCTATGCAAAGGATTTAACCTTGGGAAAAGGTGTTAACACCCAGGTTGTTCCCTTTGACTCCTGAGGGAATACGGCCAGGGTAACCACTAACCAAGCTTTGGATCACAGGTTCTAGCCAACTTGTAATCAGAGAGGGCTCTCTCTTTGACTGTTTAACTTTGTTCTTAAAAATCTTAGGCTAGATATGAGGTGAGGGTTTGGTTTGAAAATTTTGGTTGAATGATGTCTTTCAGTACTTACGGTGATATCTTCAGACAGTTTTGGACCATTGGGCAATGGAGTCTGTGGTTACAGGTTGTTTGAAGTGTTGAGTGGGATTGTTGAAATAGCAGGGCCATTTAAATATTTCATGAGACAAACTTGAAATTGTAATGATGAAGTATGTTTAACCAGTGGAAGGCAATTAAGAAATTTCCACTAAGTTGGCGATGTGAGAAAGAGATGTATTGACCAGGAGCAGGTTTGAATTCCTGAACAATAATCACTGTGAAAGGTATAGTTTGGAAGTGCAGCAATTAAGAATCACACTCTTATAACTATAACTGAGGAAAACATACATAATAGCATAGATTGAGTTCAGGGTATTCTATGAATAAATCCTGAGACTATTCTTTTTCTTTGCCATTAAACTGCAAAACACAGAACATGAATGGATTATGAAGGAAAAAACAAACATAACGAACAGGTCGAAGAAACTTATTGTTCCATGAAATACGCAGGAATCCTGTAGCATTCAGCAAGCACACCAAAACGCATCAGACAACACAGAACTTTGGAAATTCCATCAGCTTTGTTGTATTAAAACTCTGAACATTTACAGCATAGTATCTCCTGAAGAGAAAATCAACAACCCTTGCAAGCTTATGCGAGGGGGAATATATACAATCGGTTATACAAAAATATCTGAACCGCTGAGTCACTTGATAAATAAATACGCTCACCAACTTTACAGAATAGCAGATAAGGAAGTTATTGCTGCTCTAAATACAAAATTAATACTCTTTAATTCTGTCAGAAGTTCTTTGACCTTTGGAGGCTACTGAGTCGGTTGAGCGTTCTGCTTTAATGTTGAATGATGTGTCTTTATGGCTTTGTCATGCTGTAGCTTTCTCGGCCCTGTCATTTGTAGCTGTTAGTATTGCTTTAGTGGCCGAATTGGTTTGCTGAGCTGGCTCAGTCCATTCTTCTCCAGACATACTGAATGCATCAAATTTTTCTGAACATGATGACTTATATTTTTTGATGAAAAAACTTGATGAAAGCCTCTTGTTTACAGTAACAACTGTATCATTTTGGTCCACCATTCCTGTGTAGGCAGTTGATGTCTCAAAATTGCATCTAAGGTTTCATCTGCCTCTGTATATTTGTAGAAGTTTGGATGTACTTCAAACAAATGTTTGATCTCATTCATAATAAAACATAAGTTCTCTACTCTGTCATAGAGACTTTGCCCAGATGCTGGCCCTGTTTCCTCTGGGGTACTTGATCCTGCAGTGATCTGATTGGTAGCAAAAGTATTCACCCTTTTGGCATAATTTTCATGTGATAGTAGCCTCCCTGCGCTGTTCAGTAAGCCAGGAAGGCCTCTGCTTTGTAATGCTGCAAACTTATCCATGAATTTGTTTACTTCTGTTTGCATGTCCTGGCTTCTTCTATCCAATGTTTGTACCAGGCTTCTCAATGTGAGGAACCTCTTTATCAGCAGGATGGTTTCAGTTCTATTGGGGATCCCTATTGCTGCAAGCTGAGGACCTGTGCGGTTATTGAGAACGTTGATCATTCTATTGGCTATCTCAGGCATATTGCCTAGAGATGCTCTTGCTCTTTGGACTTCCCTGTGTGCTTTGCCTATGAGCTCCATTTGCTCATGAATAGTCTCTATATACTGCCATTGATCTGTTATTGATTGGCCAATGTTGGCCCATAAAACTATCCTGATTTCAGCTACAACCTTGTCAAGGGTGAGCTCTTTCTCCAACTCCTTTATCTTCTCCTTGAGAGCCTTTATTTCTCTTCCTTTTTCAGCTACATTTTTCTTAGACTTGTCATATTTTTCATTCATCTAAGCTAAATTCTCCTTGGCTTCATTTAGCTCGGCCATTTAGGCTTCCAGGGCTTGAATCTCATTCATCAGCTTCTGCATGTCAAGGCTTGGAGCCTGCTCTGATGTTGGTGATGGTGTTGATGTTGATGGAGTTGTCTTAACTGTTTGCACTGTAGGAGGAGTGACAATTTGAGGGGGTTCCTCAAGGTTGATTACTTGTGGAGGGGGCTGAAATGTTTGGCCTCCTTCTTTCTGCTGTAGGGCTGCCTGCAATGCAGCCTCTGTTTCTACCAATTTTTCCTCTGTCTGGACAAGTTGTTTATGCAGTGTTACCAGCAATGTTGATACATCCTGGTCCTTTCTTTGTTGGGCAAACTCCTCTGTTTTAGGGTGAAGAGTTGTTGGGATCTTTATCATCTTTCTTAGAGCTGCAATGTCTGAATCTCTTATCTTTAGCAGCTCCTTTATAGCTTTAGGGTCCTTTGGGTCATGCCCAAGCTCTATGATTATATCCTCCAAAGACCTTATTCTATTGTCTTTGGCCTGAGAGGATGCCTTCTCCAACTCAAGTTGGGTGGTTGTATTGTTCAGGCTATTTTCCAACCTATGTGCCAAGAAGGTCTTATCTGCAAGTGTAGAATACACCATCTCACCCGTTTGCTTGTGAAGTTCTATTTGATCCATAGGGTGGATGTCTTTTGCAAGAACCTCAAGGTTGGTCCTTATATAGTCTGCAGCTGACTGTGGTTGCAGCATGGTTGGCATGAAATGACTCATGGTCATTTTCCCCTCATTTATGTCATAAGCTGACATAAGCCTCTGCTGATTTGTAGGGGCCATTTTAAGCAGTTGATTATAGATCTGGAGCCTGAGTGGCTCATTTCTCTTTTTTATGTCAATGAATTGTTGCTTGATGCCTGTTTCGGCTCTCCTTTGCTGACTTGAGGAGATGATCTCTCCTCCGATTATTCTTTCTTGTTCCTGCTGAAAGGAACTGGCAGATGCCTCCATGCTTGGTGGGCCCATGCCCAAGGATTGCCCAATGGGCATCTCTTCTTCAGAAAAGGGATTTATCCTTTGCCTTTTCTCCCCTTGAGTTGTGGATGTGGTGAGGGGAGTCTCCTGCTCTCTATCCCTCTTTCGGTTTCTGTCTTCATTCTGAGGAGTTTGGAGCACCGAGGCCTCCACTGTCGTTTCCTGCCTAGGAGGCACAATTTCTTGAGCCTGTTGCCCAGTGGATATTGGGGCCTCAACTATTTGTTCTTGCTGCATTGCCTGCTCTTCTTTTTGCTGTTCTTTCTCCATCTGCTTTTCTTTACCCTTGCTTGACACCTGATGAACAGTTCTAGTTGCTTGCTGTTGGGCTGTAGAAGATGAGGCAGCTGCTGCAAGTTGCCTTTGATAGGAGGAGGAAACCTGCCCACAAGTTTCCAAGTCAGCCTCTTTCTCAATGTTCTTTGCCTCTCTTTGTAGCATTTTCTCTCTAGTGATTGCCTCTTCTAGAGTGCCCTCTTTCCAATTTAGTAAATTGGCATATTTTTCAATATGAGGCAATCTGATGTGAGCATAGCCACCCAATTTATGTTTTACCCTCCTGAGAGAAATGAAATGATTAGGGTCATAAGGTACCCAGCGGAAACTGGTTTCTAATTGGAGGGTCTCTAGGATCATATCTGCTTCCTTCCATCCCTCCTCCCTTTTGTTGTAAAGAAATGGGCCTAGCTGGTTCCTGACCTTTAGTTGCACCTTCTTGTTTTTACTATGGAAATGGACCTGGTCTGGATTTCCAAATTGCCTAAAATACTCCAAGGCAAAGAGTCTCATAGGGACATATCTTGGCAGCCTATAAGGGTCCAACTCACAGCCATATATTCTGATTACTGTATGGTGTTGGTAGAAGTACCAATCACCAATGTTGTAGGCCTTTGAGAGCTGGAGTATTCTTTGCATCTCATCGGTCAATCTTGGAGGAGGGACACCATATAACAAGGTCATAGCTGGATGGATGAAAAGGTCTATGAATTCACAGTACGTGTATGGTGAACAGGAGGTGTGATGAAAAACTGAAGTCCAAAATACTACAGACCTTGGGTTTCCTTGGGCATCAAGTTTCTTGAGAGGAATAGGGAAACTGTCAGGTTGATAAAATAAGAACAAATGATAGATGTATGAGGTGTATCTGAACACCTTCTCCCTCTCTAGATTCATCAGTTGCTCATGAATCTTATTGGCAATGTATGTAGCATAATCATAGTGGACAGCAGGAGGCTTTCCAGGGGAAAATATGGACAGCATGGCCATAATGGTGTCATCAACATCCTCAACTCCCCTGTACCCCAGGACATAACTGATCAAGTCCACAAGCATTTTGCCCAAGTCATTGAGATATGGATTTCCAATAGGAGGTGTTCTCACAGCTTCAGAGCTTGGCTGAATAAATAACTGATTAATTTTGATGACCTGGGCACTGGACAGCTTGCCCCCCTTCTTTAATAAGTCCATCATAGAGAGAGGAGTAAGTGGCTTTGCAGTGGGAAAGTGCAGCATCTCATTTATGGCCTCAGGGGTGATATGGAACAAGACCGAACCTCTGGAACTGAGAACAGCTCTTTGACATGGATCATAGTTTTCACAGCATCTATGGATCAAGTCTGGAAGGACATTGACTTGAGGAAGGTTAAATATGGGAAAATTGGAGTCCCAAATCCCTAAAATATTAGCTCCACTGAGGTGTTGAGCCTTTAACTCATTTAGCATATGAATGTTAAATTTGGAATTCATTGAGAATGTCTCTGTCATTTGATAATCTGTATCACCCAGGGCCTTCCACTCTAACTCTCTGTGTGGGGCATTCAGAGGTGGGACATTTAATGCTACTGGAGTTTCCATGGTTAAATAGTACTCTAAATTGTACTAGGACTTGTTCTACTGGACAGAGCAACACAAAAGGGTATTTTTTGCAAGAGTAAGGCAAATTGCAAGAGAAAATGGGTAAATTGTGGCGAGAACAATCGTAATGCTCCAAAGGGAGATAAATGAGCAACTGTTGGGGCTAGTACCACTGTTTTCTCGGTGAATTAGTGCAGCTCAGGTTTCAAGTCCACGAATGCGTGGACTGACTATGAGTTTATGACAACTTGGCTAAATGTGGACTGTGCAGGTGAATTTTCGACCTTACAAATGAAAATGGATGCTGGTCGCCGGGGATTTGCTGGCAAACACACTGTTTTTCACTCTTTCTAAGCTAGCTTTGGTGAATTATGCACGAAACTAGGTGCGGAGGGGAAACTTGGATAAATACCTGGTAAAGCTTTGGAAATGGTGACTAATGTAGGTGAATTTGCAGGCGCCCATGGTCTCCAAGTCGAAATTTGCAGGTTGGCGACGAAATGGTCGTAATATGCATGCAGAGCGGAGCAATAGTTCTTTTTCCAAAAATGACAAAAACAACGATTTTTGGAGAAAATATGGACTTTTTGGGTTATTGGTGCTTTTTATGGATGACGTCAGCATGACGTCATCAGGTGGGGTCGGGTACGGAAGGGTGACGTGGCGGCCTGTGAGTGGTCCACGGGGACTGGTGAGGTGGCGGACAGGTCAGAGCAGTGGCGGGCCGGGCGCTGACACGGTGCTGAGTGGTTATGACATGGGCGTGACGTAGCGATGACGAGGACGTGACAGGATAAGTGGTAAACAATAAGCGGTAAGTGGTTTGCTCAGACCGCTCTGGATACGGTCGCGGTATTGTCAGAGGGTGGCCCGATAAGATTTGGGGGCGACGCCTGGCGGAGGCCTGACGTCACCCTCTGACAGTTTCTCGGGAGGTAACGTGCGGCCATCGGGTCCGACCCGATATGGATATGGGTCGTCGAATGGGAAAGCCCAGATCCGACGGTCGACGGGCGAATAAGATGGCAGGACAATATGGCAGCGGGCGGGGCATATTTTATTGTTTTTCTGGAAATGTGCGCCCAGGCGGAACCTTTAGACTTTGACGGGTTTTATGGTTTTTTCAATGCTTTTTTGTAAAAGCGCGCATTTGCAAATAAACTTTGGATAAAACGGAAAAATGGGTTTATTTGGTGTTTTTTGTGTTGAAATGCGCATTACAGCAAACTTAGGATAAGGGGTAAAGGTGGGTTTTTACAAGGCTTTTTTGCAAGTAGAGTGGGTAAATGATTTCAAAGGGTTGCAAAGGAAAAAGGGGTATAGCTTGGGTTATCAAACTGACCAGAGGTCAATTTAATCCCTGACTTCATACAACCACATGCAAGCAGACTTTATTCCTGCATGATTTTCCAATATTCAAGCATATGGCTATAATGCCAAGGGGGAGGGAATATGTACATATTTGGGATTTGTTTTATAGGATTATCCTAATAATAGGGGAAAGGGAGTACAGGGAGTTAAATAAATAGGGAATTAGGAGTTAATATGAGTGGAAGAGGTGGATGAAAGGGGAAAAAACACTAAGTTTTATATGGAATCAACTTAGTTTAGGAAGTAGATCAAAATGAAAAGAATTTTACACAAGAAATGTGGCTTTTAAAGAAACAAGAATCAACAAAAGAGTTTGACTTCTTTCATGAACATAGGTAGTATTGGGATGTTAGCAATGAATGTGATGGGGGATAATCTGGGAGTTAGACATGCTTCATTGAGTTGCTGCAAAAACTGCTGAATAAGAGACCTGCACTGGCACCATGTTTTTCCTTTGGTTGGGCCAGTGACATAAAGGAGATCATGCTTCTGCAACCCCATCTACCTACCCACTCTATTGCCTAGCATTTTTTGTTACTCCAAGGAGGGTGCACTTAGACTTGCAGACCCTCATGTGCCTTTTCTTTTCCTTTGGCTTTTTCTTTTGATTTTCTATCTACAACTAACCTTATTACCTCCAAGGCCCCAGATTAAGCAGTTGGGAACCTTAATTCTCTACCTAACTACTAGCCTGCCAAGATTAAACAGTTTGGACAGGCTTCTTTCTCTATTCTAATGACAAGAAATTAAAACATGGCATGATCCAGATTAGGCTGTTGGACCATCCATCCAAAATTCAGTCAACATCAAGCTATGTACACATATTGCATTCTCTTGGAAATATGGGATCTTTGCATCACCAAAGCAGAGCATATTTGGAACTTTCTTTGCCAATCATGAAATATGAAACCTATTGGTATAGGTATCTAACAGTGGCTCCACATGGGGATGGTTTTTCCATTTGAAAGACCAAGAACAGCAGGTCAGAATGCCTTGGCCCCTGACTTCTTTTTACCAAAACTTGGAGTTTTCCTCCTTGAAATCTCAAAATTGTGCCCTTTCCATCTTGGTAGATCTCTGAACTTATTTGTCTTCTGCTGATAACTTACAAAACTTGGGAAGCTGCCTTTTATACATGTTAACAGAAAGTAATATATACACCCTATAATGTACAAGGGAAAGTCAAACTATATACATGGGAAGTAGTCAAAATAGTGCTTCAACATCCTGCCATTCACAGGACCTTCATCCAAGTCAGTTTCATCCAGATTTTTTAGGAAGTAAGTGTTGTTTCCTTGCACTGCTTGGATAACAAATGGTCCTCTCCAAAGGGAATCAAATTTTCCATGTTTTCCTTTATCTTCCCTTCTTGCATCCCACTTGAGGACTTTGTCACCCATGTTGAAATCTTCAGCCTTAGTTCTTCTATCAAAAGCTTTCTTTAACTTTTCTTGTACAACTTGAACTCTGCTGTAAACTTGGTCTCTAGTTTGCTGCAAACATATTATTTGATTGATCCTTCTTTGCATGTCATTGGGCTCAGCTTGACTTTCTTGAAGAAGTTTCATGACAGGGATCCCTAAGGATGAAGGGAATTTGGCTTCTAATCCATAGACTAACTCATATGGGCTGACCCCAATGGATCTCTTGGTTGTTAGTCTATCTGCCCATAAGGCATTCACAAGTTTCTTATGCCAATTCTTCTTATTTTCTTCCAACACCTTCTTTATGATGTTTACAAGGCTTTTATTTGATGATTCAGCTAGGCCATTTCCTTGAGGGTAGTATGCAGTGGAATGGCCCAAAGTAATATGAAATCTGTGGCAAAAGTTCACCATCTTCTTGGATCTAAAAGCGGCAGCATTGTCTATTATAATCTTGTCAGGACAGCCAAATCTAGAAAGAATATTAGTCTCCATAAACTGAATGATAGTAGAATCATTTGCTTGTCTACATGGAACAACCTCAATCCATTTGGTGAAGTAATCTGTGGCTGTCAGAATCCATCTATGTTGGCCTGAAGAAGAAGGATGAATTTCCCCAATGAAGTCCAGGCCCCATTGCTGAAAGGGCTTCTCTGTTGCAATAGGCCTCAAAGGAAGGGGCAGTAATTTTCTCTTTCCCTCAAATACTTGACACTTGTGACATGAAGTGGTAAATTTTTTAACATCAGAGAACAGGGTAGGCCAATAGTAACCTGCTCTTAGTATCTTGTCCACAGTGGACTTCCAGTACAAATGTCCACCACAATCACCTGCATGAAATTCTTTCATAACATTATCAGTTTCATCCATATTCAAACAGTTCAGCAGTATACCTTCATGATTTTTCCATAGTAAATTACCATCTATAACATAGAAATTTGAAGCTTTGATTTTTAGAAATCTAGATTTGGTTCTGGACAATCCTGGGGGAGCACACAGGTTTTGCAATATATAACAGATATCAGAATACCACTGGGATCATTCAAAGGCTGCATTGATCTTTGGAGTTGCCAGCTCCGGTTCATTGTCCAGTTGGTTAACGTCTAAGGCTTGAAAATTTGTTTCAGACATTAATTTAGCCAAGCCTTGCCCTTTTATCAGTTTTGTAGGTCTTATCTCCATATCAAATTCTAAAATGTTGGCAATCCATTTTCCTCTTCTGCCTTCTAAGTTTTCTTGAGTGAGTATGTCTTTCACAATGGGACTTGGTACATAAGCTATAACATGGGAGTACAGGATGTAGATCCTGAAGTCTTTGATGGCTTTTGTTGACACCTAATCCGAAACGGATGAGGTGAAGCTGGACAGTCATCTAGAAGATGAACTGATCCGTTGTGTATATGTATAAATAAATAATTGTCTAATGAAAAAATCAATAAGTTCTATCTTGCACTCATTAATTGCTGGAGTTACCCTGGCCTGACATGGTATCAGAGCCAGGTTCCAGTCCCTAAAATAGTAGTACCTCCTGCCTTGAGAGCTGCTCTAGCTTGATTCCCTGGCTCTGGCTCTGCCTTTGCCTGAATTCGCTGCGTTCTCTGACTGCCAGAGACTGCGCCTCTGGAGACTGCGCCCTCAGACCTTGAGTACTGCGCCCTGAGTTGATGCGTTCATTCCCTGAAACGCTGCGTTGTGCTCCGTTACCTATGCGTTGATGCTGTTGAACTGAGAGCTGAGGTATCGTTTTTTTTTAATGGTGACTGTGGTATGCGTTCAAGATTTTGCGTTTTTTGGTGGCTGCCTTCTTAGTTTAATGAATACTGATTCATGTGACTGCGTTGAAGACTGAAGACTGTGTTTTATTGTGAAAATGCTTCGCTCTTCTCATTGCTGCGTTGAATACTGATTCATGAGACTGCGTTGAAGACTGATTCAAATTGCAACTGCGTTGATGACTGCGTTTTTAATAAGATGATGACTGCGTTTTTAATAAGATGGTGACTGCGTTTTTAATAGAATGGTGACTGTCGTTTATAAAAGGAATGATGACTGCGTTGTATTAAGAATGGTGACTGCGTTCATTATAAGAATGATGACTGCGTTTTTAATAAGATGGTGACTGCGTTTTTAATAGAATGGTGACTGCCGTTTATAAAAGGAATGATGACTGCGTTGTATTAAGAATGGTGACTGCGTTCATTATAAGAATGATGACTGTGTTTTATTGAGTTGCGGTGCTTTCACCAGTTTGAAATTTCCGTTTGGGAATTCGGTCGCTGCTATTGGGGTTTGGTCGCGTGATAGCCACTCTCATTTGGCCGTTAAAATTCAATCTCTTCTCCGTCATATTGTGCTTCACCAGAGCCAAAGGTGTAAGCTTGCATTCGTTTGCTTCTCTCAGTTTCTGCTGAATGTCAGTGTGCATCTTTGTTTACATGCACACGTAATTTAAAGTTGTAAATTCTGTTGAGCGTTTAGATTTAGAGAAGGCTGAGTCAGCTTTGGTGTTAGGCTTATATACCATGTTGCTGTATGGAAAGCACCGCTGTGCCGCTGTGGAGGAATGGTATCTTCACTGCACTTTATTTTGTTAGCTTTGTATGTGATGAATTGGATGGACGGTTTGCACGCATGCTGAATCAAGCATCTACTTTTGGAGCTGTCGGTGACCTGGCTGCAAGTGGCTTTTTGAAATTGCAGGAATTGAAATAATAATACAGTGAAGTGAATGCCCTTTTTTTTTCAAAACATAATATTGTAGCTGTGATATAGGTTGAAGAGATACCTTGAGCGCCCTCTTTTTTTTCTCAAAACATAATATTGTGGAAGTGATATAAAGAAATGGTGATATAAGAAATGATGATGATATGCTGATGCAAATGTTAGAAGAAGAATAAAATGCATAAGGCTTTGATATAAGGATTTTTTTACAGAAGTTTTTGGCAGAGATATTTTTTTTACAGAATGCATTCAATCATTTCAATGGTCGGAATAGTTCTCACTGGCAAGGAGAACTATTCTGAATGGTCTCGGATGGTAAAACACACCCTCATCTACAATGAGCTGTGGAAAGGTGTGTGTGTCGGAGAAGAAGACAGAGACCCTGTGCAGCCCACATCAGACAAAGAACTCGCCATTTGGGAAAACAATAACAGCAAAGCCTTTGCATTGATCGCAGCATCCGTAAGTGAGGAAGTAAGTCATCATATTTCATCCTATTCCACTGCCTTTGAAGCTTTACAAAAGCTGAAAGAACTCTATGATACACATTCTGCACTTGAAGTTGTTCAGCTCATGATTAAACTCTTCACTCTTGAACTGAAAAATAATGATCCTCTTACTCTTGCATCTGAAATAAAGTCTATAGTGCATGATATTAAATCCACTAAGGTTGAGCTGGATATCTCTCTTATTGCCTTTCTCAAAGCACTCTATCCTACCTACTCTAACTATCTTGAGTCTTTACAAGCAAATGGAAATCTTAAAGATATAACCTTTGACACTCTTGTGAAAAAGTTTGCTGAAAGAGAGAAAGCCTTTGGAAAGAAAACAGTCCCTGAATCTTCTGAAGAGACTGTTTGCCTTGCTCATAAAGAAAAGCATCCTGCTCAAGATTCTACAAGAGGAAGAGGTGGACGAAGAGGAAGAGGAAGATACTTCAGAGGCAGGGGGGGCAGACATCCTCAAGTAGAAAAGGCAGATCTGCATTGCATTCGCTGCAAACGAAATGGATCACATGATGCTTCTACATGCAAGCTACCATGGGACAAAGTTGAGCAGAGAAGAAATCAGCAGAAAGGTAAAACTGATGACACAGACAAAGGTAAAGCACCTGAATCCGCTCACTATATTGAGGCACAATGTAACATTGGAGTAAATGAAGATTTGTTTAATGCTTCACTTGCTTCTTCGAAAAATGACTGGTTGCTTGATTCAGGAGCAACCTGTCATATGACTCATAGGAGAGATTTCTTTGAAGATTTCACTGACAATGTTGATGGAGCAGTATACTTTGCAGATCAGTCAAAAATCAAGCCATCAGGGCTTGGCACAATCAGGCTTAAATTGCCTGGTCTTCCAGACTTTCTTCTGGATCATGTTCTATATCTCCCACAGCTGAAGAGAAACTTGTTGTCCCTGGTCCACATCCGCCAGCAAGGTCACTCCATTCACATGTTTGATGGCAAGCTTGAGGTAAGAAAGGCATCTGACCACTCACTTGTCATGAGGGCTATAGAAGAAGAAAGACTCCTTAAACTGCAAGGAACCTCTGCTCATGCACAGCATTTTTCATATGTTTCTCATCATGATGAAGGTACACTTCCATCAAGTCTATTATGGCATTCTAGATTTGGACATTTAAACTATGATAGTCTCCGCTTGTTGAAGAAAAATGGTGTTGCTGGTTTGCCTACAATTCCTAGAAAACATAAACAATGTGATGCCTGCATTCTAGGAAAGCACAACAAACAGTCTTTTCATGATTCACACTCAAGAGCACATAGGAAGCTTGAACTTATTCATTCAGATTTATGTGGTCCAATGCCTGTTCCTTCTGCAAATGGAAATAAATATATCATGAAATTTATTGATGATTACACCAGAATGTGTTGGGTTTATTTTTTGAAGAACAAATCTGATGCTTTTCAAACATTCAAGAATTTTCATAAATGGATTGAAAATGATGCACAATCTCATATTGGGTCTATTCGCACTGATAATGGAAAAGAATATACATCAAATGAATTTGAACACTATCTTCGCCAACATGGGATTAAACATCAAACAACTGTGCCTTATAATCCTCAACAGAATGGTGTAGCTGAAAGAATGAACAGAACAATTTTGAATATGGTACGATCCATGCTTTTCTTCAAAAATGTAAAGACAATGTTTTGGGCTGATGCTGTTCTATGTGCTGCATATATAAAGAATAGATGTCCATCTAGTGCTATAAGAAACAAGACTCCTTATGAATTGTGGTATGGACATGTTCCTTCGGTAAAACATCTCAGGATATTTGGTTCCACCTGTTATGCTTTAATACCAAAGGTACATAGAAACAAACTTGGTGCTAGAAGTCGTAAGTGTATCTTCTTGGGGTATTCAAACACATCTAAAGCATACCGCCTTTATGATGAAGTAAATAAGAAGTTTGTTTTATCTAGAGATGTCATTTTTCTTGAATCATCCAAATCAGACAGTGTTGTTGAGCGGCAACTTGATCGCTTGGATAGATTCACAAAACCGAAATCATTCCAAGAGTTTGATAATCAGATTCCACATCTTGAAGGGGGGATTCCTATACTAGATCAACATGTGGAATCTTCTTCTGAAGAACAATCTCCCCTGCATGACACTTCAACAACGGATGATGCTTTAAGTGATGTAATTGATAGAATTGGGAGACTTAATCTTGATTTAGTCCCAACTCAATCAACAGAACAACCTGGACCATCTCAGAAAGGTCCCCCAAAGTGGCTGACAAAGACACTTGAAAGTGTTCATCCTGATGAAATTGGAAAAACAGGAACCAGAAATACAAACCGACAAGATGGAGGTGATGTAGATAACTCTAATTCACCTGTTGATATGGATATTACTTATGATTGTGAATTGAACTTGTCTACAGATTTTGAACCAACTTCCTTCAAAGAAGCTGCTTCTCATGATGAATGGAAAGAAGCGATGCAGAAGGAGTATGATGCCCTCATAAAGAATGGCACTTGGAAGCTGGTTGATCCTCCATTTGGAACCAAACCAATTGGCTGCAAGTGGGTCTACAAGAACAAGTACAAAGCTGATGGCTCACTTGACAAGCACAAAGCTAGGCTTGTGGCAAAAGGTTTTGCATAGAAGGAATGGTGTTGTAGGGAAAAGTATCCGACTCGGATGACCCTATCCCACTCTAAGGGTGATAGTACCTTAGCAACAACTGTAAAACAAACTACTTAAGGTTTACTTCTTTATGAAAGCAAAAGAGAATGGAGAAATGCACTAACCGTTGCCTTGCGCTTAATGTCGAATCCAAACTCTTCTCTTTGGCTGCTTGCTCCCAGCTCCTTGCTCTTTTTCTGGCCCAGCTACAATGAGATCCTGCAAAATAACAAAGAAGGAAACTACAAGAAGCATGCAATCATAACTGGTTCAAGGATTAGTGTAAACCAAACATGCAATTATCACAATATATTATTGAAACAAGAGCACATAGAAGAACCTCAATAGCTTTTATTAATGAAGAAGTAAAGGTTCTGAGAGTATTACAACCATTGAAGGCTCCAATCCAGCAACACCTCCCAGCAGAAATAATTTCTCCTCTTCACCTCTCTCAAACAATCACCCAATAGCTCTATAGTGAAACCAACAGCATATCATTACTTTGCACCAAATTCCCGCCTCCTGAGCTCAATATATAGATGAATTGAGAAAGGATGAGTCAGCTTGCAACTGATGTGTAGCTGCCTTGTGTCCTCTCTCTCTTCAGTTAATCTTTAGTTGATCTTCAGTTCTTGAGTCCACTTGGAGAACCTTGCTTCCACTTGGAGAAACAGAGCCTCTGACTCATCACAAGGCGAAATCCCTGATCCAAGTGTCATTTTTGGAAGATTCTAGAGCAATGACTCATTGTGCCACTTGTCCCATCTCGCTCAGCACAGGTGGCCTTTGTTCCACTTGCTTTGCAACGCAGGTACCCCATGGAGGATCTGAGTTTCAGCGCAGAAGTCTAGTGGAGCACCTGCTTTGATTTCAGGATTGCTTGTTTTTGAGTGTTTTCAGGTGGAGAACTGATCTAAGAGCTGTTGGTTTGCTGACCTTGTTCCTCTAGGGGTAGGAACATCATGTTTAGGGAACTTTGGATCCCTTGGATTATTGACAATTCATGCCTGTTGCTGTAAGGCACAAAATTGTCTATAACAGATGCCCCCTAAAGTATGAGGTCGTTTATCGGGTGAAATGCTTTATTGAGAGGATCCGAAGTTCATTCAATCTGTTGAGAAGTGTCCTGTAATAAGATACAATACAATACATTATTTTTCATACATTTTCATGATCTAGCTGAGGCGGGCATTCCCATGCTCAGCTTTATAAATACATTTTGGTACATAGAACAGACGATCGTCTGATTGTAGACTGATAATTCTCTGCTGAAATTATCATCCTTTGAGAAGGATGATCATCTGCTGTAATGATGTACATATCAAATGTCTTTATGTCCTAAATATATATCGCAGCCCGGATGGATGAAACTAGATCCGGGGTCTTCAATCTCTTCCGATCTTCACTTGATGTACAAGTCGATCCATGTGAGAATTTCTTGAAGTCGAACATGGAAAGACATCGCTTGATTATCGGTCAATGATGTAAACCGTTAACAAGCGCGAGAGGAATCACCGATAAGGATGATGACCCTCAAGGTACGGCAGTACAATCCACATGGTGGGAATAAAGGACTTGGCGTCGACCACCATGCAAAATCTTCTGGTCGAAGGTCATTGATGTATACCTGTCGCCGGAAGTGAGAAACTTGCCATTGAGGCATGCAAGCTTCAAAGTACTGAAGGGGGTGTTCCTAGATCAACTCCTTGGATAATGAGCTGATGTCGACAAGGAGTGATCCGTCAAAGGAGGGCCTTAATGAATCCCACATCAGTGACACGGAACGGAGCTAGTGATTGTGATGAGGTGAAAAAAAACTGTGATGTATGATTCAGGGTGGCGGTCATGAAGTGGATGAAGGATAATGTATGGCAGTGGATGGGACACGGTTGACTCTTTGCAGAACCACATCTCTTGAACATATAACGACACTGATGTGATGGATTGGTAGCATTACCCCAATTTTGGATGGTGTGGCGAGGACCATGGTTATGAGACCGGTGAACGAAACAACCCAACCCAATGTGATACGGAGGACAAAGTGTCATGTTCAAGAGCGACTTGCTACCATTAATGCTGTGAGGTTCTCCCAATTTTTCCCCAGTCATTGCTGACCAGTACCTCTTTATTTTTGTCAAGCTTGAGGAGGATAACATATGCTTGTTCTATAACCTGCCCTTCGGGCAAGCCCATCGCTATGTTTTAACGAGCCTAGCGATAGGGAAACTCGTTCTCGTCTAAAGACAAGTTTGTCGCTATTTAATCATTTTAACGAGTCTAACGACAAGGAAAACTCGGTCCTTTTCATTTTTAGAGAGTCTGAAAAGGTACGAAAAGTTAACTCCAAAATTCCTTTTTCGTCTTCTAATCCCTTAAGTCCGAAAAAGTATAAAACCATACAGAAGGGATGAATTTTCGATTTCTTGAACGAGCCGAACAAAACAAGCGCTCGATCTTTTTGTGTAATAATCCCTCAGGTCCAAAAAGATTAAAATCTAGAGGAGGGATAGCTCTTCCGGTCCTTTTAACGAGCTGGAAGGCCAAAACTCGGCAAACTTTTCATATTTTACGAGTCAGTGAAAAGAGCTCAAAGAAGACTCGTCTTTTGAGGAACGAGTGTTAAACAGGGATAGCAGCAGATTCCAGGTACAGGTTGGAATTTTCCAATCACGGCAGTGTCACAAGGATGGCTAAGTGAAATCACTCTTCGCAGCTGTTCCTCAAAATGGGTAAACACACATATGGAGATGAACGATTGGCCAAAATGAACGGATGGAGGTGATGGCATATAAACACGACCAAGGGCTTTTAATATGGCTTTCAAAGGTTACTTTTCTCAATGGTTATTTACCGGTTCATTTTTTCTGAGTGAGCTTGAACTGCTAGGGAAAGATTGCTCACAATTTATGTTTATTTTTTAACGAGCATGAACTCTGCACAAAAACTGCTCGATTCTTGCGTTTATTTTTTAACGAGCATGAACATTGCTAAAACTGCTCAATTCTACCAGTCTTAATACAAGGAATGCCTTAGGTGAGGTAATCTTATTTAAGGAGCGATACCTCACTAATTACTCCAATTTGGCAGGTTTTAACTTTTGCCTTTCATCCTTTCTTTATGCAAGCTGGAAACGGCTAATCCTACGAGTTTAACGAGTTAGACCTACGGGTTTAAAGGGAGGACCTAAAAATTTAAAAAAATAAATAGCCGTCCCGTGCTTGCACTCCAAAAGGTTTGCATGCCCCCAGGTATAAAGTATAATTTCGAGATTCTGTCCTCTTACTTATTATCCGAAAAATGGTTTTGTTCGCTGCCGCAAACTAAACTCTCTTTTTCGGCGATGTCTATCATTAGGTTGCTAAGGATGGTGACTACTTGTTTCAGCAATTTCATCTCTTTCTTTGGAGACTGCCCCTACTCTCTTTCAAAACATATTGTTTTAATGGGTGAGGCTTGACATTCAAAGATGGTGGCTACTTGCTGCCACAAGTGGATCTCCTCCTTAGGAGAGCCTACTTTTTTAGACAAAGGGAGCGATTCTTCCGCTTCACATAACTTTGACAAAAGAATTTTATCCTAGAACAACCCTCTCTTCCTTTTTCGGACGGGGTACGGACTAGTCCATTCTTCTGCGGAAATTAACTTTATACCCAAGGTTTTCTCTGCCCAAGGCAGGCCAGGGTGCATGCCCCCTGGGTCCCAGTTCTTTCTTTCCGAATTACTCGCATTCATCGGGAAGTAGAACCGGGGGTGGTGGCATTCCTTGAGTGAATAAACCGTTAAGGGATGGTATTTGACTATTTGCGATGCGTGATCCTGGAAATGAAAGTTGGTCTACGAGCTTGACCATTCTTCCTTCGTGCGGAAAACACATGACTCTAAAGAGCGAGGACACTATTGCCTCCATGCAATATATATAGTCTCGTCCAAGGAGTAAGTTATAAACCAAGGGTCCCTGGACGACCATGATGTTCATATGAACTGTCTTCCCTTTCAATGTAACTGGAACATTGGGGAGAATCCCTAACGGGTGACTGGTTCCTTTATCAAAACCTGATAGATTTCTTATCTCAGGTAAAAGCGTCGGGAAACCCAGTGCTTTCGAAGCAATAGAGGAAAGGATACTCACAGATGCCCCTTCATCAATGATAGTTCCAGCCATCACCATTCTGTAGATTTGGACTATGATTCTGAATGGGATACTGGCTGGTAACCGGGGTCTGCCTAGTTGATTCCAATCAAAGGATACAACTAGGTTGCTTGGTGGTGGGACCGAATATACGGCCGGATACGACCCTGACGATGTTCCTTCCTGCGATAAAGGAATGGGCGCATTGCCCTGATGCTCATCAGAGTCTGTGTTGATGAAAAGAATATGGACGGTGTCATCCTTATCCTCTTCAGTGAGGGTGTCATTTGAAGATGGGTCTTCAATGACGGAGTCATTGGAGGATGAAACCTCTGAAGGAAGAACCGGGTCAACTGCCGTTTCGACCTTTAGACTTTCGTCTGGTCTGGATTCAGTAGGTTCATTCTCAATGACCGACACTTCAGCTGACCACTTGAGCGGGTCAGCTGGATTTTCAACTATCGAGGGATTAGGCGCGAGTTTTCGGTATCCAGGAGGAAGTCGTAACGGTGAAACCGGACGATCTTCCAAAACTCTCTTTGCCTCATCTAAGAATGGACATCGGTGGATGGCATGATCGCCTTCACACAACATACAGGGTGATCTTGGTCTCCCTCTTCGTCCTTCACTCTCGCTAGTTGACGGACTGCAATCAACATGACTACCAGAGGTTGATGCTACCGGATTATGCAACCTTGGGGACCAGTCCCTTAGTATCCGGGGAATACAAGGACAATCACGATGGAAGTGGGCCCCTTTGCAAATGACACATGGCGATTTAGGCCCGGTCGGTGCAGTGTGTGGGTTTTTGTCAGCTGTCTTTTGCTTGCCCCCAGTCGCCTTCGCCATAGGCCCCTTCTGCTTCTTTTCTCTTTTCTTCTTTTCTTTCTTCTCCATGGGAGGCTGACTTTTGCCGGCTCTACCTTGCGAAGATGAAGGATCAGAGGAAGTATTGTAAGAAGTGGAAGGCTGGTGGGTAGTTCTAGACTGGTCTGACTGTTGATTCGACTGCTCAGGATTAGTGGTGATCTGGACTACATTAGTTGAAAAGAGCCATACATGTAGGCCAATTGTCAATCCTGGAAGTGACAATGTGGCCATATGAGGCGCACCAATATCTCCCCAAGAGGAGAAGGGATTTGGACTTCCACCAAGGTTACTTCCTTGGTTGGTGGGCTCCATACTTTTCAACTGAAAGATCAACGTGGGAATAACAGGTGATTATGTTCCGTTTAAAATAAATTTTATTAACGACGCTTTTAGACACAAACTTGCTTTTTCATGTTTTAAGAGTCGAGAAAAAGCTAAAGATGACTCTAGTCGCCTTCGATGTTTTAACGAGCCCGAAGTGACAAATGCTCGGATGGACTTTTTCAGTTATAGAGTTTGAAAAAGGCCAAAAGAAACTTCTCTGGAGTTCTAGGCAGAGGGTGTGCCAAACTTTTCGCGAAACCACAGAATACGTTTTACGGTACGGGTGGTCGATCTTCGTGAATGCTGTGTTCACTGCATCGCGATCAGTAGGGCGGCCGACACGGCTTCCTATGGATAAAGGATAATTGCCTATAGGGGTCTCCTAATATATACTCGACGGTACGTGGGAGCACAAGTCCGTATTAGTGCCACCGACTCTCAGGAGGAATCACCCACCTTCGTAGAGATCGACAGTCACTATGCTTAACGACGCCGGAACACGTCTCTACCTAGACCTCTATGTGTTTGTGTTATGTTACAAAGCGTTGTTATGTAAATTGGATTTATTTTAATGTTGATCTTGCTTAGCAGTTTGCCTTTAAGGATCACCACGAGATGTATATAACAAATTCCTGAATGCAGTCTAAGATGAGAAGCAAACTTTTCAATCTTTCAACTTTGAAAACCTTAACTACTGAGGGAAAAGAAAGGCAAATATTTTCACACAGATCATAGAGCACACACTAAATGCAAATTTTTCCTAAATCGTCAAGCAAACAGTCAAATGCAAAATGCACAATGCATGTATTTTCTTTTCCCTTTCTTAATGTAGATGGGTTACAAAAAGAAAGTTGTTATATAACTTTGATTTCGATTTAAAGTGAAAACAAACAAGCTTGTCCAAAATCAAAAGACACCTTAAGATTTACTTGTTTAATCACTGGAAATACATGAAATCAAACCATAATGACGAAAGTAAAAAGACTAATCAGCTATGGACAGCAAACAAGCTAACTCTTTAGACCAGCAAAATGCTTAACACAGGTTCAGATCTAAGAGGCCAAAAGCAAGACTAGTTTACTCTTCGTTATGGGAAATTGTAAATGAGTAAGAAATACAAAGAACAAGTACAATTTCGTTATATAACAGAGGCAGAATGATGGCAAGTAATATTGGTTTCAGAACAGGTGCAAGACTGGTAACTGGCAGCCAAATCAATAGTGAAAACAGGCAAGAGAAAAGGAGGAAACCCCAACAGCACTAGGCAAAATTGGGCCAACGCAGGTGCTGCACAGCCAGTCTGGCTCTCAGCGCAGGTAGCCCCTTCGGGACCTGTGTTGCAAAGCAGGTAGCCTGTGTACTACCTGCTTTGGAAAACGAGAATTTGCGTTTTCACAGTTTCCGGGTCATAATTTTCTCAAAAATGCACAGTTTTTGCTCAAATCAGAAACAATCAATCAAGCACACTCAAAGGGATGATTAGGAAGGTGAAAAGCTATCACTAAGAGCTTACAAGGATCCTTGTAGATCAGCTCTTCAAATCATGAACTTGCTCAGAAATGAGCTAGAGTAGCTGCCCTCTACTTCGCTTTTGATATAGTCAAAAGCTTTTCGATTTGGTACTCTTTTGTTCAGGAAATGAATAGCAAAATACTACAAACACAATCAAATGGATACGGTCCCCAGTGGAGTCGCCAGTTTTTTGTAGGGAAAAGTATCCGACTCGGATGACCCTATCCCACTCTAAGGGTGATAGTACCTTAGCAACAACTGTAAAACAAACTACTTAAGGTTTACTTCTTTATGAAAGCAAAAGAGAATGGAGAAATGCACTAACCGTTGCCTTGCGCTTAATGTCGAATCCAAACTCTTCTCTTTGGCTGCTTGCTCCCAGCTCCTTGCTCTTTTGCTGGCCCAGCTACAATGAGATCCTGCAAAATAACAAAGAAGGAAACTACAAGAAGCATGCAATCATAACTGGTTCAAGGATTAGTGTAAACCAAACATGCAATTATCACAATATATTATTGAAACAAGAGCACATAGAAGAACCTCAACAGCTTTTATTAATGAAGAAGTAAAGGTTCTGAGAGTATTACAACCATTGAAGGCTCCAATCCAGCAACACCTCCCAGCAGAAAGAATTTCTCCTCTTCACCTCTCTCAAACAATCACCCAATAGCTTTATAGTGAAACCAACAGCATATCATTACTTTGCACCAAATTCCCGCCTCCTGAGCTCATAGGAGAGAGCTCAATATATAGATGAATTGAGAAAGGATGAGTCAGCTTGCAACTGATGTGTAGCTGCCTTGTGTCCTCTCTCTCTTCAGTTAATCTTTAGTTGATCTTCAGTTCTTGAGTCCACTTGGAGAACCTTGCTTCCACTTGGAGAAACAGAGCCTCTGACTCATCACAAGGCGAAATCCCTGATCCAAGTGTCATTTTTGGAAGATTCTAGAGCAATGACTCATTGTGCCACTTGTCCCATCTCGCTCAGCGCAGGTGGCCTTTGTTCCACTTGCTTTGCAACGCAGGTACCCCATGGAGGATCTGAGTTTCAGCGCAGAAGTCTAGTGGAGCAGCTGCTTTGATTTCAGGATTGCTTGTTTTTGAGTGTTTTCAGGTGGAGAACTGATCTGAGAGCTGTTGGTTTGCTGACCTTGTTCCTCTAGGGGTAGGAACATCATGTTTAGGGAACTTTGGATCCCTTGGATTATTGACAATTCATGCCTGTTGCTGTAAGTCACAAAATTGTCTATAACAAACGGGTCGATTATGAGGAAACTTTTGCTCCCACAGTAAAATGGGCCACCATCCGGACACTCTTTGCACTAGCTGCTCAGAACGGTTGGAAAGTCCATCAAATGGATGTAAAAACTGCATTCTTGAATGGAGATCTAAAAGAGAATGTTTTTATGTCCCAGCCTGAAGGATTTGCTGTGAAAGGACATGAACACAAAGTATGCAAACTTGTGAAGTCCTTGTATGGCCTCAAACAAGCACCACGAGCCTGGTATGAAAAATTAACTGAGCATCTTCTGAAACTCAACTTCAATCATTTTGATCTTGATGATGCAACTTTATTTGTCAAGAAAGTTGGAAAAACAGTTGTATATCTTGTGGTATATGTAGATGATCTTTTAATGACAGGGAACAATGAAAGCTATATTGCATCCAAAAGAAAGAATTAGGAAAAAATTTTGAAATGACTGATTTGGGCTATATTCATTACTCTCTTGGCATTGAAGTAACCCAACATCCAAAGTCCATATTTCTTTCTCAAAAGAAATACATTGGAGATTTGTTATACAGATTTGGCATGACAGAGTGCAATCCCCTTTCTACTCCAATGGAACAAAACTTAAAGCTCACATCTACTGAAGGAAAGGAATTTGAGGATGCAACAAAGTATAGACAGCTTGTAGGAAGTCTCATCTACCTCACTACTACCAGACCAGACATTTCATTTGCTGTTGGAATCCTCTCCAGGTTCATGCAAAGGCCTTGTGAGGGACATTGGTCTGCTGCAAAAAGAGTTCTAAGGTACTTCAAGGGAACTCAAGACCTTGGAATCAAGTATACACAGGTGGACGACTTCAACTTGATTGGATACTCTGATTCAGACTTCGATGGAGACAAAGAAACTGGGGTATCTACTTCAGGATATGCTATGAGTCTTGGATCGGGAGCTTTCTCCTGGAGATCACGCAAACAATCAGTACTAGCAGATTCCACAACAGAAGCAGAATATGTGGCAGCAGCTGAAGCAACGAAAGACATTGTGTGGCTCAGGAAAATTCTTGAAGATTTGCAGGTAAAACAAATACAATCAACTCCACTCATGATTGATAACACCTCTGCAATAAAATTGGCCAAGAACCCAAAGTTCCATGATCGTACTAAGCACATCAATACTAAATATCATCTGATTTGACATCATGTTGAGGCCAAAACAATCCATCTCCGTCATTGTTCCACAAACGAGCAAATTGCAGACATCTTCACCAAAGCGCTTGGAAGAGAAAAGCTTGAAAGATTCAGAACGATGCTTGGACTCACCAACATCCCTTCAAATTAAGGGGGGGAATGTTGACACCTAATCCGAAACGGATGAGGTGAAGTTGGACAGTCATCTAGAAGATGAACTGATCTGTTGTGTATATGTATAAATAAATAATTGTCTAATGAAAAAATCAATAAGTTCTGTCTTGCGCTCATTAATTGCTGGAGTTACCCTGGCCTGACAACTTTGACCAAAGCATAAGCTTGTTTTTCCATGATCTGATATTTCAGAGGTGCATCTCTAAGAGCTCTACTAAAGAAAGCAATAGGTTTCTCATTTCCTTGGTCATCTTTCTGCAATAAGACAGCAGCAATGGTATGCTGGGAGGCAAAAGAGAAAATGATAAACTCTTTGTCAAATTGGGGATTTGTTAAGACTGGAGTTTGGGTAAGGGCCAATTTGATACCTTCAAATGCTTGATTTGCTTCTACTGTCCACTTTACTTTTGAATCCTTTTTTAGCATGTTGTTTAGTAATCTGATTAATTCTGCTAAGTTTGGGATAAACCTCCTTAGAAAGTTGATCTTTCCCAAAAAGGCTTGTAATTCTTTGATGTTTCTTGGATGGGGCATTTGCAAGATTGCCTGTATTCTGTCTGGGTCAATTCTAATGCCATCCTTAGAAATAATGTGACCTAACAGCTTACCTTCTTCCAAACCAAATAGAGACTTCTTAGGATTTAAGGAAATCCCATATTTTCTACATGTTATGAATATATGTCTCAAGTGTTTCAGATGTTCTTGGTCAGATTTTGAGAAAGGTGTGAGGTCATCTAAGTAAATGACAAGAAAGTCATGGATCTATTTAGCAAAAGCAATGTCCATTGCTCTTTGAAATGTAGCTCCTGCATTTTTCAATCCAAAAGGCATTTTAACATATTTGAAAGTTCCCCATGGGGTTGTGAATGTTGTTTTATCTTGATCATCAGGGTGGACTAGGATCTGATTGAAGCCTGAGAATCCATCAAGTAATGATGTTCTTGAAGCCCCCACCACTCTTTGGAGAATGTGATCCATTTTAGGTAAGGGATAATTGTCTTTGAGGGATACTTGGTTTAAATTCCTTAGATCAACGCAAAGCCTAATCTCACCGGTTTTCTTTCTTGTGGGCACCAAATTTGAAATCCAGTCTGAGAACCTGATTGGGGCTATGATACCAGCTTTAAACATTTTTTGTACCTCTTTTTCGATTGAAGGGAGAAGCATAGGATTGATCCTTCTCAATTTTTTCTTGAATGGCTTTTGATTAGGCTTGAGAGGGATAGTGTGTTGGATAACAGAGGTGTCATAGGATTTCAAATCCTCATAACTCCATGCAAACACATCTTGGAACTCTTTAAATAGGTCAATGTATTTAGGCTTCTGGTCAGGAGGTAAAGATGCAAACAGTTTTATTATTTTGGGTTTTTTAGGAGTCCCAATGTTGCATTCTTTAATAGCAGCATTGAGGGGCTGCATTTTCGGTTTTCTAGGGACATCATTTGAATCAAAAATGTCCTCCAATGGAGTTAGGCCTATTGGCAGAAAGTTATCCTTTAGCTCTATGATTTCAGCCTCTGTACCAGCTATTTCATCCAAATGCAGTTGTTCAAGTTCTTGTATTTGTTGCTTGTCAAAGCTTGTTGAACAAAGCATTTGAATTGCTGTTTTGGGTGATATAGATATTTGGTCCTGTTCACTCAATGGTTGTATGTCTTTTACAGAATCAACATCAATGTTCAAACCTGAAAATTCATGCTGCAAGGTTAAGAAATTATTTATCTGTGTGTCATCCTCAAATACTTGCCAGTCTTTAACATTGTTTGGGACAGAGGGTCTGTGTTTTATCTCGGCTGTAAAACAATGGTTAGGTTCAAAAGGCAATTTGCATGTACTAGCAAATGTGGATAAACTGTGTGCATGAAGATTGTGGGCTCTAGCTATCTTGGTTATCTGAAATTCAGTGAAAGTTTTAAGCATTTCAATAGCAGCAGACCTATATGACCTTAGTCTTTTGTCATTGGTGACAAAATTGCCTTTCACTTGTTGGATAATAAGGTCTGAATCTCCCATGATTGAAATTTTTGTGGCCTCTAATGATTTTACCAGTTTGAGGCCTAGCAAAAGAGCCTCATATTCTGCCATATTGTTGGTACATCTGAAATTAAGCCTATAGGCCCGACCTTGTGCATGATTGCTTTGTTTGTTATGAATCCACACTCCAGCTCCTGCCCCTAATTTGTTGACTGATCCATCAAACTCAAGAAACCATAAGATCTCCTGTTTTAAGGGATTTTCAACATCCTTTCTATAACTTGGGATTATCAGTTGGAGTTCTTGTCTTTCATCTGGTTTATCTTTTAGGACTGACTCATCAATTGGTTTCTCAATCTTGGTTTCTTGGGGACTCGGTTGCTTACCCTCATGCATATTTTGTTCAAGTGTGACCGATTTATTATCACTCTCAGGACTTGTATCATCATTGAACAGAATAAAGGAATCCATATCTGAATGGACTCAATAAATGGGGAAATTTTGAGGCTTTTCTTCACTACTCACCATGTATTTCATAAGTGACTCTCTATATAGCCTCTTGGGTTGACCAAAGACTGAGATGGTGGCATATGACATGTCTAATTGCAGGGAACCTTGGAGTTTAGCCCCCCACGATCTTGATAATAGCATTCCATATTTGGGTGGGATATCAGCAACTACAACATCCATTAAGATTGTTTTGTTTGGATACTGGACAAGGGATACACATAGATCTTTTATCAAACCTAAACACTTAACTTGGCTGGAGTCAAATGAAAATAGGTCCTTATATGGTCTTGTAATGTCCAGGTTAAGTCTCTCCATTACTGATTTAGGCATAAGGTTATGAGAGGTGCCTGAATCAAACATTGCATTGTGTAATATGTTATCATGAACATGCAAGCTGACATAAAAAGGTAAGATCCCTGTAACTGTTGTCTTTCCATCAACCTCTGGACCGAAAAGTAGTTCTGGGGTATCATCCAACACATTGACATCATCTTTATTATGGGTAAGTTGAAGGGACTTTTTGATTTGTTGTTTGTAAATGTCATGCTTGGCTAGCTCTGAAAGAGGAATGGCTATCTTCAATTTGCCAATTTCAGCTTCTAAGTCAAAGGGTTTTTCAGATTGGACCTTGGTATTGTGGTTGACAACCCTTTCTTTGTTATACAAATTTTCTTCTTGGTTTTCACTCTGATCTTGAGGCTTGTCCTTTTTACTCATCTTTTGGGAAGTAATGCTTGGATTAGGCTGCAAGGGTGATGTAGCCATTGATTGTTGATTTGGGGAAGATGCTTCAGTTATTTCTTCAACTGTTACTTCATTTGTAATTGAATCAGTTTTTTCAATTGGCTCTGTGACAATGGTTTTCTTAGGCAATGGAGTGTCCTTTGTTTTCTCAGGCTGTGTCACATTTATAGTTCTGCTCCTTAGCTTGTATTGCTTATGAACTTCATAAACAGCTGTGTCATAGCCTTGTTTAAAGTCGAATGACTCACCTGACTTGGTTTGGAACTGCTTAATGTCATCATCCTTATGATCTTCTTGACTCAGAAAAACTTGTTGATCATCATTCAGGCCCATTAGGTTAATGTGGGTGTCATCTATCTGTTCATTAGAAGTGGATGCTTCTGTATAATTTTCTTGGAACGGAGGTCTAATCTCTGGTTCAGAATTTGCTTTACCAACATTAGGATTTTGGTTTCTTCTGAAATTGGGATTCCTAATAGGATTATTCTGTGGTGCTTCCCATGATGACTTCCTCTCAACTGATTCTACTCTGTCACCTAATCTCTGCATACCAGTGATTATTGCATCCAGTTTTTGATCCCAGCCTGAAGGCTCTTCTTTAAAGGTAGTCTTTCTCTCAGTTCTTGTCCTATTTCTCTTGGCTATTAAGTTAGCTTCTACACTTACTGCTATATCTTGCATTTCAGCTAAAGTTCGGGGAGCCCTTTCCCTTAATTTTTATGCCATATCTGAATCAAACCCATCAGGAAAGGTATATAGGGCCAGATCCGGTGGGGGTCTAAGGTTTTGGGGAATAGCATTGTAGACATTGTTAAACCGAGCACAGTAGTCCAGGACAGTTTCTTGTGGACCTCTTTTAATTGTATTGTATTCGGATAAAATATGAAGTGGATCCTTCTTCTTCTCCCATCTATTGATAAATGTTTGATAGAGGGCTTCAGGGTCAGCTATATAGTTTGCTGCTAGTGATCTAAACCATGTTCTTACATCTCCTGTTAAGCTTTGCACAAAAATTTTCATTCTAACCCCATCATCATCTATTTCGTAGTTTTCAAAGTAGTCCTACATTTTCTTAGTATGTTGAAGGGCTGGATAAGAGCCAGTACCATCAAAGTATGAGATCTTGCTTTGGTACTCTTGAGGCATAGGAGCTGGATTGGCCGGTAACTGCAGTGGGGCATATCTGTTAGCCATGTTTGGTGGGACAATAGGGAAAACAGGGATGAATGGGACAAGTGGAGGAAGTGGGATGAAAGGGGTGTGTATAGTTGATGGAGTGGTTGAAAGGATACCTTGTGAAGTGGATGAAGAGCTAGGAGATTGTGGGCCAGTTGTACGAGGATGTAGAGAAGCCTTAGCAGGGGTTGGAATGTCGGTTTGGAGACCCGCCTTAGAACTTGAATCTGATAAAGTCCCTTCTGATTTGTGTCTCTTGAGGATTCTTGCAATTAAGTTTGGATTTTGAAACTCAGGTGTTGGATCAGGATCTGGGTTTGATCTTGTGTAATGAGTTTTCTTCTTAGGAGCCAGCTTCTATAACTTTCTTTGTGAGAATTTCTAAGGAGGTAGTGATCTTTTGACAAGGACTGGTCAGTTATAGCACAACTATATGAAAACTAATACTGAATAAAGATTGACTGAGGCAGCTTGTATATACTCCTGCAAATGCAAAGCAGAGGCAGTTTCTAAGGCTATCTGGCTGTCACTCAGGCTTTATCTACAGCATTAAGAATCAGATAGGAGGTTGCAAAGTTCATCCAGGTCCCTAGCGGAGTCGCCATTTATGTTAACAACCAGGTTGTTCCCTTTGACTCCTGAGGGAATACGGCCATGGTAACCACTAACCAAGATTTGGATCACAGGTTCTAACCAACCTGTAATCAGAGAGGGCTCTCTCTTTGACTGTTTAACTTTGTTCTTAAAAATCTTAGGCTAGATATGAGGTGAGGGTTTGGTTTGAAAATTTTGGTTGAATGATGTCTTTCAGTACTTACGGTGATATCTTCAGATAGTTTTGGACCATTGGTCAATGGAGTCTGTGGTTACAGGTTGTTTGAAGTGTTGAGTGGGATTGTTGAAACAGCAGGGCCATTTAAATATGTATGTTTAACCAGTGGAAGGCAATTAAGAAATTTCCACTAAGTTGGCGATGTGAGAAAGAGATGTATTGACCAGGAGCAGGTTTGAATTCCTGAACAATAATCACTGTGAAAGGTATAGTTTGGAAGTGCAGCAATTAAGAATCACACTCTTATAACTATAACTGAGGAAAACATACATAATAGCATATATTGAGTTCAGGGTATTCTATGAATAAATCCTGAGACTATTCTTTTTCTTTGCCATTAAACTGCAAAACACAGAACATGAATGGATTATGAAGGAAATAACAAACATAACGAACAGGTCGAAGAAACTTATTGTTCCATGAAATACGCAGGAATCCTGTAGCATTCAGCAAGCACACCAAAACGCATCAGACAACACAGAACTTTGGAAATTCCATCAGCTTTGTTGTATTAAAACTCTGAACATTTACAGCATAGTATCTCCTGAAGAGAAAATCAACAACCCCTACAAGCTTATGCGAGGGGGAATATATACAATCGGTTGTACAAAAATATCTGAACCGCTGAGTCACTTGATAAATAAATACGCTCACCAACTTTACAGAATAGCAGATAAGGAAGTTATTGCTGCTCTAAATACAAAATGAATACTCTTTAATTCTGTCAGAAGTTCTTTGACCTTTGGAGGCTACTGAGTCGGTTGAGCGTTCTGCTTTAATGCTGAATGATGTGTCTTTATGGCTTTGTCATGCTGTAGCTTTCTCGGCCCTGTCATCTGTAGCTGTCAGTATTGCTTTAGTGGCTGAATTGGTTTGCTGAGCTAGCTCAGTCCATTCTTCTCCAGACATACTGAATGCATCAAATTTTTCTGAACATGATGACTTATATTTTTTGATGAAAAAACTTGATGAAAGCCTCTTGTTTATAGTAACAACTGTATCATTTTGGTCCACCATTCCTGTGTAGGCAGTTGATGTCTCAAAATTGCATCTAAGGTTTCATCTGCCTCTGTATATTTGTAGAAGTTTGGATGTACTTCAAACAAATGTTTAATCTCATTCATAATAAAAAATAAGTTCTCTACTCTGTCATAGAGAATTTGCACAGATGCTGGCCCTGTTTCATCTGGGGTACTTGATCCTGCAGTGATCTGATTGGTAGCAAAAGTATTCACCCTTTTGGCATAATTTTCATGTGATAGTAGCCTCCCTGCACTGTTCAGTAAGCCAGGAAGGCCTCTGCTTTGTAATGCTGCAAACTTATCCATGAATTTGTTTACTTCTGTTTGCATGTCCTGGCTTCTTCTATCCAATGTTTGTACCAGGCTTCTCAATGTGAGGACCCTCTTTATCAGCAGGATGGTTTCAGTTCTATTGGGGATCCCTATTGCTGCCAGCTGAGGACCTGTGTGGTTATTGAGAACGTTGATCATTCTATTGGCTATCTCAGGCATATTGCCTAGAGATGCTCTTGCTCTTTGGACTTCCCTGTGTGCTTTGCCTATGAGCTCCATTTGCTCATGAATAGTCTCTATATACTGCCATTGATCTGTTATTGATTGGCCAATGTTGGCCCATAAAACTGTCCTGATTTCAGCTACAACCTTGTCAAGGGTGAGCTCTTTCTCCAGCTCCTTTATCTTCTCCTTGAGAGCCTTTATTTCTCTTCCTTTTTCAGCTACATTTTGCTTAGACTTGTCATATTTTTCATTCAGCTTAGCTAAATTATCCTTGGCTTCATTTAGCTCTGCCATTTGGGCTTCCAGGGCTTGAATCTCATTCATCAGCTTCTGCATGTCAAGGCTTGGAGCCTGCTCTGATGTTGGTGCTGGTGCTGATGTTGATGGAGCTGTCTCAACTGTTTGCACTGTAGGAGGAGTGACAATTTGAGGGGGTTCCTCAAGGTTGATTACTTGTGGAGGGGGCTGAAATGTTTGGCCTCCTTCTTTCTGTTGTAGGGCTGCCTGCAATGCAGCCTCTGTTTCTACCAATTTTTCCTCTGTCTGGACAAGTTGTTTATGCAGTGTTACCAGCAATGTTGATACATCCTGGTCCTTTCTTTGTTGGGCAACCTCCTCTGTTTGAGGGTGAAGAGTTGTTGGGATCTTTATCATCTTTCTTAGAGCTGCAATGTCTGAATCTCTTAACTTTAGCAGCTCCTTTATAGCTTTAGGGTCCTTTGGGTCATGCCCAAGCTCTATGATTATATCCTCCAAAGACCTTATTCTCTTGTCTTTGGCCTGAGAGGATGCCTTCTCCAACTCAAGTTGGGCGGTTGTATTGTTCAGGCTATTTTCCAACCTATGTGCCAAGAAGGTCTTATCTGCAAGTGTAGAATACACCATCTCACCCGTTTGCTTGTGAAGTTCTATTTGATCCATAGGGTGGATGTCTTTTGCAAGAACCTCAAGGTTGGTCCTTATATAGTCTGCAGCTGACTGTGGCTGCAGCATGGTTAGCATGAAATGACTCATGGTCATTTTCCCCTCATTTATGTCATAAGCTGACATAAGCCTCTGCTGATTTGTAGGGGCCATTTTAAGTAGTTGATTATAGATCTGGAGCCTGAGTGGCTCATTTCTCTTTTTTATGTCAATGAATTGTTGCTTGATGCCTGTTTCGGCTCTCCTTTGCTGACTTGAGGAGCTGATCTCTCCTCCAATTATTCTTTCTTGTTCCTACCGAAAGGAACTGGCAGATGCCTCCATGCTTGGTGGGCCCATGCCCAAGGATTGCCCAATGGGCATCTCTTCTTCAGAAAAGGGATTTATCCTTTGCCTTTTCTCCCCTTGAGTTATAGATGTGGTGAGGGGAGTCTTCTGCTCTCTATCCCTCTTTCGGCTTTTGTCTTCATTCTGAGGAGTTTCGAGCACCGAGGCCTCCACTGTCGTTTCCTGCCTAGGAGGCATAGTTTCTTGAGCCTGTTGCCCAGTGGATATTGGGGCCTCAACTGTTTGTTCTTTCTGCATTGGCTGCTCTTCTTTTTGTTGTTCTTGCTCCATCTTCTTTTCTTTACCCTTGCTTGACACCTGATGAACAGTTCTAGCTGCTCGCTGCTGGGCTGTAGAAGATGAGGCAGCTGCTCCAAGTTGCCTTTGATAGGAGGAGGAAACCTGCCCACAAGTTTCCAAGTCAGCCTCTTTCTCAATGTTCTTTGCCTCTCTTTGTAGCATTTTCTCTCTAGTGATTGCCTCTTCTAGAGTGCCCTCTTTCCAATTTAGTAAATTGGCATATTTTTCAATATGAGGCAATCTGATGTGAGCATAGCCACCCAGTTTATGTTTTACCCTCCTGAGAGAAATGAAATGATTAGGGTCATAAGGTACCCAGCGCAAACTGGTTTCTAATTGGAGGGTCTCTAGGATCATATCTTCTTCCTTCCATCCCTCCTCCCTTTTGTTGTAAAGAAATGGGCCTAGCTGGTTCCTGACCTTTAGTTGCACCTTCTTGTTTTTACTATGGAAATGGACCTGGTCTGCATTTCCAAATTGCCTGAAATACTCCAAGGCAAAGAGTCTCATAGGGACATATCTTGGCAGCCTATAAGGGTCCAACTCACAACCATATATTCTGATTACTGTATGGTGTTGGTAGAAGTACCAATCACCAATGTTGTAGGCCTTTGAGAGCTGGAGTATTCTTTGCATCTCATCGGTCAATCTTGGAGGAGGGACACCATATAACAAGGTCATAGCTGGATGGATGAAAAGGTCTATGAATTCACAGTACGTGTATGGTGAACAGGAGGTGTGATGAAAAACTGAAGTCCAAAATACTACAGACCTTGGGTTTCCCTGGGCATCAAGTTTCTTGAGAGGAATAGGGAAACTATCAGGTTGATAAAATAAGAACAAATGATAGATGTATGAGGTGTATCTGAACACCTTCTCCCTCTCTAGATTCATCAGTTGCTCATGAATCTTATTGGCAATGTATGTAGCATAATCATAGTGGACAGCAGGAGGCTTTCCAGGGGAAAATATGGACAGCATGGCCATAATGGTGTCATCAACATCCTCAACTCCCCTGTACCCCAGGACATAACTGATCAAGTCCACAAGCATTTTGCCCAATTCATTGAGATATGGATTTCCAATAGGAGGTGTTCTCACAGCTTTAGAGCTTGGTTGAATAAATAACTGATTAATTTTGATGACCTGGGCACTGAACAACTTGGCCCCCTTCTTTAATAAGTCCATCATAGAGAGAGGAGTTAGTGGCTTTGCAGTGTGAAAGTGCAGCATCTCATTTATGGCCTCAGGGGTGATATGGAACAAGACTGAACCTCTGGAACTGAGAACAACTCTTTGACATGGATCATAGTTTTCACAGCATCTATGGATCAAGTCTGGAAGGACATTGACTTGAGGAAGGTTAAAGATGGGCAAATTGGAGTCCCAAATCCCTAAAATATCAGCTCCACTGAGGTGTTGAGCCTTTAACTCATTTAGCATATGAATGTTAAATTTGGAATTCATTGAGAATGTCTCTGTCATCTGATAATCTGTATCACCCAGGGCCTTCCACTCTAACTCTCTGTGTGGGGCATTCAGAGGTGGGACATTTAATGCTACTGGAGTTTCCATGGTTAAATAGTACTCTGAATTGTACTAGGACTTGTTATACTGGACAGAGAAACACAAAAGGGTATTTTTTGCAAGAGTAAGGCAAATTGCAAGGGAAAATGGGTAAATTGTGGCGAGAACAATTGAAATGCTCCAAAGGGAGATAAATGAGCAACTGCTGGGGCTAGTACCACTGTTTTCTCGGTGAATTAGTGCAGCTCAGGTTTCAAGTCCACGAATGCGTGGACTGACTGTGAGTTTATGACAACTTGGCTAAATGTGGACTGTGCAGGTGAATTTTCGACCTTACAACTGAAAATGGATGCTGGTCGCTGGGGATTTGCTGGCAAACACACTATTTTTCACTCTTTCTAAGCTAGCTTTGGTGAATTATGCACGAAACCAGGTGCGGAGGGGAAACTTGGATAAATACCTGGTAAAGCTTTGGCAATGGTGACTAATGCAGGTGAATTTGCAGGCGCCCACGGTCTCCAAGTCGAAATTTGCAGGTTGGCGACGAAATGGTCGTAATATGCATGCAGAGCGGAGCAATAGTTCTTTTTCCAAAAATGACAAAAACTATGATTTTTGGCGAAAATATGGACTTTTTGGGTTATTGGCGCTTTTTATGGATGACGTCAGCATGACGTCATCAGGTGGGGTTGGGTACGGAAGGGTGACGTGGCGGCCTGTGAGTGGTCCACGGGGACTGGTGAGGTGGCGGACAGGTCGGAGCAGTGGCGGGCCGGGCGCTGACACGGTGCTGAGTGGTTATGACATGGGCGTGACGTAGCGATGACGAGGACGTGACGGGATAAGCGGTAAGTGGTTTGCTCGGACCGCTCTGGATACGGTCGCGGTATTGTCAGAGGGTGGCCCGATAAGATTTGGGGGCGACGCGTGGCGGAGGCCTGACGTCACCCTCTGACAGTTTCTCGGGAGGTAACGTGCGGCCATCGGGGCCGACCCGATATGGATATGGGCCGTCGGATGGGAAAGCCCAGATCCGACGGTCGACGGGTGAATAAGATGGCAGGACAATACGGCAGCGGGCAGGGCATATTTTATAGTTTTTCTAGAAATGTGCGCCCAGGCGGAACCTTTAGACTTTGGCGGGTTTTATGGTTTTTTCAATGATTTTTTGTAAAAGCGCGCATTTGCAAATAAACTTTGGATAAAACGGAAAAATGGGTTTATTTGGTGTTTTTTGTGTTGAAATGCGCATTACAGCAAACTTAGGATAAGGGGTAAAGGTGGGTTTTTACAAGGCTTTTTTGCAAGTAGAGTGGGTAAATGATTTCAAAGGGTTGCAAAGGAAAAAGGGGTATAGCTTGGGTTATCAAACTGACCAGAGGTCAATTTAATCCCTGACTTCATACAACCACATGCAAGCAGACTTTATTCCTGCATGATTTTCCAATATTCAAGCATATGGCTATAATGCCAAGGGGGAGGGAATATGTACATATTTGGGATTTGTTTTATAGGATTATCCTAATAATAGGGGAAAGGGAGTACAGGGAGTTAAATAAATAGGGAATTAGGAGTTAATATGAGTGGAAGAGGTGGATGAAAGGGGAAAAAAACACTAAGTTTTATATGGAATCAACTTAGTTTAGGAAGTAGATCAAAATGAAAAGAATTTTACACAAGAAATGTGGCTTTTAAAGAAACAAGAATCAACAAAAGAGTTTGACTTCTTTCATGAACATAGGTAGTATTGGGATGTTAGCAATGAATATGATGGGGGATAATATGGGAGTTAGACATGCTTCATTGAGTTGCTGCAAAAACTGTTGAATAAGAGACCTGCACTGGCACCATGTTTTTCCTTTGGTTGGGCCAGTGACATAAAGGATATCATGCTTCTGTAACCCCATCTACCTACCCACTCTATTGCCTAGCATTTTTTGTTACTCCAAGGAGGGTTCACTTAGACTTGCAGACCCTCATGTTCCTTTTCTTTTCCTTTGGCTTTTTCTTTTGATTTTCTATCTACAACTAACCTTATTACCTCCAAGGCCCCAGATTAAGCAGTTGGGAACCTTAATTCTCTACCTAACTACTAGCTTGCCAAGATTAAATAGTTTGGACAGGCTTCTTTCTCTATTCTAATGACAAGAAATTAAAACATGGCATGATCCAGATTAGGCTGTTGGACCATCCATCCAAAATTCAGTGAACATCAAGCTATGTACACATATTTCATTCTCTTGGAAATATGGGATCTTTGCATCACCAAAGCAGAGCATATTTGGAACTTTCTTTGCCAATCATGAAATATGAAACCTATTGGTATAGGTATCTAACAAAAGGAACACTAACAAAGGAGTGTTTTGAAGAGGATGGACAGTCTTTTGAAGATATCGAAAGTCTGGAGGAGTACTCTAGGAGAACAAACTATGATGGAGAAGACCTCTTGAATGAGGGAAGTAGTGATTTTCTACAGCAGAAAGACCTTGAGATTAAAAGGATCAAAGGAATATAGTGTTTTAATATTTTAACACAGCATGTAAAGGATGAATCTTGAAGAAGAGAGCATTGTGATGAATTTCTTGCTAAGTGTGAATAGGAAATTAAACTGTTGGAGAAACTGATAAGAGAACCTGACGGTAGAACAGAAGCTGCAATTACAGTTTCTGAAGAAGAAGATGTGTGTCAAGTAGGCATGGAGACAGCAAGATGCAATAATTTGTTTGCAGGTTCATTAAACAACATGAATGAGTATGAGTATGTGATCAAAGAGATTGAGTAGAGATTGTTTGAAGATGGTAAAGAGGCGGTAGGAATTAAACAATTTCAAAGTAAAGATAACCAGTAGCAGGTTAAAGGAGGAGGAGTTCACTACAGTGGACAAGAGTAGGAAGGCATCATTAGAACAGATGGAGTGCAAGAGAGACTAATGGACAGTCTCATGAATTCTGCTGAGAATTCAAATCAGCATATTGATATGCTGACAGAGGAAGAGGAAATAGAGCAACAAACTAAAATGTTGCCAAAGAAAGAAGAGGCACCAAGGCCTCATGTTTTTAATTTTAACAAGTGTTTTGTGAATGCAGGTTTTGTTGCAAATGCTGGAGGAGATTTGGCACAAGTGAACAACCAAATAAAAGTGAAAGAAGAGAATTATGTGGAAGAATTCAATCCATGGAATGGAGAAATTAATTTGTTGAACAGTCATGATTTAATCATGAGAGAGGGTAAGGATGATGGGGAGGCAGCAAGTAAAGAAAGAGCAAGTAAACCAAAGAATGAAGCAAGTAAAAGAAAAGTCAGCATAGAAGACAACAACAGTAACCTGAAACAAAGAGAAGAAGACAGAAGTAAGAAGCAGAAGATGGACCAGCCCAAAGATATGTTGGACATAGAAATTGAAGAAATATGGCAGCAGATGATGAAGCAATTCAAATGGAGGAAAATGGTAATAGCAGCAAGCAAGATCAATCAGAAGTTGAACTTGATTGACAGGAAGAAGAAAATGGAGCAAAAGACAGCAGAAGTGTAGCGGCAGCAAAGGAATAAAGCATCTGGACAGTTACAGAACAAAGTGTGGGATCCAGGAAGACCAAGACTAGAAGACACATGATCAGGAGATCATGAATATTTTCTACTTTGGGAGTCTGATGCAGGAGCATTCAACCCAAGGAAAATCATTGTAAATAGTAGACATAAGGGGTCATGTGTTTTTGGGAAATTAGTTTCCTAAGTCTCAAGTCAATTTAATATTTAGGCTTTTAAGTGTGATTTAATTAGATGTTCTCAAAACAAATAAATGAGAACATGAGTAGTTCCATGATCCTAGGAGCAAGGGAGAGCTTTTAGGCATAAAAGGGAGAATAGATGTGGACCATTGAGAAAAATAGGGGGCTTTTCTGTTTTAAAACAGAGAAAAGATGGAATGGATAAAGTCTGCCATATATGTACATATGCATGCATGCAGCAAGCTTTAGGCTTTTGTTAAAGGATGGGATCAGGTCCTTCATAGTAATCCAATCCCAGTTTCTATATAAACATATGTAAGCCTACGGGCAGAGGAGGAGGCCACCAATAGTAGAATCAGGCCTAGGTGAGACGAGGAGTCTCGAATGTAATCTTTGCATTTACATTAATATATATACAGAGTTATTTCTGAATGTCTCAATAGAGTGTGAATTGCGTGTTTATGATGAATTATGAATTAAACTCGTAGGTTTTGTGGCAGGGGGTTACAGAGAGAGTTCTATGGAACACGTAGAGAGAGAGAGAGGAGGTTGATTCAACAGAATTGAAATGGGTCGTCGAGTCTAATTGAAGCGGCAAAGCAAAGCTCTGGAGAGGTAGTAGAGTGAGGATTCACTAAGGAGTAAGCTCAGAGTGCTTGAGCAGTGGAAAGGCAGAAGCTGAAGCCCTGAATAAAACAAAGAAACCACAGAAAACTCACTGAAACAGTGGAGAAATTCCAAGTAAAAGGAATAAATGGAGAAGTGCAAGTGACGCTCAGCAGCCGTTAGATCTTATAGATCAACGGCTGTGATTTAATCGCATCGGCGGAAGACCCTTTTAAAGTGATCGGAATGAGCCTTGGAGAATTGCGAAGAGCGAGCAATGATTAATCGCGGACCGTTGGATCGTGGCTAGATCAACAGTCACGATTAAATTGCATATTGGCAATCGAAGGTGGCAAGGGTCAACAGTATGAGTGTTGTGATATTTCCGACAACGATAATTGGCGATTAGCGTTGATAATATATCAACATTGGCAGAGATTGGGATTATAAGTGGAAAAACTTGGAAGGAGCGGACCCGAAGGTATTTGAGAACGCAAATACATAACATTTGAAGTCCAGTACATGAGTTGGTGCGGGATTTCCTTTGTATTCCCATATGTTTAATATTTCCGATAGTTTATATGGCGTGACCCTTTTAACGCAAAATCATGTGTTAAACGATCTGATAGTTATATCGGAGTCGGAGGAGGGGTGATGGCATATATATGTATGACCCGTTGAACATGTGATGGCTGATTGTGATGAGGTTTTAGCCTCGGGTTCTGTGCAGAACCGTATAAAGGAGGAATAAGGCATATTTGTGTGGAATTCATTTGTGTAAGGATTTCACCGAGAGATTAGCGCCAATAGTGTTTTGTGTGAAACCAAAGCATATGAAAAGTTATATATAGGGATTGTGGTTCTGAAGGTTTATTATAGTCCTGACAGAGGGTTATAGCGGGGTGATTGGTTTTGATACAAAGGAACGACTATATAAAGGGGCCTTGACCATTTATGGTCTGAAGATTTAACTCCTTCGTTGAGTTAAATATCTTGGGACAGTTGTGGATGCATTGTTGAATAAATGCAGACTGTGGGTATGTGTGGGTTGACCTTGGCATCAGTTGGCTAAGTATGGTTTATGCTGGGTGTATCCCTGCACCAAGTAGGAGCCCTTATCTCCAACGGAGGAGCCTCAGGATGTTGTGGAGCATCCAGAAGTAGAGGATTAGAGAGTGGAGACATCCACTCAAGTAAAACCACCTAGAGAAGGCAGGAAGAGAACCAGAGAAGTTAAGAGACTTGTAAAGGATGTGAGGGAGAATGTGGGTGCTCCTTCACATCAGTGTAGGTAGAGGATTTCACCATATTCGTACATTGGCTGCATGGCTCTAATGACTAAGTTAGTAGAGACTTAGCCATCCTCTTTCGAGGAAGTAGTAGAGAACCAAGTATGGGTTGATGGAATGGTGGAGTATGAATCCATTTTGAAGAATAGTGTTTTTGAAGTGGTACTAAGACTATTAGACAAATTAGTTGTGGGTTCGAGATGGATATTCAAGGTGAAGCAGGTAGCAGACGGAAGCATAGAAAAGTGCAAGGCCATATTTGTGGCCAGGGGGCACTCTCATGTTGAGGGGGTTGACTATGAGGAGACCTTTGATCCTATAGAAGGGTACTCATCCATCAAATCAATCCTTTCTTTAGTTGTACAAATGGGGTGAAAGATTGCCAGATGGATGTGAAAACAACATTCTGTTGGAAATAATATTGAAAGGGGGGGTGAATCAGTATTATTAGATCAATAATTTAATTTTCAAAAACTGATTTGCATACACTACTTCAGCTCAGTGAACTAGCGTGTATACGCAACTGTACTTAATGCAACCAGCATATATGCAAAGATCTTTAGATTTACCCAAATTATAATGTATTGAACTTTAATCAGTATATCATGAATTCATTAGACAGTGCAATAAAAGCATAATAAAGCATCACACATAAGCAACACATAAGAACACCAAGATATAAGGTGGAAACCCAATTTGGGTAAAAACCACCTGCTGTTGTCGTCTCTGTCTTCTTTTAATAATTACAAAATTATATTTACAATTTTTGTAATGGCGCAGTCTTAAACTAGTATGCAGGCTTCTACCTGCAAAAGGATACAACCTTCTCTCGTTCTCCAGCATCTACTGGAAGGGAGCTACAACCCCCTAGATCTTGTACTATCTGATATGTTTACTAGTACGTAGGTGCCAGCCTACAGAAGGCTACAACCTTCTCTTTTCTACCAGGGACCATGTTTCATAAATTTTCAGACTGGATCCATCAACAACATCATTCAATCATCAAATATATCTACATCAACCAATCTCCTTTTGAACCAACCACGACCGAATCAATCAATCACTTTGACAACCCATCAATCTGATAAACAGAACCCAAGCTAGAACCCAGAATACTGCAACAGCAAACAGAAGCAACTAAAACATATTTTATAAGGTATATGCTACTTCCATGCGTCAAACCTGCGTGCTTACGCGCTTTCCTCAAAGCGAACCAGCATACATATCTGCAAATCAAATTTATGATGTATATGCTACTTTGATATGTAGAACCAGCGTATATACACTCCTTTTCTAAAGTGAACCTGCGTAAAGATCTGTAAATGATGATTTAAACGTTACAACTATTCCAGACTTCAGTCATACCCAGATCATCATATTTACAGACTACAACATGCGCCAGTTATTCATATGCATGATCAAACCACATAAAGATAATTCACTTCAAGACTTAAGATCCTAATACATCATTAGATCTTATCCTTCATCAAATGCTAAAGTTCATCCTTGGTTCAAATCGAGCACAACACCATAAGCCAATAACCTGCATATTAGATCTCACACTTCATCAGATATTCGATACTTGCACACTTTGGCCTAATGATCTTCTCCTCCTTTTATAGTTTTAGGCCTTTCTCAATACCATGGACCAAAACCACTTAGGACCAATACCTTGGAACAAAAACCTAGAGTCAATACCTCGAACTAGATACCTTAGACCAATACCATGGATCAAAATACCATGGACCAAAAAATTAGTTTTCCAAGGTATATGCGCTTTTCCTTCTGTGAAAGTGCGTGTGTATGTATACGCGACTTGTATACAATGAAACTATGTGTATACGCAGCTTGGTCAATGGTGAACCTACGTATACCTCTCTTTCTTCATTCTGTGAAGACTGATCTGCCATACTTTGCTATTTACCTGCTATACTGTGATCTTTCATATGAGTGAGTTGCCTTTTGAACTGATTCCTTGAAGCTGCCCTACATTTCATCACATCTGTAAACACTAATGTCATGCATTCCATCACATCTGATATCTCTTCTGTAGACTCATATAGTTACCATATACAAGTGATTTGTTCTACTACAACTAGGTTGCCATCAAGTACAACACATACATCATAATGCCAACAATCTCCCCCTTTGGACTTGATGGCAACAACAACCACACCAAGTCACTCTCCCCCTTTGACATCAAGGGAAAAGGGTCATGCTCCCCTTGAGTGCATGTTGAATTCTCTGATATGTTGAAGTGTGCTGATTGAGCTCCCATGATCGAGTCCATGCTCCCCCTGAGCATAAGCAAAGTATGCAAAAAGATGTTCTAAAAGAATAACATGACTCTATACATACATCACAAATGACCTTCCTATCACCAATGACTCATACATACATCCATCTCCCAACCAAGTGGGGATATACCAAATTTGACTCATCCACCCAACCAAGTGGGGATATACCAATTGTTTATACATGTCAAAACAAAAACATTACATCATCCATCCCATGCATAGTGGGGTTACAAATTAGGTCTTTTCATGATGTTTATATTAAAAGATGTACATGACATATATAACAGAGACAAAATATCTTAAACAAGACCATGATAGTCATCAACAACTATCATATGATTTGTACCATCAGTAGCATCTGTCAATCAGCATCCAGACCAGCAACCTATATATGTCCATCATTAGTTCCGAAACTATCATCAACCATGTTCTCCCCTTGAACCTGTTCCACCTATTCACTATCAGATCTGATCATTTCATATGTCAGTAAGAGATATCAAAGCATCATCATCAATCAGATATACATCAAGTTATCAACAACTTTATGAGAACCAATATATTTCCACATGTTATTAACAAAGTGAAACCATCATCAAATAGAGTAGATAATTGATAGAACCATAGCAGACCCCTTTTTCCTGAGTCTAGCCCACTACTTTCCTTCAAACCAGCATATATGCGACTGTTCTCATAGAAAGCCGCATATGTACGCGACTATGCTTTATGAAAATCAGGTATAACCACGTTTCTTTAAAGAAAATAGGATTTAACAGCGGGATGATGCAACAACTACTCCCAGCTTTTTCGTGAGATATTCAAATGTCTCTCTAGGTAGTGATTTAGTAAATATATCAACAACCTGTTCTTTGGAGGGAACATACTGCAATTTGACCTTTTTTTCAAGCACTTGTTCACATAGAAAATGATATTTGATGGGTATGTGCTTGGTATTGGAGTGCATGACTAGATTCTTTGAAATACCGATGGCACTTGTATTATCACATAGAATGGAGATTGGTGGAGTACATTTGATCTGAATGTCTTGCAAGGTTTGCATCATCCACAGTAGTTGTGTGCAGCAAGATGCAGCAACCACGTATTCTACTTCAGCAGTAGATAATGCAATTGAACTTTGTTTCTTGCTGAACCAAGACACTAACCTGGAACCCATATAGAATGCACCACCACTAGTGCTTTTTCTGTCATCAACACTTCCTGCCCAATCTGCATCTGTATATGCATGAAGTGTAAGATCGACATCTCTAGGATACCATAAACCAAAGTTCTGTGTTCCTTGAAGATATTTGAAAATCCTTTTGACTGCCTGAAGGTGTGTTTCCTTAGGATTTGCTTGGAATCTTCCAACTATTCCCACTGCATGCATGATGTCCGGTCGGGTACCTGTTAGATAAAGTAGACTACCAATCATGGATCTGTAAGTTGGTTGATGTACTACTGTTGATTCATCATTTGAGCTAAGACTGCATCCTATTACCATTGGGGTACATACTAGTTTAGAATCTTCCATGCCGTACTTTTTCAGGATCTGTTTGAGATATTTGGTTTGTGAGAGAAAAATACCATCTTTATTTTGTTGAACTTGTAGACCAAGAAAATAGGTAAGCTCACCAAGCAAGGACATTTCAAATTCTTGTTGCATTACTAAGGAAAAATTTTGAGTCATGGATTCTTCATTGCTACCAAAAATGATATCATCAACATACACAAAAATTATTAGCAATTTATCAGTGTCCATCTTTGTATATAGATTGTTATCTGCTGACCCCTTTGAAAAACCTTGTTGGTGGAGATATTTGTCAAGATGGTAATACCATGCCCTTGGAGCCTGTTTTAGACCATAGAGAGATTTTCTAAGTTTGCATACAAGTTTTGCATCATTTCCAAGAATGAATCCTTCTGGTTGTTCAATATAGACTTCTTCTTCTAAGTCTCCATTAAGAAAGGTAGATTTTACATCCATTTGGTATACTTTGAATTTCTAAAAACTAGAAAGAGCAAGAAACATTCTTATGGCTTCAAGTCTAACAACAGGTGCAAAAGTTTCTTCAAAATCTATACCTTCTTGTTGAGCATATCTTTTGCAAACGAGTCTGGCTTTGTTTCTAATAACTTCTCCATTTTCATTCAGCTTGTTTTTGAATATCCATTTGGTTCCTATGATATTATTATCATGATGTCTAGGAACTAATTCCCAAGTATTATTCTTTTCAATTTGCTCAAGCTCTTCATTCATGGCCTTGACCCAATATTCATCTTTGCATGCTTCATTTACATTTTGAGGTCCAGTGGAAGATAGTAATGCTAGATAGCTTGAGGCTTCTATAATAGTTCTTCTTATTTGTACACCTACCCCTTTTTCCACTAAAATTTGAGTTTCTGGATGATTTTTCTGAACATACCTGGATAGAGTCTTTTCTTCTATCATTATCTCTTCTTTTGGTGCTTCATTGGTTTCTTCTTCAGAATCAGTGTGATTTGATGAGGGAAATTGATCCTCATCTTCTTCATTGTCATAATATTCGGTTTTTATCTGTTTTGGATTTTTGCATGTTTCATCAACCACAACATGAATACTTTCAATAATTTTTCCAATTCTTTTATTATAACATTTATATCCTTTACTTCGGGAAGAGTAGCCAAGAAGAAAACCTTCATCTGCTCTGGGTTCAAACTTACCAAGTTTTTCATCAGTCCTTTTGATGTAACATTTGCTTCCAAAAACATTAAAGTATTTTACAGTAGGAGTCTTACCATACCAAAGTTCATGTAGAGTTTGAGTGTTGTTTCCCTGAACATTTGCTTGGTTGAGAATAGTGACAACAGCGAATGCAACTTCACCCCAGAAGGTTGCAGGAGTTCCAGATTCATCTAGCATAGCACGAGCCATTTGTTGAACAGTTCTGTTCATCCTTTCTACCACTCCATTTTGCTGAGGAGTCCTTGTGGTGGAGAACTGCCTTTTTATTCCATGTTGTTCAAAAAAGTCAAAGAATTCATCCGAGGTAAATTCCCCTCCTCAATCAGATCTGAGGCATTTGATTTTGCGATCTAATTCATTTTCAACCAAAGCTTTTAAGGCTTTGAACTTTTCAAATGCTTCATCTTTATGCTTAGAGGACCTATCCAACACATTCTGGAAAAATCATGAATGAACAATATAAAGTATTCTTCTCCACGAGGTGACTTTTTCCTTGATGGTCCACATAAATCAGTATGAACAAGTTCAAGAGGCTTACTAGCTGACTCTTCCTTTTCGATGAAGTGAGATCTGGTTTGCTTACCAAATTGACATGATTTGCATATAGTATTTTCAGGAATGTTGATATCTGGAAGATCACGAACAACCTGGAATCTGCATGCTTTTCTTATTTGAGAAAAACTTAGATGTCCCAATCCTCTGTGTCATAGCCAGTTTTCATCTTTTTTGCTTAGATAGCACTGTTGTTGTCCTCCCTTGAGTATTTATAGGTTGTTTGAAGTTCTTGTACCTTTGATCACAATTTCTCTTATATCAAGCTCACGAACAACACATCCATTTGATCGAAACACTACTTCATTTCCTATATCACACATTTGACTCACACTCAACAGGTTATGCTTTAAGCCATCAACATACGTAACATTCCCAACTTTAACTTTTTCTTTCAAGAAAACAAAGACTTTACCTTTTATGACAGCAGGAGTGTCGTTTCCAAATGAGACACTCTTTTCCTTTTCTAAGGCATTATATGGGTGTAGTTTTTCTTTGTCACCTGTCATGTGTTTTGAGCATCCACTGTCGATGTACCACTGGTTTCCTTATCATTCTACATACAAGGCTATACCACATATTTCTATTTGCAGTTATTTCTTTCTCCATATTTTGGGATTTAATGGAGTTTGCTCCTTTTGAGATATTTGCCGAAATTTACTCTTGCATTCAAATGCTTCATTGCCAAAGTATTTACAGAATGAGAATTATATTTCATTTTCAAGAAGAGAAAAGTTATTATAGGAACTTTTCTTTATCCCTATCACATTCCTTTGATTTTGTGCTTCTCTAGTCATGATGGTTTTGTAAGAAACACATTGAGCAGATTTGTGTCCAAAATTATGACATGAGAAACATTGACCATTAAAGAAGTTCTTGTGATTATCGAATCTACTGACTTGGTGATTGTACTTTCTATTGCTATTCATCTTTGAAGCAAATTGAGTATGATTTACCTGAGGTTGGTTGTGACTTCTATTCATCCTTGAAGTAAATTGAGCCTGATTTACCTAGTGATCTACTTTATGCCTTTGCTGACGATTGTCAAACTGTCGACTGCTCTTTACTGCATCGAGATAGCTTTTAGTGGAGATTGACAGCTTCTGCAATTGGGATGTTTCTTCAATATATCCAAGACCTGTATTTATCAGAGGAGAACGCTACACTTTGATAATTTCATTTAAGGTTTTTGATCCTTTAGCAAATTTAAGATTGAGAGCTTTTGTTTTCTCAAGATCCTTTCTTAGACCCACAATTTCACATTCTAGTTTTTCATTGTCTTTTTCTCTTTCAGCAAGTTGGTATGTCAAGGTATCTATAATCATATTCTTTTCTTCTAAAAAAATTTTGAGTTTAGAGATTTCTTCATAAAGGTCATCTTCATCTAAAGCATCCAAGAAATCATCATCTTCATAAGCCATCAGAAGTCTATAGTCATTACTATTTTCATCTTCATCACTATTTGATAACCATCACTATCTTCATGAGTATAGTAGCTCTTTTTAATTACACTTTGTTTTCTATTCCATTTTTCATATTCCTTTCCTTTATCATTTTTATCTTTATGAGGACATTTGGCAACATAACAACCGACTCTACCGCAAGCAAAACATTTGAAAGGTAGTTTACCTCTGAATCTTTTGGAACCCCGTTGAAGCTTCTTGACAAATTTTACTTCCTCTTCTTCTTTTGAAATATGTCATGATTCATTGAGTTCTTCTTTTCCTTTTGCTGAAGCTTTAAATGTGGCTTCTCTCATATCTGATGGACCTCCTTTTCTCATTTCGAAGGTAGTTAATATTATGTGAAGTTGTGTCATAGTAATAGTCGTAGATCCTTCTTTTCTTCTATGGCAGATACTTTTGATTCAAATTTAGCAGATAAGGATCTTAAAACATTTTCAACTAAGGTAACTTCATTTATCTCTTCACCCAGATTCTTCATGCAATTAACAATCTCATCTACATGTAAGAAGTAACTACTTATACTTTCATCATTTTGCATCTTGAGAGTTTCATATTGAATTATGAGAGTTTGCAGTTTAGCACATTTTACCTGAGAGTCTCCTTCATAGCTTAGAACGATTTTATCCCATATTTATTTGGTTGATTTGAGCTGCATAACTTTGACAAACTCTGATTGTGACAGACTTCCCAATAATGTATAGACCGCCTTGGCATTGGTTTCATATTGATTTTTACCTGTCGTATCTGTAGGAATTGCTGATGGAAATGTATATCCTCCTTCCACGATTTCCCAGACATCTGTTCCAAGTGATTGAAGATAGGCTATGGTTCTTACCTTCCAATAAACAAAGTTTCTCCCATCAAAGATTGGCGGTCTGATGGATCCCCCACTTTCTTGATTACTATGATCATGGATCTTCCTTCAAGTGATCAAGCTTCTTCTTAAAGGACCTGCTCTGATACCAATTGTTGGAAATAATACTGAGAGGGGGGGTGAATCAGTATTATTAGATCAATAATTTAATTTTCAAAAACTGATTTGTATACGCTACTTTATCTCAGTGAACTAGCATGTATACGCAACTATACTTAATGCAACCAGCGTATATGTAGAGATCTTTAGATTTACCCAAATTATCATGTATTGAACTTTAATCAGTATATCAGGAATTCATTAGATAGTGTAGTAAAAGCAGAATAAAGAATCACACATAAGCAACAAACAAGAAAACCAAGATATAAGGTGGAAACCCAATGTGGGTAAAAACCACCTGCTGCTATCATCTTTGTCTTCTTTTAATAATAAGAAATTTCTATTTACAATTTTTGTACTAGTGCAGTCTTATACCAGTACATAGTCTTTTACCTATAGAAGGCTACAACCTTCTCTCGTTCTCCAGCTTCTACTGGAAGGGAGCTACAACCCCCTAGCTCTTGTACTAGCTGATATGTTTACTAGTACTAGGTGTTGGCCTACAGAAGGCTACAACCTTCTCCTTTCTACCAGGGACCACGTTTCATAAATTTTCAGATTGGATCCATCAACAACATCATTCAATCATCAAATATATCTACATCAACCAATCTCCTTTTGAACCAACCACAACCAAATCAATCAATCACTTTGACAACCCATCAATCTAATAACCAGAACCCAAGCCAGAACCCAGAACACTACAACAATAAACAGAAGCAACTAAAACATATTTTATAAGGTATACACTACTTCCATGTGTTGAACCTGCGTGCATACGCACTTTCCTCAAAGCGAACCAACGTACAGATCTGCAAATCAAATTTATGATGTATACGCTGCTTTGATATGCAGAACCAGCGTGTATATGCTCCTTTTCTAAAGTGAACCTATGTACAGATATGTAAATGATGATTTAAACATTACAACTATTCCAGACTTCAGTCATACCCAAATCATCATATTTACAGACTACAACATGCACCAGTTATTCAGATACATGATCAAACCACATAAAGATAATTCACTTCAAGCCTTAAGATCCTAATACATCATTAGATCTTATCCTTCATCAAACACTAAGGTTCATCTTTGGTTCAAATCGAGCACAACACCATAAGCCAATAACCTGCATATTATATCTCACACTTCATCAGATATTTGATACTTGCACACTTTGGCCTAATGATCTTCTCCTCCTTTTATAGTTTTAGACCTTTCTCAATACCATGGACCAAAACCACTTAGGACCAATACCTTGGACCAAAAACCTAGGGTCAATACCTCAGACCAGATACCTTGGACCAATACCATGGACCAAAAATTTACTTTTCCAAGGTATATGCGCTTTTCCTTCTGTGAAAGTGCATGTGTACGTACATGCGACTTGTATACAGTGAAACTGTGTGTATACGTAGCTTGGTCAATGGTGAACCTACGTATACCTCTCTTTCTTCATTCTGTGAAGATTGATCTACCATTCTTTGCTATTTACCTACTATACTGTGATCTTTCGTCTGAGTGAGTTGCCTTCTGAACTGATTCCTTGAAGCTTCCCTACATTTCATCACATCTGTAAACACTACTGTCATGCATTCTGTCACATCTGATATCTCTTCTGTAGATTCATCTAGTTACCATATACAAGTGAGTTGTTCTACTACAACTGGGTTTCCATCAAGTACAACACATACATCATAATTCCAACACATTCCTCAATGGAGTTATTGAGGAGGATGTGTATATCAAGCAACTAGAAGTATTCGAGACTTTTGATCGATAATCTCATGTGTGTAGACTCACGCTAGTGTTGTATGGTCTCGAGCAAGCACCCGATAAGGTAAATTTTTCATTATTATTTTTCTATGTTGATGACTTGATCTTGACAAGTAATGAGCAGCTAATCATGTCTTGCAAGGAGGACCTTGCAAGAGAGTTTGAGATGAAGGACATGGGTCTCATGCACTACTTCTTTGGATTGGAATTATGGAAAGGTGATGGGGAATTGTTTGTCTCTCGGAGAAAGTATTCCAACAAGATACTTCAAAGATTTCACATGGATAGGTGAAAACCCATCAAGACTCCCATAAGGACCAACTGGAGGAAAGAAGATGCCACATCAAGTGAGGAAGTGGATACGACTATTTACCAATAGTTGGTGGGTTCAATCATGTATCATGTGAACACACAACCATAGATGTGTTATGCATTCTACCAGTTGAGTCAAGCTAGGGTTAGGCCAACCAAACTATTTTGGAGGGAAGTTAAGCATGTTCTATGGTACCTCAGAGGCACTACCTAGTTTGGACTTTGGTACAGATAGATAGAGGGAGTGAATATGTGTGGCTTCATAGATGAAGATTGGGCGGGAATTCGATGAAACTAGAAGAGTACGTCAAGTGTAATTTTCATTGTTGGGTTCATAGCAATTTCTTGGTAAAACAGGAAGTAGATATCAATGGCACTCAGCTCAGTAAAAGCAGAATGCATGGTTGCAAGTCAAGCAACATGTGAGGCAATCTGGATGAGAAAGATACTTGTTGGCTTGTTTGGTCAGATGATGGATCCTAATGTGATTTACTATGATAATTAGAGTTGCATAGAACTCTCTGAGAATCTTATTTTTCACTACTAATCCAAGTATGTTGATATTTAATATCACCATTTATGGGATTGCATGCAAAGGTGGATTATGTTGTTGTAGTACATTCCAACGGAGGAACAAGATGCTAATATTTTGACAAAGATATTTTCAAGAGGGAAGTTCAAGTTCCATAGGTGTAGGATAGGGGTGGTTGATAATCCCTTTCTTGCTAAGATGGAGTGTTGAAAATGCAACAATAAAATCTCAATTTGACCTTGCCTTGGTCAAACTAGAGAAAATTAAAATTTCCACATCAAAAAATAACTTGGATGACGTTAATTTGTGTGGCATGGCTTGTGTCACCAATTTTACTCAGTAAATTCAACTTGGATGAGTTAGAGTTCAGTTATGCATGATTGATTGCTAGTTTGTAGCAATCTATTTCAATTAATTTGAGTTATTGTCAGTTTAACTAGTTCTAATTGTTAGAAGAACTAGTGGAGGTCAAGTTGTGGAAGTGGAACTTCAACCAAACTTAATGATCAACTAGTTAATTGATCAATCAGACCAAAATAATTGTTGCATGTAGAGAATTCGAGTTACCTAGTTGAGATGGAGATTCCAAGGAAGTGTACTATCAGTTGTAGCATATTCCAATGTGTATAGGTGGTGCATGTAGTCAGAGGAATGAACTAAGGTAATTACACAATTCCATGGTGTGAAATTCCTAAAAAATAGGGAAAATTTCTCAAGAGAATAACATGTTAGCAAATTAATTCATTTTTTCTTAAATTAAGAAAATGTTAAAAGTTTCAGTGTCAGTATTTTAGTTGTAAGAAATAGGGAAATCACCGTTAGCGGGGCTATCAACATTTTAAGTGTTCCAGTTATATTTTCTAAAGAAACTCACTGAAATTGGTCTTATAAACATTTTTGATAAATTTGACAAGCCGACTATCAGCGCGAAAAACAAATTTCTAATTTAAAATATGGAATTACACTGACCACGTCAGAATCAATGATGAGCTCTGCAAAGTGCGCCATGGGTAAGTGCAAGGTTAAATCTTAAATATTTCGACACCATCGGTGTATGGTTCATTGAATAATCATCATTTAAAACGTGTTTCCTCCAAATTGCAATCATTTTGTCAAATCAAAATGATTTCCCTTATCCTTTGTTAAACTCATTGCATTTTGTAAACTCGTATTTTCATTTTTACGTTTCGTTACTACGTTGTTTATTTGTTAATGATTGGCAATATATTGTATGGTTTCTCCCACAATGATCTAGGATAAAATCTCAGGGCTTTCAGTTTCCAGCTAAAGATTGCGATGGGGAAAGGTGGAAAACATAATCGGGCTAAGCCCAAAGTACCATATTTGTTGGACATATATCCTGATATCCAGCAACAGTTTTAGCAATCTAGTTAGAGTGATATTTTCCACTACTACACCGGCTACCACCATGTTGTGTCTTGTTCATTCGCTCAAAATTTCGATGAGAATTGGGTGGAAGTCGGTGGGCTCTCCTAACTAGTTAAATAGAATCTAATCTCAGAGGCCACAACCTTGCTAGAAGATGGAGAAACTGTTGGAAATACTAACAGGGGGGATGAATCAATATTCCTCGGAAATTAGAACTTTTAAATCATTTCAAAGCATTAGTTAATCTTCAATTATTATTAATGTTTATGCAGTAATAACAGTAAATAAAAGAACACAATAGACACAATAATTTTAGGTGTAAAACTCTCTCTGGGTCGAAAACCACTGAACGCTTTTCTAATAAATTATTTAATCTTCAGCCCCAATTGAAGTGAAAGCAACAACTTCCTATAATTCTAGAAAATCATTCTTCTCCAACTCCCACTAGAAGGACACCCCAACGCCCTCGTTTCTTCAGTAATCAACTGAATGGATGCCCCAACATCCTAGCAAACGACAACTTTCCCTAGCACCACCCTACCACTCGAAAGTGTTCACAGGCCCCAACCTGTACGCGACTTCATACACCTACCTAGCACCTCCCTGCCACCCTATAATGATTGAAATAAGACAAGACTGTGGATTCCCAAACCAGGGACAACAATCCACGATACAATAAGATGTATAATTCTTTTTGTGTTCTTGCCCAAATACCCAATCACTATATGACCTTCAACCCAACCATGACATCATCCCAATAGTGACTCCTATACCTCCCAACACTACCTCTTCGACTCTAGGCAGAATGACTCTTTCACAAATGACGCTTTAAGAATATTTACAATGATGACTCCTTTACAATCTTTACAATGATGACTCTTTTACAACTTTACAATGATGACTCTTGACCTTAACAATACTTCACGATATCTTGATGGATGTCATGTCTTCAAGGATGTCCCGCTGCAATGCTTCCTTAGATTTGATACTTCTTCTCTTCAATTCTTGCTTGATGTTGTACTTTAATCTTCTTCTACCTGCATGCAAAATTTTCCTGGCGAAACCAATCCCAAGAAAAAACAAAATACCCTTCAACTTACCTTTTCCTGCAAAACACATGTAAGTGCATAATAATGAATAAATACAAATTAAAATTACAATGCATACCTAAAGTTTGCTTGTCACTTTTTTTGTTGACTTGTTTCAGCAATAGACAAAGAATCCAACTCTTGATATAGGCCTGGACTCTATGCAAGACTATATCCAAAACTGACCTAAAGATATATACAATGAAAACTGACGACAAACCCTAGACTTGTGATGGACCAAGTTCTAAGTACAACAACAGATACCATTATATCAGCTATGACAAGACAAGTAACATGAACATACAACATCATATGCATTTAGTAGACTTGGTGTAGCATCAAGAATATGTAGCATCAAATGTGTAGTACCAAGAATAGGACATCCAAAATGTGGTATCAAAACTGATTGTGACATATAGAGACATAGAGATATAACTGAGACCCTTTATATACTTACGTTGCCCTGCAAAAACATAAGTCAGATATGACACTAAAAATTCAAATGTAAACACTAATCATACATACCTTGTTGTAGGATAGTTACCTTTGACTATTGATGTGTGGTCCTTACTACAGTGATCCTTGAATGCATGTTTTTTCTTGTCTTCTAGGATCTTGATATTAAATCTGTTGTATCTATGTAATTTCAGATCTCCAGGGTTTGAAATGTTATCTTGTTGTAACCATCTGAGTCATCTTTCTAACCCCATAGGTCCAATCAATATTGGATTCTTCGAGAAATATTTATTCCCAACCTCCCACAATGACATGATTATAGACTAGTTCAGTACTGAAAACTTGTACGAAGTGCCACATGTCACAGTTGTGACATTCTACCCTGAAAATGATATCTAACAAACTATAACCCGTCCTACTTCTGTTACTGTTTATGAAATTTGAATCCAATGCTCAGAAAGAAAGTTATGACGGTTTTCCTAACGTCACCTGTTTGACATGGAATTTGGGAGCTTGCAAAAAAACTACCTTCCTCATATCATATCTCTGAACATATAGCGACCCAAGATATGAAACTTGGTCACAAGGTTCATAAATATTTTGGCTCAAATGGGTTTTAATTGCAAATTCTAAAGCTTCGCAGAAAAAAAATGTTATAGAGAAAATTCCACGATGACCTATTTGAAGCCACAAAATCCCTACAAGAAGAGGATATGAGGGTCACTATTTATATGAATGTCTTGAGTTGAGAGGGTCCTCAACAAGTGAACGTTGGAGGGATTTTCGAGGTAAAAAAATACATTATTAATTATTGACTATTAAATTACTACAAGAAATTATGAGTTCCATGCCACAACCCCACAGGGTTTTAGCCTACTAACTGGGGTTACTAACTTCAAACATGAATATCTCTCAAACCGTGAAGAATTATGTGGCGTTCCACATATCAACATAAACATCTCAATGAGTAGAATCCATCTAGAAAATCCTTAACTTAGAATAGAGTAATTTGTCAAGTAAAAATTCCCATGTCAGATCGGGGTAGCCCCTAGTGCTGCTTGGGTTGACATCAATGACAACCACAGATCAGCAAAACAAATTTTTAGAAGCCATTTGTTGACAGTGGTCAGTGTGCCCTTCTTTTTGAAGGAAGAATTTAAGAATCACAATTGGAGAACCAAGGTTCAGAGCGACTGGCTACAAGACAAATGGAATGGCTTGCTTCACATCTCTCAACAATATTTCACATGCAAAGGAAGATTTAATAGGGTAAACCTCTATCATTTCCATTTTCTTACACATTTAGTTGGTCAGGTTATAATGAACGCCTGTTTCTATTTACTGGAGAGTGTCAGGCATATGGCAGTTCATTTCAAAGCCAAAACTGACCCTTCTCCACATTTTATCTACCATAAATCCCTCATTAAATTGCTAATTGAAAACAAGTTGGCCTAGGCAAGGAGAACTGGAGCCACTTCCTATTTTTGGGAGGTTTTCAGCCTCAACCCCCTAAAAATTGAAGAGGAAGGCCAAAGACTATTAAAAATGGGAAACATATTCAAGAAATATCCCATGTTGATCCAAATCCTAGCCTGATAAACATAGAGGTCCCTTCTACATCCTCTGCCCCTAAAATACCTAAAGCATACCAAATAAAGAGTGTCAGGCTTAGTAAACTAGACCCTAAATCTCCTGTAAACTTACCTTCTATTATCAGTTCTTCCTAGGTCCTAAGTTCACCTATTGCAGCCTCCCCTGTAGACATAACTACACCAGAAATTATTAAAGGCAAGGAGGTCGAAGTTGAGATTGAAGATGAAGAAACATTGTTTGAAACTTTCAAAGGAGGAAAAAGACCCCATACAAGGCCAACAAGAAAATTAAGGTATAAAATTAAGTTGAGAAGCAACCCAGATTTAGCCAAGGATGTAATTGATGTAGATAATGTGCCATTGAAGGACCTTATCATCAACAGAAAGAAGATTGTATACTCTAAAAAGAGAAAGGACAAAAAAAAATATAAGAAAAGGTCCTATGGAGACAAGACAAAGCAAGAAACATAGGTTAGAGAAGGTTGGTGTGCTTCTTAAAGCAGCCAACACCCTTAGCTAGGAGGCTTGGGGTCATTTTGAAATTTTTGGTTATGAACTTAACAAACAACATTTTTTCTTTTATCACTAAGCGTATGCTTAACAACGTTTTTATATATAGCAGAGGAGGAAGGAGTTGATATTCCCACTGTTGGCAATTTTGAAAGAAGTAGGGAGCACTGACATCTCCGTTGGCATCAAAATTTTGACAAGTGATAATTATGACATTCCCACTGTCAGCAAATTATAAACACAGGTAGAAAAGGAAATGCTAATGGTCATTCTTTCATCGATAGCCTCAATTCAGAAAAACAAAGAAGCTGGCAGCAATAGTATCAGCGAATTTCACCAGGAAGCTCAATGGATAAGAATGATAACAGAAAAAAAGTTTTAGTGAAGATTGAACTTATTTGCAGAGGGGCCTATTTTCTAACAAGGATTCAGTTCTATCATTCAAGGACATGTTTCCATTTTTGAGGAACATATTCTAAAGATACTTTTATTTTCCCATATGATAGCATATATTCTAGCATATATTTTATTTTTAGAAAAACTTTATGTAATTAGAAATATTTTCCACATACATGAACTTAGAATATTTTGATACTTTTGAATTATTATAATTAAGATTGAAACTATAATCCTATGATCAGTTGATGTAATGTCTATAAAGAAAATTTTTGAAGGGAAAAAGGTTGTCTTTTATTGTAAAAACATGAGCATTCTAGTCTATTTGAGTAGATCTTAAATATATTACAGTTTGATGAGAATTTGCAGAAAATTCATGTCTTGTAGTTCCATGTTCGTTATTTCTCTGTTATAAAAAATCTTATTCATGTCTGGAAAGTGTTAGTATCTGAGATTGGGATTCGTTAATGCTACTTTCTCATATTTCTCAGTCATTAGTACTTTCTGTTCTTGTCAGATATATTTTTGTTTTCTCTTCAGCCTTCTTCTTCTAAATTTCTCAAATGGTCAAAGGAGTTATTGCTACCCTGTGTTTTGTGTCCCAGTCATTAGATCTATAACATCATTTCATAAAACTAGACTCCATACCCAATGGTGAGTTTTATATATCTCCCAACCAAATTTTCATCCTACAAACTAAATATGGCCACAGAACTCAATTGTAAAACCTACTACTGTAGTGACCTAGAGTAGTTGAGTTTAGTGAGAGATCCCTCTCCAAGTTGAAGGGTCGGATTTCAAACTAAAAGAGGTTTGATGTTACCTTGGAGGTTTTCCCGCTGTCGGGTTTCCTCTAAGTGATAACATTTTTGCGTCGCTCCGGGGATTGAAAGGCATATTTTTTCCCCAAACAATTTGATTGTTGGAGATCAGATCTCTGATGACAAACAAAGATTTGTATATCATTTTGGCTACAAGATCTTTGCTCTAGAAACTCCACATTACAATCTAAAGGGTTCATATTGACAAAGTTTTGGCTCATACATGTGTTTACACTCAGAGGAACCCTGATCCAAATCCACCCCATATTTTTTCAATCCCAGAAAAGTTGTTCGAGAAAAAAGCTCCTAAGGAATCAGGTACGGTTAATTTAGAAAGGTATTTTTCTCTACCCGCAAAGATTGAAGCTTTTGAAGACTTGGTGTTATGTATTAAATTTGAAATTAATTTACTTAGATATAAGTCAAAAATTAGTGTGTCAAATATTTTACTTGATCCAACAGATCTAAATACCTTTACCCCTCATCCCTCTATCCCAAAACTAGAGCTATTACCACAAGATTTTGAGATTTGGTCTCATTTTTAGAAATTAGAACATAAAGTCCAGGAACTTCAGAAAGTTGATGCTAGATCTCCAACTTTTCCTTATATCACCCCATATTTGTTTACCTCAACCACTCATTCGTCCTCTGTGGGCATCCAAAATCCTTTTTCCGTCAACTACTATCTCAATGGTTTCAGTGCCTCTGAAATCCATTGTCCTAACTCCTACTGTTAGTGTAGTTTCATGTCCCAACCCCATGGTTTCCTGATATGCACCTTTGGATATTCAAGGTCAGATACATGACCTACCTCTAAATTATGGATAGCACCTAATTCGGTTTGATGGTACTAGGTATTGTACAACTCGGCAACATCTAGACAATCTTAACAACTTTATAGATCTAGAAGAGGTTGACCATGAGGACGTCAAATTGAGACTTTTTAAAAAATTCTATTAGGAAAGGTAAAGAAATGATTCAAATATTTACCTGCAACAAGTATCAATAACTTCCAATAATTTGAACATTTGTTTCTCGCCATATGCGAAATGAATAAAAATCCCCTACAGATTGGAGTCAAGTATGATTCTCTTAAAAGGAATCCAGGGGAATTTTTCCAATAATTCACAGCTAGGTTTAACAATATCTATAATTCAATTCCAACTGAGTTCAAACCTCCTCCTAGATTAGCTTTATTGCATGATCCTGATGGTTTTGATGTCAAGTTGTCTTATCAGCTTTGTGAAAGAAATCATGCTACTTTAGAGGCAATGCGGAGTAATGTGATTGGAGTGGAAGCCAATTTATTGGAAAATAAGGAAAAAATGAAGACTGAAAAGAGAGTAGGTTTTAGAGAAGAATCATCTTCATCTCCTGATTTAAATTTTGATGTGATGCTGAAAATAATGGAGAATTTGGTGGATAAATTAACTCCTCCCTGACCTGAAAATCGACCTCAATCCAGGAATCCAAATTTTAGAAGACCCTAGGTTGCTCAAAATTGTCCTAGAGAGTAGAAACGTCCCAAAGAACAACAACAACAACATTTTGTTTGACCTCCTTTTCCATAATATTTCATTGATGAAGATGCAATTGATGAAGAAGATCACCAGATTGGTTGTTTCAATGATAAAGAAACCCAAGTATTTTCCACCAAAGAAGAACATGACATTTCTGTTGGATGCTCAGGAGAAAAAGACAACATTCATCTTTGTAATTTAGTGGTTTATAAGCAGGGGTATAATAATGTGGTGGAAGATTTTCAAAGACAATGCAATCTCCGAAACCAAAATTTCCCTATCAAGACTTTAGCACAAAAGACAGTTGTTGAACAACAAGATGAACCTAGAAAAGAGATATTGAAGAAACCAGAGGAGGCTAAGAAGGATAATCTGAGAAAAGCAGAAGAAGGAAAAAGGAGACCAAGGATTCAGAAAAAGCACTGTCAGAATTTAATCCGAAATGTGAAATCAATAAGTTGAAAGTATCCATTCCGTTTGTTGAACTTTTGATAAATGAATAATATATGAAAATAATTTTTACTATGGTTAAAATTTCAGGAACTGATCACATCAACATAAATTCACAAGATTCGTTAAACCTAGATGATGATGCTCCTAACTTTGTTTTTGTTCCACGTGTCACTAGTTTAAATGATGACGTTCCCCCATTTTATGTAATTATGAATATAAATGATTAGACTTCGTAGCTTCACATAACCTCATGCCTAAGTTAGCCATGGGCCATCTAGGACTTCAAATTACTAGACCCTACAAATATTTGTTCTCTTTTGATTCCAAAAAAGTAAAATGTTTAGTGTTGATAAAGGATTTAGTTGTCACCTTAGCTCCACTTCCTACTAAGAGTGTATTGACGGATATAGTGGTAGCATACATTCCAGCCATATTTGGCATGTTGTTATTCCATTCTTGGGAAACAAGATTGGGAGGAACTTTACAAATGGACATGTATTATGCTTCAAATCCATTATTTGGTGAATTGAAAATATTATACCCAGAGGTCCAAATGGCCTATATGGTGAGAAGTAGAACACATTCAGATAATCATCCCATATATGCAGTAGATACATAATTGGGGTCACAAATTTTCTTTAATGATTGTTGTTTTGAGGGAGAAATATCAATGAAAGATGAGACTAATGTTCAAAAAAAACAGGTTCAGAAATTTTTAGATGAGGTCTGGAAATTGTACTTTGATGGCTCCACTTGTGAGAAGGGTTTTAGAGCAGGAATATGGATTGTTCTACCAGATTGTACAAGCCAATTACATTCATTTAAATTGTATTTTGACTGTACAAATAATGTGGCAGAATATGAAGCTCTCATTATTGGGCTAAATCTGTTAAGAGAGCAAAAGGTGAAGAAAATTATCATTTTTAGAGATTCAAAGCTTATTGTAAACCAAGTCAAAGGTACTTATCAAACCAAGAATCTGAGGATGAGAGCCTACAAAAATGATGGGATTTATCTTTTAAATTATTTTCTGAACATGAAATCTCGTTGGTGCAAAGAGAGGAGAATGGAATTGCAGACTCCTTAACAACAATTGCTAGTGCATTCAAAATTCCCATTTATCCCAATGAAAAGTATGAGATCAATGTTAGACACAAGCATTCTGTTCAGGATAATACTAGGAACTAGAAGATATTTGAAGATGATCAGCAAATTAAAATATTTCTTGAAAGAATAGATGAATTTCTCAGCTCTCCAATAGACAAGCATGAAGATGAAACTACAGATAAAAATTATGAATCAACAACATTTTTGAAGAATGTGGCTGGATAGGAAATTATTCAATTAAGTAACAATCTAATACCTAGAGGATTGGTTCCTTTTAAAAGGTTGTTTGATTCTAATGATGTGGTAGTTAAGCCAAAAATCCTGCCAAGTGATGGTGATATGGAAGATTACAATTTGGGCACTGACAATGACCCAAAGATAGTTAAAGTTTCTAATACTCTGAAAAAGGAGCAGAAACCAAAATATGAAGAATTTTTTAAAGAGTTTGCTGATATATTCGCGTGGAGATATGAAGATTTGAAGATCTATGACCAGACCATCATCCAACACACTATACCACTGAAGGAAGATGAGAAACCTTTTAAACAAAAGTTAAAAAGGATCAGAATAAAGTTATTGCCACTGATTGAGAAGGAAGTAAAAAGGCTGTTAGTTGCAAAAAACATCATTCCACTTAGATTTTCAAATTGGGTAGAAAACTTGGTGCCAATGAGAAAGAAGAGTGGGTAAATTCGCTTGTGTGTGGATTTTAGAAATTTAAATAAAGTCTCACTAAAAGATAATTATCCTTTACCAAAAATGGATCACATTCTACAGAAGGTGGTTTTTTCAGAAAGGATTTCTAGGCTACATTGGTTTTCATGGTATAATCAGATCCTGGTTAACCCAAAATATCAAGAAAAGATTGCTTTCACCACACCTTGGGGTACTTTAATGTATTCCAAGATGCCGTTCGGACTCATGAATGTCAGAGCTAATTTCCAGCGCACAATGGATATAACTTTTGCTAACGAAAGAGATAAGTTTATGGTTATTTATCTAGATGACATTACTATTTTCTCAAAATATGAATCTACCCATTTGAAACATTTGAGAATAGTTCTTAATAGGTGCAGGAAATTCAAAGTTTCTCTAAATCCGAAAAAAATCCTATTTCTCCATGAAGGAAGGAAAGTTGTTGGGACACATAGTATCAAAGGAGGGCATCTAGATAGACCCCAGAAGAGTGAAAACAATCCAAAATATTGAACAACCAAGAAACAGGAAGGAGGTGAAATCTTTCTTAGGTAAAGTAAATTTTCTGCGGCGTTTTATTCCAAATTTTGCAGAAATTTTAAAAGTAATGTCGAATATGCTTAAGAAAGGGAGTGAGATTAAGTGGACTAAGCAAGAAAATAATTCTTTTAATGATATCAAAAGAGATTTAGGCCAAGCACCTCTACTCATTAGTCCAGATTTTTCAAAGGATTTCATGATTTTCTCTTTCACCTCTGAGCACACCATCTCTGGTGTGTTACTTCAGAAGAATGAGGCAGGTCAAGAACAACCCATTTCCTTTTTTAGCAGGGCATTGAGGGATGTTGAACTAAAGTACAACATTCTAGACAAATAGGCATATGTATTAATCAAAGCACTTAAATATTTTAGAGTTTTTATTTTGCATTCTCATGTGACTGCATATGTGTTAGATGCTGCAATAAAGAGTATTTTAGTACAGCCATACAATGATGGCAGAAGAGGGACATGGATTTCTAATATGTTAGAGTTTGACTTGGAAATCAAGCCTACCAAGTTAATTAAAGGATAGGGTTTGGCTAGACTAATGACTGAAACAAATCTTGATACTTTTGGTATAAATTTAATTTTTGAATTATCAGATCTGCCAGGTGAAGAATCAGTGGTTAAAGCAGAAGATTGTTTCAAAGAATGTTTGTGGTATGTTGATGTTGTTTACATTCTACAGAATTTACAAGTACCACTAGGAATAGATAAGACTCGGGCTAGATTTTTGAGACTGAAATCTATTAAGTATTGTCTTTTAAATGGTTATTTATATTGGAAAGACCCTCAGGGTATCTTATTGAACTTCCTATTAGAAGATGAAGCCAAGAAAATGAGTAAAGACTTTCATGAAGGAGCCTATGGAGGACATCATTACTAGAAGGCCACAATAGATAAAATATTGAGAGATGGATTTTACTGGCCTACTTTATTTTCTGATGTTAGAAAAGAAGTAGAAGCCTATCATAAATGTCAGTTGTTTGAGGGTAAGTCAAAATTAATGTCTTTTCCTTTGAAACCTATCTCTGTGGAGGCACCTTTTCAACAATGGGGCCTTGAATTCATAGGTGAAATTCATCTAGCATCATCAGCACAACACAGATGGATCTTAACAGGGACAAATTACTTCACAAAATGAAGGCACTTCCAAGTAGGCAAGCTACTAATCTCATGGTTATTCAATTATTAGAAAATATTATTTCTAGGTTTGGTTGCCCAAAGAGAATTATTATTGATAATGCACAGTGTTTCAAATCTAAGAGATTAGTAAAAATATGTGAAGACTACCATATCAAGCTTTGCCATTCCACAACCGATTACCCTCAAGGTAATGGACTAGAAAAATTCTCAAATAAAAGTTTGATCAAAACTATTAAAAAGACATTAGAAGACAACAAGAAGGCTTTGCATACAAAACTCAAGTTTTCCTTATGGGAAGATATAGTTAGTACTAAGAGGTCAATCAACACTACTCCTTTCCAATTAGTATATGGTGTCAATGCAATGTTTCCTATTTCAATTGGAATTCCTGTTTTGAAATATTTACAAGAATTAGGAGAAGAACCAAATCATCTGCAGAGAAGGATAAATCAATTAATTGAAGTACAAGAAACTAGAGAGAGAGTGTATGAAAAATCTCAGGAAGTACAAGATTAGATCAAGAAAGTTTTTGACAAGAAAACTAAGGAGGATGACTTTAAATGCCAAGACTTAGTTTTAAAATGGGATGCTCGTATTGAGGATAAGGGTAAGCATGGGAAGTTTGAAAACATTTGGAAAGGACCATACAGAATAACAGCTTTCCAGGGTAAGAATAATTTCATTCTAGAAAATCTACAAGGAGAAGTGTTGTCAGGAGGTCCAGTCAATGGATGATTCCTGAAACATTACATTTCCTAAAGATGAAGGATAATTTTCAGAGTTCATTGTATATATCATATATTTTATTTGAAAAATCTTGCAGGTGTGGATGAGCATTTTGAGGAACTTGAAGCCTGAAGAGAAGGCCCTGAGGTTTTGATAGTGTTTATCAAAAGAATAAGTTGTTTTACAACTAGTTATGTTTTTCAAAACAAAAAGCAAAAAATCAGAGTCTGTAAAAAGAACATCTTTTAAGAGATGAAGTTTTTTAGTTTTGAGTCAGAAAAGTTTTTGTTTTGAACAAGTATTTTGTAATAAATAGGCAATTGGTCTATGGGGTTCTTGTTGCCATCATTGATAGACAACATTCTCATGGAGCCAATTGTTATCACATTAATTCTTTTTTTTTTTTTAATTAAGAAAATGCTAACAATTTCAGTGTTAGCCTTTTAGTTGTAATAAATAGGGAAATCACCAATAGTGGGGCTATCAACTTTTTAAGTGTTCTAGTTATATTTTCTGAAGAAACTCACTGACAACGGGCTTATTTATTTTTGATATAGTTAATAGGTCAACTATCAGTGCCAAAAATAATTTTAAAATTTAAAATATGGAATTACGCTAACCACATCAACGTCAATGATGAGCTCTACAAAGCATGCCATAGGTAAGTGTGAGGTTAAATCATAAATGTTGGAAATAATACTGAGAGGGGGGGTGAATCAGTGTTATTAGATCAATAATTTAATTTTCAAAACTGATTTGTATACAATACTTCAGTTCAGTGAACTAGCGTTTATACTCAATTGTACTTAATGCAACCAGCGTATATGAAGAGATCTTTTGATTTACACAAATTATCATGTATTGAACTTTAATCAATATATCAAGAATTCATTAGACAGTGTAGTAAAACATATTAAAGCATCACACATAAGCAACACACATGAACACCAAGATATAAGGTGGAAACCCAATGTGGGTGAAAACCACCTGCTGCAATCATCTTTGTCTTATTTAATAAGAAAATTATGTTTATAGTTTTTGTACTGGTGCATATTATACCAATATGTAGGCTTCTACCTACAGAAGGCTACAACCTTCTCCCCTTCTCTAGCTTCTACTATAAGGGAGCTCCAACCCCCTAGCTCTTGTACTAGCCGATGTGTTTACTAGTACATAGGCACTAACCTACAAAAGGCTACGACCTTCTCCTTCTCTTCCGGGGACCACGTTTCATAAATTTTCATATTGGATCCATCAAAAACATCATATCAAATATATCTACATCAACCAATCACCTTTTGAACCAACCACAACTGAATCAATTAATCACTTTGACAACCCATCAATCTGATCATTCAGAATACTGTCACCAGAATATAGTAACCAGAACCCAAGCCAAAACCCAGAACACTACAACAGCAAACAAAAGAAACTAAAACATATTTTATAAGGTATACGCTACTTCCATGTGTCAAACCTACATGCATACATTCTTTCCTCAAGGAGAACCAGCGTACAGATCTGTAAATCAAATTTATGATGTATACACTACTTTGATATGAAAAACTAGCGTGTATACGCTCCTTTTCTAAAGTGAACCTGCATACAGATCTGTAAATGATGACTTAAACATTACAGCTATTCCAGATTTCAGACATACCCAGATCATCATATTTACAGACTACAACATGCGCCAGTTATTCAGATACATGATCAAATCACATAAAGTAATTCACTTCAAGCCTTGAGATCCTGATGCATCATTAGATATTATCTTTCATCAAACGCTAAGGTTCCTCCTTGGTTCAGATCCAACAGTGCATTATAACCCAATAACCTGCATACTAGATCTCACACTTCATCAGATATTCAATGCTTGTGTGTTCTAGCCTAATTATCTTCTCCTCCTTATATAGTTTTAGGCCTTTCACAATACCATGGACCAAAACCACTTAGGAAAAATACCTTGGATCAAATACCTAGGGTCAATACCTCGGACCAAATACCATGGACCAACACCATGGATCAAAATACCATGGACCAAAAACTTCGAACCAAAAACTTAGTTTCCTAAGGTATACACGCTTTCCTTTCTATGAAAGTGCATGTGTACATTATACACTTCGTTTGTTCTATTAACCTACATGTATATGCGGCTTGGTCAATGGTGAACCTGCGTATACCTCTCTTTCTTCATTCTATGAAGACTGATCTGTCATTCTTTGTTGTTTACCTGCTATACTGTGATTTCTCATCTGAGTGAGTTTCCTTCGGAACTAATTCCTTGAAGCTGCCCTGCATTTCATCACATCTGTAAACACTATTGTCTTGCATTCTATCACATCTGATATCTCTTCTGTAGATTCATCTAGTTACCATATACAAGTGAGTTGTTATGCTATAAGTGGGTTTCCATCAAGTACAACACATACATCATAATGCCAACAATCTCCCCCTTTGGACTTGATGGCTACAACAACCACACCAAGTCACTCTCCCCCTTTGACATCAAGGGCAAAGGGTCCTGCTCCCCCTAAGTGCATGCTGAATTTTTTGATATGATGAAATGTGTTGATTGAGCTCCCATGATCAAGTCCATGTTCCCCCTGAGCATAGGCAAGGTCTAAAAAGATGTTCTAAAAGAAGAACATGACTCTATACATACATCACAAATGACCTTCCTATCACCAATGACTCATACATACATCCATCTCCCAACCAAGTGGGTATATACCAATTGTTTATACATGTCAAAACAAAAACATTACATCATCCATCCCATGCATAATGGGGTTACAAATTAGGTCTTTTCATGACCTTTACATTAAAAGATGTACATGACATATATAACAAAGACCAAATATCTTAAACAAGACCATGATAGTCATCAGAAACTATCATATGATCTGCACCATCAGCAGCATCTGCCAATTAGCATCTAGATCAGCAACCTGTATATGTCCATCATTAGTTCCAAAACTATCATCAACCATGTTCTCCCCCTAAATTTGTTCCACCTATTCACCATTAGATCTGATCATTGCATATGTCAATAGGAGATATCAAAGCATCATCATCAATCAGATATACATCAAGTTATCAACAACTTTATGAGAACCAATATATTTCCATATGTTATCAGCAGAGTGAAACCAATGTCAAACAGAGCAGATAATTGACAAAACCATGGCAGACCCCTTTTTCATGAGTCTGACCCACTGCTTTCCTTCAAACCAACATATACGCGATTGTGCCCATAGAAACTCGCTTATGTTTTATGAAACTCGCGTATAACCACCTTTATTTGAAGAAAATAGGATTTAACAGCAGGATGATGCAGCAACTACTCCCAGCTTTTGTCTGAGATATTCAAATGTCTCTGTGGGTAGTGGTTTAGTGAATATATCAGCAACCTATTCTTTGGAGGGAACATATTCCAGTTTGACTTTTTGTTCAAGCACTTGTTCACGTAGAAAATGATATTTGATGGGTATGTGCTTGGTCTTGGAGTGCATGACTAGATTCTTTGAAATACTGATGGCACTTGTATTATCACACAGAATGGAGATGGTGGAGTACATGTGTCTGAATGTCTTGCAATGTTTGCATCATCCAAAGTAATTGTGTGTAGCAAGATGCAGTGGCCACGTATTCTACGTCAGCTGTAGATAATGCAATTGAACTTTGCTTCTTTTTGAACCAAGACACTAACTTGGAACCCATATAGAATGCAACACCACTAGTTCTTTTTCTGTCATCAACACTTCCTGCCTAATCTGCATCTGTATATGCATGAAGTGTAAGATCGACATCTCTAGGATACCATAAACCAAAGTTTTGTGTTCCTTGAAGATATTTGAAAATCCTTTTGACTGCCTGAAGGTGTGTTTCCTTAGGATTTTCTTGGAATCTTCCAACTATTCCCACTGCATGCATGATGTCTGGTCAGGTACCTGTTAGATAAAGAAGACTACCAATCATGGATCTGTAAGTTGGTTGATGTACTACTGTTGATTCATCATTTGAGCTAAGACTACATCCTGTTACCATTGGGGTACATACTGGTTTAGAATCTTCCATGTCATACATTTTCAGGATCTGTTTGAGATATTTGGTTTGTGAGAGAAAAATACCATCTTTATTCTGCTGAACTTGTAGACCAAGAAAGTAGGTGAGCTCACCAAGCAAGGACATTTCAAATTATTGCTACATTACTGAGGAAAAATTTTGACTCATGGATTCTTCATTGCTACCAAAAATGATATCATCAACATACACAACAATTATTAGCAATTTATCAGTGTCCATCTTTGTATATAGATTTCTATTTGCTGACCCCTTTGAAAAACCTTGTTGGTGGAGATATTTGTCAATATGGTAATACCATACTCTTGGAGCCTATTTTAGACCATAGAGAGCTTTTCTGAGTTTGCATACATGTTTTGCATCATTTCAAAGAATTAATCCTTCTAGTTGTTCAATATAGACTTCTTCTTCTAAGTCTCTAATAAGAAAGGCAGATTTTACATCCATTTGGTATACTTCGAATTTCTGAAACTAGAAAGAGCAAGAAACATTATTATGGCTTCAAGTCTAGCAATAGGTGCAAAAGTTTCTTCAAAATCTATACCTTCTTGTTGAGCATATCCTTTGCAAATAATTATAGCCTTGTTTCTAATAACTTCTCCATTTTTGTTCAACTTATTTTTGAATATCCATTTAGTTCCTATGGTATTCTTATCATGAGGTCTTGGAACTAATTCCCAAGTATTATTCTTTTCAATTTTCTCAAGTTCTTCATTCATGGCCTTGACCCAACATTCATCTCTGCATGCTTCATTCACATTTTGAGGTTCAGTGGAAGATAGTAATGCTAGATAGCTTGAGGTTTCAGCAATAGTTCTTCTTGTCTGCACACCTGCCCCTTTTTCCCCCAAAATTTGAGTTTCTGGATGATTTTTCTAAACATACCTGGACAAAGTCTTTTCTTCTATCATTATCTCTTCTTCTGGTGCTTCATTGGTTTCTTCTTCAGAATCAGTGTGATTTGATGTGGGAAAATGATCCTCATCTTCTTCATTGTCATGATCTTCGGTTTTTATCTGTTTTGGATTTTTGCATGCTTCATCAACTACAACATCAATACTTTCAATAATTTTCCCAAGTCTTTTGTTATAACATTTATATCCTTTACTTTAGGAAGAGTAGCCAAGAAGAATACCTTCATTTGCTCTAGGTTCAAACTTACCAAGTTTTTCATCAGTCCTTTTGATGTAACATTTGCTTCCAAAAACTTTGAAGTACTTTACCGTAGGAGTTTTACCATACCAAAGTTCATGCAGAGTTTGAGTGTTGTTTACCTAAACATTTTCTTGGTTGAGAATAGTGATGGCGGCGAATGCAGCTTCACCCCAGAAGGTTGCAGGAGTTCCAGATTCATCTAGCATAGCACGAGCCATTTGTTGAACAGTTATGTTCATCCTTTCTACCACTCCATTTTGCTGAGGAGTCCTTGCAGTGGAGAACTGCCTTTTTATTCCATGTTGTTCACAGAAGTCAAAGAATTCATCCGAGGTAAATTCCCCTCCTCGATCAGATCTGAGGCATTTGATTTTGCGATCTGATTCATTTTCAACCAAAGCTTTGAAGGCTTTGAACTTTTCAAATGCTTCATCTTTATGCTTTAGAAGACCTATCCAACACATTCTAGAAAAATCATCAATGAACAATATAAAGTATTCTTCTCCACGAGGTGACTTTTTCCTTGATGGTCCACATAAATTAGTATGAACAAGTTCAAGAGGCTTACTAGCTGATCCTTCCTTTTCGATGAATTGAGATCTGGTTTGCTTACCGAATTGACATGATTTGCATATAGTATTTTCAGGAATGTTGATATCTAGAAGATCTCGAACAGCCTGGAATCTGCATGCTTTTTTTATTTGAGAAAAGCTTAGATGTCCCAATCTTCTGTGCCATAGCCATTTTTCATCATTTTTGCTTAGATAACACTATTGTTGTCCTCCCTTGAGTGTGTATAGGTTGTTTGGGTTTCTTGTACCTTTAATCATGGTTTCCCCTGTATCAAGCTCATGAACAACACATCCATTTGATCAAAACACTACTTCATTTCCTTGATCACACATTTGACTCACACTCAACAGCTTATGTTTCAATCCATCAACATACATGACACTTCCATCTTTAACTTTTTCTTTCAATAAAACAAAGCCTTTACCTTTTATGACAACAGGAGTGTCATTTCCAAATGAGACACTCTTTTCCTTTTCTAAGGAATTATATGATTGTAGTTTTTCTCTGTCACCTGTCATGTGTTTTGAGAACCACTGTCAATGTACCACTGGTTTTCTTGTCCTTCTGCATACAAGGCCATACCACATCTTTCTGTTTGTGGTTCTTTCTTTCTCCATATTTTGGGATTTAATAAATTTTGCTCTTTTTGAGATATTTTCCGAAATTTGCTCCTGCATTCATAATCTTCATGGCCAAAGTTGTTACAAATTGAGCATTTTATTTCATTTTCAAGCAGAGAAAAGTTATTATAGGAAATTTTGTTGATCCCTTTCACATTCCTTTGATTTCGTGCTTCTCTAGTCATGATGGTTTTGTAAGCAACACATTGAGCAGCTTTGTGTCCAAAATTATGACATGAGAAACATTGAACATTAAAGAAATTCCTGTGATTATCAAATCTACTGAACTAGTGATTGTAGTTTTTATTGATATTCATCTTTGAGGCAGATTGAGTACGATTTACCTGAGGTTAGTTGTGGCTTCTATTCATCCTTGAAGTAAATTAAGCTTGATTTACCTGGTGATCTGCTTTATGCCTTTGCTGACGATTGTCAAACTATTCACTGCTCTTTGCTTCATCAAGATAGCTTTTAGTAGAGGTTGACGGCTTCTATGATTGAGATGCTTCTTCAGTATATCCAAGACCTGTATTTATCAAAGGAGAACGCTACACTTTGATAATTTTATTTAAGGTTTTTGATCCTTTAGCAAATTTAAGATTGAGAGCTTTTGTTTTCTCAAGATCCTTTCTTAGACCCACAATTTCACATTCTAGTTTTTCATTTTTTTTTTCTCTTTCTGCAAGTTGGTATGTCAAGGTATCTATAACCATATTCTTTTCTTCTAAACAAATTTTGATTTTAGAGATTTCTTCATAAAGGTCATCTTCATCTAAAGCATCCAAAAAATCATCATCTTCAAAAGCCATCAAAAGTCTATAGTCATTACTATTTTCATCTTCATCACTATTTGATAAACCATCGCTATCTTCATGAGTATAGCTCTTTTTACTTACACTTTGTTTTCTATTCCATTTTGCAGATTCCTTCCCTTTAACATATTTATCTTTATGAGGACATTTGGTAGCATAATAACCAACTCTACCATAGGCAAAACATTTTAAAGGTAGTTTACCTCTGAATCTTCCGGAACCCCGTTGAAGGTTCTTGACGGAGTTTGTTTCTTCTTCTTCTTCTGAAATATGTCCTGATTCATTGAGTTCTTCTTTTCCTTTTACTGGGGCTTCAAATGTGGCTTCTCTCATATCTGATGGACCTCCTTTTCTCATATCAAAGGAAGTTAAGATTTCGTGAAGCTGTGTCATAGTCTTTAGATCCTGCTTTTCTTCCATGGCAGATACTATTGATTCAAATTTAGAAGACAAGGATCTTAACACTTTTTCAACTAAATTAACTTCCTTTATCTCTTCACCCAGATTCTTCATGTAATTAACAACCTCATCTAATAAGAAGTAACTAGCTATGCTTTCATCATTGTGCATCTTCAGAGTTTCATATTGAATTCTAAGAATTTGCAATTTAGCACGTTTTACCTGAGAGTCTCCTTCATAGCTTAGAACGATTTTGTCCCATATTTCTTTGGCAGATTTGAGCTACATAACTTTGACAAAATCTGATTGTGACAGACTTCCCAATAATGTATTGACAGCCTTGGCATTGGTTTCATATTGCTTTTTACCTGTCATATCTGTAGGAATTGCTAATGGAAATGTATATCCTCCTTCCACGATTTCCCAGACATCTGTTCCATGTGATTCAAGATAGACTATGGTTCTTACCTTCCAATAAACAAAGTTGCTCCTGTCAAAGATTGGCGGTCTGGTGGATCCCCCGCTTTCTTGATTACTCATGATGATGGATCTTCCTTCAAGCGATCAAGCTTCTTTTGAAGGACCTGCTCTGATTCCAATTGTTGCAAATAATACAGAGAGGGGGCTGGATTAGTATTATCAGATCAATAATTTAACTTACAAAACTGATTTGTATACGCTACTTTAGTTAAGTGAAATAGCCTGTATACGTGACTTTACTTAATGTAATCAGCGTATATGGAAAGATCTTTTTATTTAACCAAATTATCATGTATTGAACTTTAATCAATATATCGGGAATTCATTAGACAGTGCAGTAAAATAGATTAAAGCATCACACATAAGAAACATACATGAACACCAAGATATAAGTTGAAAACCACCTGCTACAATCGTCTTTGTCTTCTATTAATAAGAAAATTCTGTTTACAATTTTTGTACTGGTGCAGTCTTATACCAGTACGTAGGCTTCTAGCTGCAAAAGGCTACAACCTTCTCTCATTCTCCAGCTTCTACTGGAAGGGAGCTACAACCCCCTAGCTCTTGTACTAGCTGATGTGTTTACTAGTACGTAGGCGCTGACCTACAGAAGGCTACGACATTCTCCTTTTATTCCAAGGACCACGTTTCATAAATTTTTAGACTAGATCCATCATATCAAATATATCTGCATCAACCAATCACATTTTGAACCAACCACAACTGAATCAGTCAATCACTTTGACAACCCATCAATCTGATCATTCAAAACACTATCACCAGAATACAGTAACTAGAACCCAAGCCAGAACCCAGAACACTACAACAGCAAAGAGAATCAACTAAAACATATTTTATAAGCTATATGCTACTTCCATGTCTCGAACCTGCATGCATATGTGCTTTCCTCAAGGCGAACCAGCGTATAGATCTGAAAATCAAATTTATGATGTATACGTTGCTTTGATATGCAGAACCAGCGTGTACACGCTCCTTTTCTAAAGTTAACCTGCGTACATATCTGTAAATGATGATTTAAACATTACAACTATTCCAGATTTTAGTCATACCCAGATCATCATATTTACAGACTACAACATGCACCAGTTATTCAGATACATGATCAAATCACATAAAGATAATTCACTTCAAGCCTTGAGATCCTGATGCATCATTAGATCTTATCTTTCATCAAACGCTAAGGTTCCTCCTTGGTTCATATCCAACAGTGCACCATGACCCAATAACCTGCATACTAGATCTCACACTTCATCAAATATTCAATGCTTGTGTGTTCTGGCCTAATGATATTCTCATCCTTATATAGTTTTATTCCTTTCACAATACCATGGACCAAAACCACTTAGGACCAATACCTTGGATCAAATACCTAGGATCAATACCTCGAACAAATACCATGGACCAATACCATGGATCAAAATACCATGGACCAAAAACTTCAGACCGAAAACTTAGTTTCCCAATGTATACGCGCTTTCCTTTCTGTGAAAGTGTGTGTGTACGTTATACGCTTCGTTTGTTCTATTAACCTGCATGTATACGCGGCTTGGTCAATGGTGAACCTATGTATACCTCTCTTTCTTCATTCTGTGAAGATTGATCTGTCATTCTTTGTTGTTTACCTACTATACTATGATTTCTCATCTGAGTGAGTTGCCTTCTGAACTGATTCCTTGAAGCTAACCTGCATTTCATCACATCTGTAAACACTATTGTCATGCATTCTGTCACATCTGATATCTCTTTTGTAGATTCATCTAGTTACCATATACAAGTGAGTTGTTCTGCTATAAGTGGGTTGCCATCAAGTACAACACATACATCATAATGCCAACAATAAATATTTTGCTGCCATTGGTGTATGGTTCGTTAAATAATCATGGGTTAAAACGTGTTTATGCCAAATCATAATCATTTTTCCAAATCAGAATGATTTCCCTTATCCATCGTTAAACTCATTGCATTTTGTAAATTTGTATTTTCATTTGTAAGTTTCGTTGTTGTGTTCTTTATTTGTTAATGATCGGAAAGATATCATGTGGTTTCTTCTGTAAGGGTCTAGGATCAAATCTTGGGGCTTTCATTTTCCAACTAAATATTGCGAAGGGGAAAGGTGGCAAAGCTAACAGGGTTGAGCCCAAAGCACCAAATTTGTTGGACATATATCCTGATATCCAGAAGTAGTTTCACCAAGCCAGTTGGAGTGAGTTTTTCCAACGTTGCACCGACTATCATGATGTCGTGGCTCACCCATTCAATAAAACTTTCAATGGGAACTAGGTGGAAGTCAATGGAATCTCCTTTCTAGTTACAAAGCAACTAATCTCAGAGGCCACGTCCGTGCCAACAGATAGAGAACGAATTTTTAAAAGCCATATGTTGACTGGGGTCGATGTGCCCTTCCTTCTGAAGGAAGAATTTAAGAATTGCAATTGGAGAAATGGGGTTTATAGGGACTAGCTACAAGAAAAATGGCATGGCATGCTTCACATCTCTCAGCAATATTTCACATGTGAAGGAATATTCAATCGGGTAAACCTCTATCATTTCCATTTTCTTGCACATTTGACTAGTGAGGTTAGAATGAGCGCCTATTTCTATTTATTGGAGAGTCTCAGGCATATGGCACCCCGTTTCAGAGCTAGAACTAACCCTTCTCCCATTTTATCTACCATAAAGCCCTTATTAAACTATTGATTAAAAACTAGTTGGCTAAGGCGGGGAGAACTTGGGGCCACTTCCTATTTTGTGGATGCTTTCAGCCTCAACCTCCTAAAAATCAAAGAGGAAGGCCAATGACTTTTAGAAAGGGGAAAAGACTCAAGAAAAAACCCATGTTGATCCAACCCCTAGCCAGAAAAACACAAAGGTCCCTTCTACATCCTCTAGCCCTAAAATCCCCAAAGTCTACCAAAGAAAGAGTGTTAGGCATAGTAAACTAGACCCTACATATCCTATAAAATTACCTTAAATATAACTGGTGTAATAATAAGATGCATATCTTAAATATATTACAGTGTGATGAGAATTTGCAAAAAAAATATTGTGTTGTAGTTCCCTGTCCATTATTTCTCTATTATAAAAAATCTTCTTCATGTCTGGAAAGTGTTAGTATCTTATATTGGGATTCATTAATGCTCTTTTCTTGTATTTGTTAGTAATTAGTACTTGTTGTTTCTATCAGCTATATTTTTGTTTTCTTTTCTGTCTTCTTCTAAATTTCTCAAATTGTCAAAGGAGTTATTTCTACCCTACTTTTTGTGTCATTAGATCTATAGCATCATTGATAAAACTTGATGCATGCCCGATGGTGTGTTTTAATACAGCCCAACCAAATTCTCATCCTACAAAATAAATATGGCCGCATAACTCAATTTCAAAACCTACTACTACAGTGACCTAGAGTATTTGAGTTTAGGGAGAGATCCCTCTCCAGGTTGAAGGGCTAGCTTTTAACCTAAAAGAGGTTTGAGGTTACCTTGGACGTTTTCCTGCAGCTGGGTTTCCTCTAAGTGATAACACAGTGCAAGGAAATAGGAGGTTGTAGGGTTTGCAAATTAGCTAAGTGTTAGCCATAGTCAGTCAGTCAGGGTGGGCTTAGGCTTGAGCAAGCATATGTATTTCTTCTCTATTCTATGATTAATGCAATATAGATAGTAAGGGGTTTTGAGAAGTTGCTCTCCGATAGATAAATATTTGTGCATGTGTGATGTTTCCTTTTGCATATATATGATTCTTGTTCTAGATGGTGAATTAACTTCCAAAAATCAATAGAGAAGCATCAGGTCTTGTGATTTAGTAAATTTCATGAGCAATATTGAATCTACACATTAATTTCTACATTGTCAGTTTATCTTTGGAGCTATCTTCTATTCTCAGAGAAATATCAGAGCATTTTTAGAGCATGGTTGGAGCACTCTAGTTTTCATTGGATATGGAGAAAGAAGGCAAAGTAAAGAAGGAAAGTGAAAGGGAACATGTGGATTAGCAGCTACAGTTGGATTTCTTTGCATGTAATAGTTTTCATGTGTGATTTCCTTGTTGATTTATGGATGCATGGTATATGCATGTGATTATCTGGTTATGATATGTCATTATCTTAGAGGATTTCCTAGGTTGAAAGTGGTTTTTAGCCTAGCCTTGCCATTTCCTTGATAGCCATGGTGTTGTGGGTTTTTCCATTACTTTTGTTTCTGGTTGGTGCTCATAATTTCTTATGGCTATGGGTTGGAACAAACGCTCTAGAAGCCCTAAAAGAGCTTGGGTTAAGTTACTAATATTGGAGCCTAGGTTGGACAAATGTTTAGGAGCCCTTCGTGGGTTTAGTTACTAGTCCTAAAGCCAAATTGGACAAAATCTAAGGAGCCTTGGAATACTGTGGGTTGAGTTATTAGTTCCTAGATCCCTTGATAGAATGGGTAGAGATAGATCTGGTTGGTGTTAGTGATGTCTGACCATGAGATGGAATCACTAGTTGAGGGTTGATATTTGGCCTTTGGAAGTCCTGGTTTGGTTTTGTTTGGTTTATTCCATGAGATCCCACATTCACGATTGGATTATGGTGTGGGGTTGATTGTTTAAAAGAAATAATTGGTTAATCCCAATATATGGTTGGGTGGTATGTGTAAGTCCCTGACTTGGTTGGTATTTTCCTATGTTAATAAGAGTTATTATTCTATTATGATTCATGCATATATATTGGAAATGTGTTGGTCATATTATGGTTGAGTTACCATGGTTTATATGTTGGTTATTTTCTGGTTATATGTTATATCTTCTATGGCTCTTGTCATGGATTGTTTAGCTATTGGTCAATGAAGAATGTATGGAATAATTAGTGGTGTTGCAGCTATGTGGAGAGGTCATAGGTCCTTCTCGGTGATTCTCAGATGAATCTTAGACTTTTATGATCAGATATGCATTTATGACCTGTAGCTTACTTGTAAGCAATATGTTTGACGAAATGCTTGTTATGTTCTAGGTAGTCTAGGTCAAGTTCTGCCTTCAAATTTGTATGTATAGCGTTATTAGCATGCCATTATTGATTTTTAGAAGTTATAGGAAGTTATGGGTAGTGGTATGGTGGCTGACCTAGAATCTAGGTTCAGATCTCAAGACTGCATGCTCATAACTGGGAAAATTGGGTTGAAACTGCATGGACTCATGGTTGTGCATGTGGTTGGAGGCTTCCAACTACATGGAGGGATTTTTTTGGGTGAGGTTGTGGACCCAGGTAAGAGAAAAGGGTGTCCAACTCAGGATTTGGCCACCTGGGGTGGTTACTCAGCTTCTAAGTGACCTGTAACCCCTGTAGAATATTTTGAGATGTCAGTTTGTCTTCCATGGTCAACCCCACTTCCTTAATGGAACCTAGGAGGTCGGGTCATTTCATAGTAGCTCTTCCTCTCATGTTTACCCTGGCAAGCCGGTGAAAATGGGTAGGTATGGAAGGGGTGGTTATATTAGCCTTTTTTAAGAATTTCTTTTAGCTATAATTATATCTTGGCCAACTCTAGGGTGCTCATCCTATACGGTGCCTTGGATGTTGGTGTTGTTCTAGGTACCATTTAAATAGAGAAACTTATGTCTCCATGAGGAGGTAATCTAGGAACCTCCACTAGGAAGACATCTGCACACTGTTACAAAACAAGACACCTCTTTAGCAGCTCAACTTCCTCATCTTCACTTTCTCTATCAGCTTTCTCGTTCTTTGAAACTTGCACTAAAAACAACATATATCCTTTTCTTCTACTACATCTAGCGTGCATAACAATGATTAGGCTTAGTGAAATGGACTTTTGCGTGCTCTACAACACTCTTTTTTCTCCTTGCTCATCCAAGCATTCAATTACTTTTCCATAGAAATTTACCTTGGTCTGATGTAAGTACAACTAGTCTATACCCAACAACATGCCATGTGCACCCATTGGAAATACATTCAAGTGTGTCATTTTGGGCATGTCACTGAGCTAAAATGCACATGACCTTACCCAATGGTTGATATTCATTTTCTTCCCAATTTCTAGTTGAATTATCAATGGTTCTTCATGCAATTCCCTCACTAGGTTGCATTTGTCAACAAGCTCTAGGCTAACATAACTATAGTTAGTACCTAGATCAATTAAAATGGAAACAATTTGATAATTTAGCTTACCTTCCATCTAAATGATGGATGCCTAGTGATCGTCCTGGCAGTTTTCCATTGTTGCATAAATACTTGGCATACTCCAAGCCACCTCACCCATCGTGCAAGCCTCTTGAGCACAGTAAATATTTGGTCCAACATTTTGCAGATGTGGACGGTCCCTTCTTTTGTGCTTCTCACCACAAGTCTATCGTCTGAGTGGCTCTCTGCCCTCAAACTTGGGCTAAACTAATGTTGGTTGTTGCACATTTTTCTTAACAACAACATTAGTTTTTTGTTGAGTTTGTCCGCGTGAGTTGGTTTTTTACTTTATCCCTTCTCTAATCTTTTCTTGAGCCAACTCTTCTTGTGTCCATCACTACTTTTGGCCTGCAAATTACTCTTGTCTTTTGGCCGACATTTTTCCTACTCATAGCAGTTATTCAACTTTTTAATAGCATCTTTCAGGTAAGTGATTCCAACAACTCGATTTTATCTCTGAATGTCATAGGTAGCCCGCTAATAAACCTTTGAATTTTAGATTTCTCATTCTTGAGGTATGGTACATACCTCAATAGTCCTAGGAATTTTGTGACATATTCCTCATCTGATAACTACCCCATCTTGAGTTCATAGAACTCCTTTTCCTTGCTATCATAATAACGTTCAGACATGTATTGTTCTCTGAAGAGCTTTTCAAACTCATCCCAGACCAATTCTTTCTCAACAATGGCTCTAACATTTTTCAAATCCTCCCACCATATATCTACTTTTCCCTTCAAACTATAGGTGGTGATTCTAGCTTTCATATTTTTAGAATAATTATGTATTCTGAAAAACTTCTTCATACCTAACATCCAAGCTTCCACATCCTCTGCTTTATTCATATCCCCATCAAATGTGGGTGGTTTAGATTTCTTAAAATTTTCAGGGATGTATTCCCTTCCCTTTCTTTTTGGGTCATGATGATGATAATGGTGAGAATGGTGATGGTTCTTTCTGGTAGAAAAACTAGATGGTCTACTAGAATTATGTGTTTTTTTGCCAGTTCCTCCTCTTGGGGTGCTAAAAAATACATCTCCTAGCACTATGTCCTCACTTCCCCTCCTATGTGTTTTATTGGGCTTGCCGTCATCTGCTTTCACCACAAGTAACTATAGCAAGATTGGAAATGGGGTTCTTCATATTAAGACTAGTATAATGCATAGTTGTACATTTATGCACCCGTGATAGATTCTACATCAGATCTACTCTCATGTCAATTCTTAACATATTATTAGAGGAAAATGTTTACAATCTGCATCTTAATAAATCAAATATTTGCAAGAGTACAACTGTGAATTGCAAGATAAAATTAAATTACTTTAATGGATTTTACATAAAAAAGAAACCATAATTGATGAAATAAATGACACACTAGAAGTTGCAAAAGGTCTTCAAAGAGAAATAGATATGAAGGATCAACTGCTTGATTCACTTCATAAAAAATTAAGAGAAAAAGTAGGATTGAATTGATGATATGATTGATGAATATCTATAATGAATGTTGATGATTTGTGATTAAGATATAATACAAAAGGATAATTCATATTCTCATAAAAATGAATTCATCTAGACAAGTGATGGAAGTTGTGGTACATAGGAGCTAATAGAGTAGAGAAATGCAACATGTTGTATAGAAGATCTTATTCAAAATTCTAATGAAATATGTAACATATATTAAATAATTCATATGATCAAGAATTATTTTGATACAAAATACCTAATGGTCGCAAATGTGTCAATGGGAAAAATGACAACCACAACAATGAATATGAAGATGAAAAATAACAACGTTAAGAGATTTCCCAGATGGTTGTCAAACCTTCAGAAGAGATATCATTAAAAAAAATTGGCATGGATTATGTTATACCAAAGATGATAGCTTGAATATTCTAAATTACCCTAAACCAATTTAGTTTGTGGGTGTAAGATTACTTGAATATGTTTAGAATTTTGTTAAGTAGTGTTAGCATTGTAAAAGAGATGGTCATATGGACAATCAATGTTTTGATATCCATCCTTGCCTTCATTGTGGGAAGACACACTTATGAGAGAAATGTTGAAAGTAGAATAAGGCTAAAAAGGTAGTTAATTATGGATGGATAAATTCCTAGAGATGGAATCAAGAAGTGAAGAAACTACATTAGTCTTACTGCCTAGTCAAAATAGAGGTAAAGACACAAGAGTCAAGGATGGTACTCTCCACACCTAAAGGGGGGAGAAAAATGATAAAATAAACTCTCCTACACCTTTAAGGGGGGGGGGGAGATAAATTGATGAAGTGAAGATAATTAGTGGTAAACCAAAAGCCACCACCTTATTCAAAGTAGATTGGTTAGTGGTCATCCAAAAATGACCATATTATTTAAAGTAAACTTGTTATTGGTAAACGATAAACTACTAGTTTCCAAGGAAGAAGGTTAGTGGTCAACCAAGAAAACCATCACCTAAAGAATCCAAAGCCCTAGCTTGGATCCTTTACATAATGAACTACACTGTAGAAAATCTTGTAGATTCACAAGCTCATGCAATGTACTAAAGCAGAGGACAAGAATCTACTTCTAGTTTCAACTAGCGGAAGCCAATAGATCGATGAAAACAATATGAACAAGAAGAAGATAAATCAATGGCACATAAAACAAGGTGTATATGGGGAAATCCACTGATAAAAACCCCACTGTATGGATTGCATTTATCAGAAATATGAGTGAAGATACAAATCTTGTTTTCACTAGAACAATTCCACACAAGTATGCTCAACTCTCTCAGCTCACAAGCTAGCTCTTAGACAACACTTAGCCAATTCTGCAGCTCTTCAATCTCCTAATATCTTGTGTAATTCTTAGGATGAATGTCTTGTATTTAAAGGGAATTCATGCTTCCAAAAATGTGCAATCCAAACATAGGATCAATCTCTGATGCATGCATGATAGTTACACTCCAGTAAATAAAACCACTGATAGTACATTGTCCCTGCAATCTAGTCTCAACTGGGCCTTTCTCTGAACTGATATGCATGAGATTCTCATGAGGGAATCTTTTGTTAACTGGAGTAGCACTAGTGGATGCATTAGTGCACCAACTGACTTTTAATCCTCTATTAGTTCCACAAATAATTTGGACCGAATTTAACTAAAGTTAACTCCGTGAATTGAGTGATCTAATTTCCAAATCAACTTAAACTCATATTGTACCCCTAAAAGTTAGGGAGAACATATACATGACTATAGAAAGACTTCCAACTCAAAATTCCTAAGCTAATTAAGTTAATTAAACTTAACTAACTATTTACAAGTTGTTATGAAAATAGAAGTCGATTTTAATTCTCAATTTAATTCAAAGACAAATTAAATTGGAATTTCTTGTTTCCATTTCTCAACACTCCCTCAGAACAAGAAAGGGATTATCAGCTACCCCGATCTTGTCTCTATGAAAATCAAATTTACATCTTGAAAATGCCTTTGTCAAAATATCAGCATCTTGCTCCTCCATGGGAATGTACTCTAACAACATAATCCACCTCAATACATAATCTCTGAGATGATGATATCAGATATCAATATGCTTGGACTGATCATGAAAAACTGGATTTTCATAAAGTTTGATACAACTCTGATTATTGCAAAAAATCACAGTTGGATCAATCTGCTGACCAAACAAACCAACCAAAATCTTCCTCATCCATATGAGCTCACATGCTTCCTGGCTCACAATCATGTACTCTTCCTTTGCCAAACTGAGTGAAACTGATCTTTGTTTCCTGTTGTAGCAAGAAACTATCACTGACCCAATACTAAAGATCCCTCCTGATGTGCACTTCCTATCGGAAGGACTCCCTGCCCAATCTACATCGGTGAAGCCTTGAAGCTTCACTCCCTTTTTCCATATGTAACATAATCCATACTGAGAAGTGCCCCTGAGGTATCTCAACACATGCTTTGTTTCCTTCCAGTACAGCTTAGTAGGCCTAACCATCCCTTGACTAAGTTGGTTAACTGCATATCACATATCCGCTCATGTGTTCACCAAGTACATGAGTGAGCCCACAAGCTGCCAGTAAACAATAGCTTCCACTACTTCCCCTGAAGTAGCATCCTCCTTCCTCTAGTTACCTGTTGGAGGAGTCTCCATGGGTTTAATGCTCTCCATGTGAAATCTCCTGAGTATCTTGTTGGCATACTTTCCCTAAGAGACAAACAAATCCCCATCTCCCTGCCATACCTCCATGCTAAGAAAGTAATGCACGAGCCCCATGTCCTTCATCTCAAACTCTCTTGGAATTTCCTCCTTGCAAGACTTGATCAAATTATCATCACATGTCAGTATGAGATCATCAGCATAAAGTACAATGATCAACCGTTTAACTTCCACCACTATGTGGTACAGGTTTGCATTTGCTTCAGTATTCATGAAGCCCAACCCGATGAAGTAGCTATCTATCCTGGTGTACCAAGCACAGGGTGCTTGCTTGAGCCCATAAAATTATCTCTTGAGCTGACACACATGCAACTCATGGTCAAAGGTTTCAAAAACTTCCAGTTGCTCTATGTACACCTCTTCCTCAATCATGCCATTAAGGAAGGTTGTCTTCACATCCATCTGATGTATCTTCCAACCCATATATGCTGATAGTGCCAATATATATCTGATTACCGAGTACCTTGCAACAAGAGCAAAGGTCTCATCATAGTCAATCCCCTCTACCTGTGAAAAGCCACGTGCCACAAATCTAGCCTTATGCTTCTCCACACTACCATCTCCAACTTTAGTTACCTTATAAATCCAATGGGATCTCACCACTAACTTGTCCTCCGATCTCGGGACCACATCCCAAACATTGTTACGAAGTATGGAGTCATTCTCCTCTACCATGGCATCAGCCCAAACTGGCTGTTGCACTGCTTCCTTAAAGGAATATGGATCTATCACAATGCATTCACCCATAAGAGCCATGTATCCAGTGTACCTCTCAGGTGACCTCCTGTGCCTACGCTGAGAAGTGGGTGCTCCCACATTCTCCCATGCATCATCCAACAATCTGTCAACCTATTTGGTGTACTTACTTCCCTATGGAAGACTCTACCTGAGTGGATGTCTCCATTCTCGGATCCTCTTCATGTGGCTTCTCCACATCAATCTGAGGCTCCTCAACCTTAGGAGCTAAAATTTCCTCATCTACATGTAGCTCAATCTCCCTCTCAAAGGGAAACTCACAAGGCCTTCTCCTCATTGAATCTAACATCCCTGTGAACCACTGTCATCCTGCTGGTCGATAAGTACACCCAATAGTTGTGAGGTGTATTAGTGTACCCCACAAATATCCCCAACTATGCTATCGGCTCAAGCTTCTTTTGTGCACCTTTGGTCACATGGAAATATACCGATGACCCAAAAATCCTGAAGTTACCAACATCTGGCCTCTTACCAAAATAAGCCTCCTCTGGTGTCTTCATTTCAAGTATCCGATGTGGGCTACGGTTCTGAACAAAACCCATTATGTTGCATGCCTCAACTCACAAGTGTAGTGTTAGGCCCTGATCATGTAACATTTCCCTTGCTGCCCCTACTATGCTTCTATTCTTCCTCTTGGCCACCCCATTCTGCTCAGGGTTATGGGGTGTCGTCAACTCCCGTTTAATCCCTTCCGCTGCACAAAATTTCTTAAACTCGTTTGATACATACTCACCGTTGTTATCACTCCATATAACTTTAACCATCTTTCCTGACTCTTTCTCCACCAATTATTTTAACTCACAATTTTTTTTGAAAGTTTAATCCTTTTTCTGCATGAAAAATATCCAACATTTATGAGAATAGTCATCAGCAAATATAACATAATACATGTGTTTGGTTGTGGATGTTGTCGAGAAAGTTCCACACACATCTGAATGGAATCGCTCTAGAATAGCCTCTGCTCGACTGTCTCTGTCATGAAACAAAGACTTGGTGTATTTTCCCAAAGTACAAGCGTTGCATGTATCAACTCTCTCAAGCATGCCTTTGGAAGTCTGGTAGAGATTTGTTGCAATATCTTCAAAGCCCCATGATGCAAGTGGCCTAATAGCCTGTGCCACAACTCGCCAACATCTTGGCTCTGCACCCTTACTTCTTTTGTGCTCAAAGAAGCAGACTCCTCTACCTCTATCTTATAGAGCTTCTTCACCGAAATATGTATCTTCTTTACTTGACTCGTGGTCTATGTGTCGAAGGAATGCCTTTCCTTTCAAGAAGATCACATCATAGCCTCTATCCTCAAGCATGCAAATGGATACCAAGTTCTTCTTTAGCCTAGACACATATATAACATTCTTTAAGGTGAGTGGAGCCTTGTGCCCCCTCTAAAAAGTAATCATGCCCAATTCAGTAACACTATACTTCTCGTTGTCACCCATCTCAATATGCATCTGGAGATCTTTCGCCTCCAATTCATTAAATAACTCTTTGTCGCCAGTCATGTGGAATGAAGCTCCACTGTATAAGTACCATACACTTCCCATCATTGATGACACCATGCATGAAAAGAGGGAAAAGTCCAATTCAAATTGAGAGGCCAAACTCTCACCCGCCACTCCTTCTAAAAACTTCTTCTTGGATTTCTTGAGTAGACAATTTGTAGCAAAATGGCCCAGCTCATGACAATGAAAGAACTTAGATTTCATCATGTATTTCTTCTTCCCTTTCTTAACCTTAATCACTAAGGCATAGTTCTCTTCATCATCATTATTTGATGAAGAGCCATCCCTGGTGTTCCTCTTGATCTCCTCCTGCATCAAATCTAACCACAATTGTTCCCAATCCAACAACTTCTCTCAACCATTGATAGAGTCCTAATAACTATGCCAAATCTTTGGGAGTCCTAGAATAGCAAGACTCACCATATCATCCTCAGCAACCATGATTCCAACACTTCCAAGTTCATCATGACATTGAGTGAACTTGGTCAAGTATTTTGGAATAGTCTCATCTTTCTCCATTTTGATTTTTCAAATTTTTTCCTTCAGTGCCAATTTTCTTTGGTCACTGTTGTTCGGATACAAGTCCATCAATTTTTTCCACATAACATATGGAGTTTCCTTTCCATGGAGACTCGAGACAATGTGGTCTCGAACTCCCTCAAGGATTATCTGCCTCGCCTTTGCCACACACATCTTCCATTCGGCCAAATTGTGTGCATCTGATACTAATACCTTAAGAATTTCTTAATCAACAAATTCCTTCAAGCCATTATCATCTAGCACATCCTCCATCCTATCCCTCTAGGCTATGAAATTTGAGCTTCCTTCCAAGGCATACTCGAGCCACAAATCCTAGAATGCCATCTGCCTATCCTGAAGTATGTATTGCAAATTCGAATTTCACCTGTAACCCAAGCCTCAAAACTTTGAAATCTCCTCTAGTATACTGTTCTTATCTCTGATACCATGTAGGAAATCATGTACATTCACAAGCTCATGCCATGTACTAAAGCACATGACAAGAATCTACTTCTACTTTCAACCAGCGGAAGCCAATAGATCAATGAAAACAATATGAACAAGAAGAAGATAAATCAATGGCACATAACACAAAATGTATATGGGGAAATCCACTACTCAAAACCCCACTATTTTTATTGCATATATCATAAATATGAGTGAAGATACAAATCTTGTTCTCACTAGAACAATTCCGCACAAGTATGCTCAACTCTCTCAGCTCACAAGCTAGATCTTGGCCAACACTTAGTCAATTTTGTAGTTGTCCAAGCTCTTAATCTCTTGCATAATTCTTAGGATGAATAGTCCATATTTAAAGGAATTCATGCTTCCAAAACTATGCAATCCAAACATAGGATCAACCTTTGATGCATGCATGATATTTACACTCCAGTAAATGATACCACTGATAGTACAATGTGCCTGCACTATAGTCTCAATTGGGTCTTTCTCTGAACTGACATGCATGAGTTTCTCATAAGGGAATCTTGAGTTAAATGGAGTAGCACTAGTGGATGCATTAGCGCACCAACTGACTGTTAATCCTCCATTAGTTCCACAAACAAATTGTAACTAATTTAACTAAACTTAACTCAGTAAACTGAGTGATCTAATTTCCAACTCAATTTAAACTCATACTGGACCCCTAAAACTTAGGGAGAACATATACATGACTACAGAAATACTTCCAACTCGAAATTCCTAAGCTAATTAAGTTAATTAAACTTAATTAACTATTTACAAGTTGCTATGAGAATAGAATTCGATTTCAATTCTCAGTTTAATTCAAGGACAAATTAAACTGGAATTTCTTGTTGCCATTTCTCAACATAAACTACTAATTTCCATGGAATAAGGTTAGTGGTCAACTAATAAAACCACCACCTAAAGAATCCAAAGCCCTAGCTTGGATCCTTTCCAGAATGAACTATTGAAAAAAATTCACCTTGCACCTGACAAGGGGGAATATTAAATATCAATCTTCAAGTTTTGAATTCTTATCAACCAATTTTTAATCAATATTTAGTTAGTGATTGGGAATTCCAACATAGAAACTAGTATCCTCAACATAAAATCATTTCAATTGTTCAACAGAAATGTTCAAATATAACAACTATTTAATCTCGATATTCAAATATTAGTATATTTTCATGAAAATATTCATCGAAGCTCAGTTCAATAGTTTCAAATTGAAGATAAAAATAGTTATTGGTACAAGGGTTGTAAAATTACTTAGACTTATGACTTGGGGAGGATGTTGGACTATGAGTCCCTAAACAATCACAAAGTCTGATACCATGAGTTGTAATCCTTATCTTGATCAGGTGTTATAATGATCCATTGACGAGTTGTTAGTGAGATCTAGATGATCTAAAAGTTCAATTGATGTATTATAAATACATATCTTTCAATAAATATAGAATAACACAATGGATTAAGGCCTTTTCCACCATTTTGCTTGTATTATCTTGCTCATTCCAATTATTAACAAAGTATTGTGTAATTCCAAAAGGACCTTTTGTTCAAGTTGATAATTCTTCAATAAGCATAAGTGATCTTGATATCACAAAAAATCATTTTTACACGTAATTTTTTCTATACATGGGGGTCCTCCCATAGTTTTTGAATAATCTTGCATACATTCTCTTCTTTCATCCACTCTATCCTTGCTTCTTCCACCTAGTCAAATTGTCAAGTGGAAATAACACATTGTAAACCCTTTGTCCCTTCCTCTTTCATTGAGAGTACATCTTCGACAATATTGTATTTTCCAGTTTTGTATATTATTTTAAAGTCATAACCAATATCTTTGTCACCCATTTTGTTTATATTTTGAAGACATTATTTACTCCAAGAAGTAATTCAAGCTATCATGATTTATTTTTACTTTGAAATGTCTTCTTATTAGGTATAAATTTCATTTCTTAGATGCATGTAGTATGACCAGCTTTTATTTTTTATAGATAGTTATAAGTTTTTTCTTTCCTTTAAGTTCACTACTTTCAAAGGAAAGAGAAATTCCTTCTTGCATCAAAACTACACCAGTGCCATGGCATGAAGCTTTTTTTTTTAACTCAAATGTTTCCAAGATAGGAATTTTACACAAAGCCTCTTTAATTTCTTCAAAATATTTGGTTTCTTCTTTACTCCAAGAAAATGCTTCCTTATTCAATAATTGTGTTAGAAGTGATATTAGTTGACCATAATTATTAACAAAATTATAGTAATATCATGTCAATCCTAAGAAACCTCTAATTTTCACCAAGGTACTAGGTGTTGGCCTTTCCCCCGTAGCTTTTATTTTGTTAGAGTCCACCTTGACACCCTAATGTGATATAATATGACCCAAAAATTCTACTTCTTGAACCCCAAAGGCACACTAGGAAGGATTTTCATATAGTTATTTATCTTCCATTATTGGTAATACATTGTCAACATGTTGTACATGCTCTTCCCAAGGTTTTCTATAGATGAATATGTCATCAAAAAATGCTAACACAAATTTTCTAGGGTAGGGTTTGAAAATAAAATTCATCAAGCTTTGAAATGATGAAGGTGCATTTGTAATTCCAAATGGCATAACCAAAACTCATAATGGCCTTCATGTGCTTTAAGAAAATAATTGGGAATGTATTCTTGCCTCATTCTAATTTTATGATATCTAGAACAAAGATCCAACTTAGTAAAGAAAATTGTTCCATGCAATTTGTCTAATAATTCATCAATGACAGGAATATGAAACTTATATTTGGTTTTGATTTTGTTGAGCTATTTGTAATATAGAAACATATTCCATGAACCATCATTTTTGGTAGCCATCATCATTTGTAAAGAGAAAACACTCTGTCTAGGTTGAATGATGCCAACCTATAGCATTTCTTGAACCATATGCTCAATCTCACTCTTTTGTTCAATGGATACCTGTAAGGTCTAATGTTAGGTGGTACAGTTCAAGGTTGCAACTGAATAGCATTATAATGATGTTAAGTAGGTGAAATACCCTTAGGAATCTCTCCAAATACCTTATAATTGTTGATAACTTTTTGGAGATCCAATGGAGTAGAGGATATAGATGTTTGAACATATAATGAGAACAATTATGAAATCACAACTTGGTGTCCCTTTTTTAGATTCTTTTCCATGCTATTAGATCTTATCACTTTACTTTGTTTCCCATGGATACCTATAAATATCAGTCTCCTTTCCTCCTAAGGAAAATATTATGTAAATATCTTAATAATTAAGGGCTAATATTCCAAATTATTGTAACCATTGGACCCCTAATACAACTTCAAGACCACCAATTTGGATTGCAATCATGGGAATATCGAATAAATATTCCCCCACATTTAGCTTAGTACTATGGAACTTCCATAAACAATTTATGGTACCTCCATCTACAATCATTACCTATAATTTTGGTATTTGATATACAAAGAAATTAAGAAGTTTTATTATTTTTTAATTGATAAAATTATGAGTACTACCTAAATCATTAATATTGTTACCTTTGTGTGTTTGTATATATCCATATATCTTGAGGGTTTGTGGATTTTCGATGCCAACCAAATACATGGAAAGATATTGTTGGAGTAGTCTCTTCAATCTATAGAACTTGTGATGGTTCCACTTCTTGATATTCTTGATATTCATAGTATATTGAGAATAATTTCTTCTCACTACATTTATGCCCCTTACTGCACTTGATGTTACAATTGAAATATAGTCCATTGCTCTTCTTGCATCCATTTTTTGAGGAGTCAATATTTTTAATTTAAGAGAGGGAGCATGATTCTCTCTATAGTTATTAGTGAAAAATTTTCTAGTGACCACATTTTTACTTTCAAATTTTTTTCCAAAATGAAAGCATGTTGTAGAGATATGTGTTCAGAGAAACACACCTCATGTTGGATGTTTTCTTTTAAGTTTTTGATAATTAGGTTTAACAAAAAATATCCTCTAAAATTTTCTTTACCCAAAGACTCAATTTTTCAATTTGTTGAATGTGCTCTATAACAAATTTTGTCAACTAATTGACTAAAGAATGTATTTCTCTTAATATCCCCATAATGTGTTATCAATTGCTTTGTAAAAATAGGCCAAGATATAATTGAATCCTTTTTCCTTTTACAAAGCCATCAATACCATACATCTTGGTCTTTTTCTAAAAACATGGATGAAATTGTTACCTTTTATAAGGATTCCACTTCGTGTAGATCAAAGTATTGTTCCATTTGAAATATCCATGTTATAGGATCATTACCATAAAACTTCCTCATAATAATCTTCAGAATGCATTAGTTCCTAGGTTCTGACTTGAAGCAGTAATGATGTTGATCTTGGATTGAAAATTCATGATTATGGTTTTTTGATTCAATATTTGTGCTCTTTATTTGTGATAAAATACTTCCCATAGGCGATTGAATTTCAACATAATCGTTGTCATTTTTTTCATGATTTCCTTGGATCTCAATATCCCTTTTAGGAAACCTCTTCAAGATATCATTCTCCATCGTAATCATGGATTTTTGTTTTTATTCCTTATTTGTATTCATCTTCTTTTCCTTTTCATCCATAATTTATCTTTTAATATTTTATTGAGGACCTAATAAATTTACCTTTTTCAACATACTACCATCCATTTCATTAACTTTCTTCTTTAATTGGGATAACCTAAATTCTAAGTATTCACTTTCTTCATGAGTCCAAGATGAGCCTTTAGGAGGTTTAATTGGTGTAGTAGATTTCCTTGGAGGCATATTGGAAAATAATAATAGTACTCCTCTTTTCAAAACTTTCAATCACGAAAAGAAAATTTGGATTTTTTAATAAAAAAACAAGTCACTTGTAAGTTATGTATCGTTAAAACCTTAATTTGGAGAATATATGAATGGCTAAACGTTTCTTTGATATATATTTGAGATTTGATCCCTTTCGAATCTGAAAATTTGGTATGTGCTAATCTCATATGTCTTTTCTGCATTTCCATGGGTGTGACCAAAATTTGATGTGTCAAGTGAAAGTTTTGGTAATTTCCTAAAGCACGTTGAATTTTGGCCTCTTCTGATGATCATACTTGTATAGCATGCCACGTGTCCAATTATTAAAATATAATTCTAAAATTTGTACATGAGCTACTTATATATATCACATGAATATAATTCTAAAATTTGTACATGAGATACTTATATATATCACATGATATCCCTAGATATTCCACACTTTTAAAAGTCCCAGAAAAAAAGTTATAGAAAAATTACCAAGTTGATCTATTTAAAATTTATTTCAGAGTCATTCACAAACCCTAGTTTCCATAGGGTATAACTCTAAAATTATAGTGAATAAAATATAAAAGTTAAACTAGATGTTTCCTGGGATTACTCCTTAATATGATCCAAGTTTCAATATCTAAAACTTACTAGAAAATTTAATGAGAAAATTCCAAACCGACATGTTCAAAATTGATTTCAAGAGCATTCATGAACCATAACTTCCTTAGAGAATATATCATAAATTTTAGCAAACACAGATATGAAATTCGAATCAAATTTCATTGATATTTATCTTAAATATGGTACAAATTTCACTATCTGAAACCTCCCATAATATATATCTATATATATATATATATATATATATATATATATATATATATATATATATATATATATATATATATATATATATATCTATATATATATATATATATATATATATATATATATAGATATATATATATATATATATATCTATATATATATATATATATATAGATATATATATCTTCCTTATATCATATCTCCAAAAATGTAGTGAACCAATATCCGAAGTTTGAACCATATTTTACCCGATATTTTGCCTGAGTATTCCTCAAGTTTCACCATCTAAAACCCCCTACAAAAAACGTTGTAGTGAACATGCCACAATGACTTGTTTGAAATAGAAATACATAGGATAATGAGCTCTAAAACCAAATGTTATGAATCTTTCACCTTAAAAATGATAAGAAACTAATAATTGCAATCCTCTTCAATGAGGAAACCTCTTTTTACAATGAAAATAATGTATAAAACAATATTTGATTATCCTAAGATTAGGCCTCCTTAATATATATATATATATATATATATATATATATATATATATGGGAGATAAAGGGTAAAATTATAATAAAATGGGACCATGCTAGGTTCTAGCCTACAAAATAATACAAAATAATAAATTTAATCACTTAATATACAGGGATTACTAAGGTATTTTAGGGTTGAGGGAGGTAAGAGTGGGAGGGGTACTATTCAACCCCGATGAAAAAATCATGTCTCAAGGTGCTTGGGGTCTTGGTCATGCGTCCAATAATCAAGCGAAGTTTCTCGCTCTATGGAAAGGTCTAGAAACAACTCTCACAAATAAAGTCACCAATCTTATGGTTTTTTGCATTCCTTGATTTGTTATTCAACAATTGATAAATGCCTCAAATTCTCCATGCTTAGATCACCCTCCAATTTTTCAAAGGATATGCTTAATTGTCTTTAATTTCGGGCTTCTGGAATTTCTCCATGTTTATAGACACCTAAACACAGTGGAAGACACCTTGGAAAAAACGGCTCAGCTCTGGAGCAAGGAATAATAAAGAAGGATAATGGTATAATCAAAATCCCCCTAATCCCTTAGTCATGTGAGGAATCCCTCCAACTTTATAATCAATTATGTAATGATAGTAAATTTGTATTGTGTTGGGGACATATCATCTACCTCCGTCATAATCCAATCCCTGGCTTATTTAGCAAGAGCAATTGGAATTAGGGTTAGAAATCCTCTTATTTCTCGACATTGATTCATAAAGACTCTCTCCAAGTGTCCTATGATTTTCATAGAGTTTCAATTGATTCATCCTCTCCTTCGCTTGAGGTGGTATAAGCATTTATGTTGCTTAAGGTGGGAGTGGTTGGAGCTCACCACAACCATGGATCTTCATGCATCAAGCAGTGAGATGGTTTTAATTTTTGTCGTCCTCCTTTTTACTTAGTAGTCAATTCACTATCCGCCTGAGGATTTTGGTTCAGTTATGGAAATTTTGATTCATCCTAGCTCATGGTAGGGTCTTAGTCATGTTAATTTAAAGACATATTTGGCCTCCCTATTTTTTTGTGCGAAGCTTTTGTTTCCTGGCTTTTAAGCGTGGCTTAATTTTGTTGTTTTGTTAAGTCAAGTGTAGTGGATTTTCCCTGAAATGGTAGATACAATGTCAAACTTGGACAACATGGAAGTCAGCTCACTGTTATACAAGTTTCTAGATTCTTTGGAAGCATTATAGGTCACCAAGAAAAAACATGATAACATGGCTAAAACGAAAAGACAATCTTCTTTGCTTCTCTTAGAAGCCAAATTTATTCACCTCCTAAGCAATTTGGAGCTTTCGTTGAACGACCTACACTAGGAAATCCACTATCTCAGTGCTCATATTACTGAGTTAGATAAATTCATGGTTGGCGATGCTCAACTTGATATGGTGGGAAATGGTTCCAATGTTTCTTATGAAAAGCAAAAACATCGTCGCTTGTGGAGGGTTGAACCCCTTGGCTATGGAAGTTGTTGATGGTTTGGTGAATTTTCAGGTCACCTAGTTTTTCATTATCATCTACGAATATCGATGCAACACAATAAATATCTCCTACTTCTTGTGTATTTTTGTCGAATTATAAGAAGAAATGTTTTTAATATAAGAAAATTTTTCAACTCAAGGGCTAGCTCCAATTTTGTATGGACAGATAAAAATTTTGACTGTTTAAATCTAGACAGATCTTGTAAGGGATCTCTCCCATAATTCATTATTTATTAATACAAACCCTTACTCAATATTTTTTTTAAAAGGGGGTTCTACGGTTACATGGGGCATATATAGGACTTAACAATTTTTTTCCCATTATCTATTGTATTAGTGGGGAATCCATGAATTATATACCAAGTACTTGGGAGACTCACTAATGTGTTGAAATAATATATATTAGATATTTAATAGGCAAACACATTAAGAATTCAATGAATAAATATGAATCAACATGGTTGATATTATCAGTGAGATGAAAAATGTGAACATGTAAAAGAGAGATGACTTGATTTCCATAGATCTTCTCATGTCAATTGTTTCCTCTTCAAAATTAACATTCAACAATTCATTTGTGATTAATCTTGATAATAAGATCCCAATGTCAAACATAATTTAGATCCATAACCTATGACTAATTGTTTTGGTCTTTTACGTAGCTAAGAGTGGAGGAAAAAAAAGAAGGAGATGACATTATGGAAAGTGTCAAAGATAAAGATAACGAATAAAATGGCATTATGGTGAGTGTAGGATTAAAAAACATGTATGAAAATTGAATGCCATGTTAGTTCCAATATTGACAAGAATTTATAATGCTCATAACACATGAATTCAAGTGGAGATTTAGAAACACGAGGTGTCTAAACTTCCTTAGGAATCTTTCACTAAGTGACACATAAAAAAGTGCAGCCTCCAATATGATGGTAGTATATTTATCTAGGCATGAGCTATGTGATGGATTTAATGTTGTGGAATATTACACCATATATAGGAATAAATAAGAGCCAACAAGAATATATATGATTTTGTCTTTAAACACCAAATATAAGTATTTTGTGATTAACAAATGCTCATGACCAAGAAAGCATTGGAAATGAAGACATTGATGGGTTATTTGAAAAATGACTCTTCTTTTCACATTTTATGATATTTATTTTTCTTCGTAAACGAAAAGTGATTTCAAAATTTTACATTTTTTAACGGTGTTTCTGAATTACCGTTCAAGGAAAAGTTTGAACCCCTTGGAACGGTTTAATTTTGATCACTAGTTGTGACTATGAATTTAGTCTAAAAGCTAACAAGGGAATTAAAGACAACCACTATGATGAATTTTAGAAGACAATATACATGATTGTATAGTATAAATTTATAAAAGTATAAAATTGAAAACATATAGAGTTTTTTTAGAATGACAGGCATGCCTACGAAAGAAATTTGTGGATCTATGAACTACAAGTGTGATAGATTATAAGTTAAGTGATAATGAAATCTATGGTGGCTATTATGAATAGTGTGCAAATAGGGATGTTAGTGATTTGTATCATGATGATAAAGTGTATAGGATGGTGTTGACAGTAATGGATACTGCTAACATACAAGGGGTCTCCCTAATGTGAGGTCCCAATTAGACCTCACATTGTTTGAAGTAGGAGCCCCAGACTAAATACATAATCATTGAACGAGCAAGTGAGTTGACATTGTGAAACACCGATTGTAATGTGTAAAAGGAGACTTTCATGAGGAGGGAGAAAAAAGTGAGCCCTTAGAAGGAAGTAATAATACTAACATAAGAGAGACACATGAGAAAAGAGACATTTGTTAGTTATCTAGTGAAATGTTTCACATAGACACAATGATCATTAAACCACATAAAACACACCTTCAACAAGATAAGTACCAAATCCACCAAAAAAGTTCAATTTCCCCAGTACATATGAACACAAAATATATCGTAAACATCCCAAGAATAGGCCTAAAACATAATACATGCATGAAAATGTATTGGCTCATGGAGCTTGAATATTAGGTGAAAGATACAAGTACACCTTTACAATGGTGAAGCACTAGTTCCAGTAGTGGAACATTACGCCACTTCTTTCTCCTCCAAAGAATAGTTTTATCTCCTATGCCATGTAAAGAAGCCAATACTAGTTCTCCAAAGCATAGGCCTCCAAAAAATCCCTTTGCTTGAGTTATCAAGTGATCCAAGTGGCTCCAGACACAGGCAGAAGTCCTAGAGGACTCAAAAAGGCTCAAAATTAAAAGTGGTCAGATTGCTCCCAAACTAGCACCAGATCGAAGTGTCCGTTGCCCTGATTCCAATGGTGTGAACAACACTCAAATCCGAGCTCGTATGAAGGATATAGAGCTCTTTAAATATTGACATGACAAGGGAAAAGGAGGCCCACAGTGTGCCACTTGACATCCCAGTTAGCATGTGGGACCTGCTAAGTTTAAGTGGCGATTGAATGATCGACACATGGCGCGCTAGCATTTGCTCCTAACCCTGCACAAAATGACAAGAAAATAATATTAAAATCCCATAACAAATCATTTAAAAAAATATTATTATATCAAAAATCATATAAAACAAAACTAAAATATAAAACAAAACTAAAATATATAATAACCAAATTCATATATATATATATATATAAACAAAAAAAAAGGGTTAATATATTTAAAAAAAAAAGTTATTGTATTAAAAATGGGGCATATTAAAATTCAACGAATTTTAACAAAAAAGGAAGATATAGTTATATGAACCATAGTTATAAAAATATGGTTATAAAAACCCCAACCACTATGTTATAAAATCAAATGCAATATAATGTGGAGTCGGCGGGGATTGACCCGCCCAGCCCACGTGGGCTGGTCCCCACTGGGCGGCCCCATGTGGCACCACGCCATAACTGTTATACAACGCGCCACCCAAAAACCTCTGCACGGTTACAATAACGCACCCCAAACATTAAAAACGTTATGCCGTTACAAATTAGTACGGTGGTATAGTATAACTATGCGTGTATTTTTGTAGGGATTGGGATTTGATCCCCCACCTCTCCTCAACCAATCTTTTAAGTTTACGAAGGCGCCAACGACCAGTTCATGGGAAAGATCGCCACTATTTTAATATATAAACCTGATGTCCTTTGCATGGGGAGAACAAAAGAAAAATGGAACGGGGACAGAGCCAACGGGACGGAGGTGCCACGAAAGGAGTGAACCATGATTACACATATTTCGAGGCAGAATATTCTCTGATGCCCAAAGATTTTCTGGGGAGGTAAAAAATCTTTGGAGTTGTCTATAATGCGACTTTTTGGAGATTCCAGTGACGGAATCCGGTGGAAGAAATTGAGGTTAACCCTTGGGACGCTTTGATTGTGCAGAAACTAGCTATCAAACTTGCGATTCCAATAAATTGTTGCCGGATTTTGACCGGAAAAACCCACGGGGAAGGCTTCCAAAAAATCGTATTATAGACAACTGCAAATTCTTTTTATCAGAATGTAATCAATTTTACAATCATTTTTCTCAAATTTTTGCAGGGAACGTAATGGTGAGATTGGATTCATATTTTGAGCAGTAGATTTGCATATTCCGAGCGGAGGAGAATCTTCAAGAATCTTGAAGGAATCTTCTAGATTCCTTGGAGGCTGAAATTCACCAGAGTCAGAATGCAGCCAACTTCATACTCATTTTTCTCAAAATTTCGCAAGGATCTCAATGGCACAGACAGAATTTTGATCTGAGCAGCAGATCTTCAGATGACCCAAAGGAGAGAATCTTTGAGGAATCTAGGGGGAATCTAAAATATTCTTATAGCCCCAGATTTTCACTTTGTTAGAATTCAGAAATTTGACAGTCAATTTTACACTATTCAACGCCACAAATCTGATGATGCAATCATATTTTCCATTTGATCATTCCATTTTTCGACCACTTTTCAAAGTGGAGTGCAGGTGTCAACATTCAATGTGTGAGCAGTGATTTCCGTGAGATTCAATGCCACGATATTGATTGTGCATCCAAAGCTAGCAATTTATCATCCTCTTCTTCAGATAAACTCTTTGATGTGAGGTATATGCAATGTGATCATGTATCACTTTGTCTCTTTGCTTGAGATGCATTGTGTTGTATAGATCCCCGTTTGATGTTTGATATGGGATCTTGTTTTGTTCTTGATGTGAGATGTACTTATTGTCATGTTTTTATTGAGATCCCTTTGTCTTCATGTTTACGGGATACTCATGTGTCACCATGTATGTTTGAGTTGAGATCCCTTTAATGCCATGTTGGTGGGATGCTCATTATTAACATATGTGAAATTATGTCATGTTGATAGGAGTCTTTTTTTAATGAGAGTTCTTGCAGCGGAACATCTCTTGGAGCCACTCCTGCGTGAGGGCACATTCCTTGTATGATAGAGAAAACACATGCATGTACATCATCACTCTTTCCAGCACTTAATGCAGCAGCCTGCACCATCTTGACACCGAGGTCCGGAGATGTATTCCCTCCTGGACGAACTCCGTTATCAACGTCTTGTGTTTTATGTTGTTGATTCATGTCATGTTCCCTTTCTTTATAGCATGCATATCTGTTCCTTTTTTATCGTTTAAATGCAATTCTAACCACATCACGAAAGCAAAATATCTTGGTTAAATCCGGGAGTTGAGTCAACTTGGATCAAGTTAGGTATCAGAGCATTCTTTGCATGGATGTGAATTGCGAGTGTGAACAATGGAATGTGCAACGATGGAGGATGACAAAGCCATGTACGAGACCATGCTTAGAATTTCCCAAAAGGTGGAAATAACGTATGAAGCTCTACAAAAAGAGACAGGGGAAAAGCAGCGAGTACAGCTTCAGTTGCGAGCCACGAAAGAGGCCCTAGAATCACTGAAGCACAACAACAACAAAAAATTCGAACAGAGAATGTTGAATTGAAGATGCTTCTACATGAAGAGAAAGAGGAGAAACATATTTTGCTACGACATCCGCAAGCTAAGGACTAAGCCTTGGAAAAGTTGCAGTGTGACCCATGTAAGGTAAAAAGTAATTCTCTAAATTCATGTATGTTTCCTAATGATGATTTCATTGTTTTTGAAAATCATACCACGGGAATTGGCTCCAAACTATTGAAGAAAATGGGGTATGAAGTAAAAGGCTTGGGAATTAATGGCCAAGGCATTGTCAACCCCATCAAAGTAGAAGAATTACCCCATTAGGCAGGACTTGGGTATATCAAGAAAGAAGTTGGGGAATGCGTCAAGACAGCTAGGGAACCACCAACAACAGATGATGAGAATCCCTCATCAGTTCTTTCCAAATCGACAGTGGAGGTAAAAGATGTTGATTTCATTTCAGTCTCGTCTTCACATAGTATGATTTCTGTTGGAGATTTTTAGATCCCAATTACAGGGATAAACATGAGGCTCCTTACCAGGTGTAACGACCCATCTTTAATTGCACATATTATGTGCCCCTGTATAAAAAATAATAATACTAAAATATAATAATAAAGGAATAAAAATGATAATTATAAAATAGAATAAAGATTTAGTATGGTACCAATAATTAATTAATTAATCTAAAGTTTTAAAGTTATATTAAAGCAACCATAAATAAACTTTATATATTAGAAAAAATATATATATAAATAAAACAAAGTATATATATATATATAAGGTACATATCAATACAATCAAGTAATATAAAGTATGCCATATAACATAAATAGTATTAATATGTATATGATGATCAAATGTTATATTACCTTCAACCTTATAAATATAAACCATCGCATAAAAGATCTAAGCATAAAGCATTGCAGAACCTTCTATACGGGAGGATGACTCACAGCTGGAGGAAGCTGTCACCGCGAGAGTAAGCGGTGGAGTCGGTGTACAGGGCGGCCACCGCTTAGCCTAACTATAAAATCACCGAGATATGGCTGAGAAAGGGGACAGAAAAACTGAGGGTGGAGAGGAGGAGGAGAACCACGAAATCAGGAGTTTAAACCAGAGGGAGCTTTACATTGATCTGAGGTTCTGGGCACGGGGGCAGTGAGCTTCGGTGAGAAGTTTACTGGATTGGCTGGGAGGAATTGGTTTCCCGGTAATCGGATCAGAATAACCGGGGCGTCATCAACTACATCGGAGCAGGCAGCAGTTCAGGTAGGTGTTCGAAATTCCTTGCAGTTACTGTAATTCTGTTCTGTTTTGGTTATTACCGTATATACTGTATTTTCTGTTCTGTTTTGGTTATTACCGTATCTAGATCTGGTTATTTTCGAAGTTCAGTAGATGGTCACTACATATGGTATCAGAGCCCGCCGTTCAAACCCTGCGACCTCATAGGCCCTACGCTGTGTAAATTTTGTGGTTAAATTCTGCTGGGTAACAGTAAGATTCACTTCACACAAAACTCGCGAGAGGGTACTTGGATTTTAGTTTTCAGTGAAGACAATTTCCGATATTTCAATAAAACTATCGTGAACCTGTCTCTCACCACTCCTAGCCGATTTTTTTTTATTAGTTAAGCCTGTTTTTAGTTTTGGTTCGATTCTTCGGTGACTCCATGGCGTTCCTTACGACCAACAGCGAATGGAACAGGGAACATACATTCTGATCAGGAAAAAATTTAGGGTTTTTCCGAGTATTCAGACGTTCTCGGTGCTTGGGCAGAGGAATAGGTACGAGGTTTTTGTTCTTTTGATTTATCAATCTTCGATTTTGATGCATCCATAGTAGTCTTTACAATTTACAGGGGCGGAATGGGGGGTTTGGCCTGCTCTTTCATGTTAAAATTTGGGTTTGTTCACAACTTTTGCCTCGCTGGAGGGAACCTTTACCTTGCGGCAGTTACTGTCGTGAAGCTACAGATAAACCATTTCTGAGTAGGTCTTCGGTCGATGTGAGTAAAGTTTCGAGCTCGCAGCATATGAATTGGCTTGGCACAGTTTGATCCGAGCCCGAACAACGTGCGTTACTGATATTGAACGTATTACAGAGTCCTCTGGGGAAATTTATTTTTCTTTTTAGACTTTGAAACGAGGTACGTCAAGTCCGGGAGGTCAACAATACTTTTATCTTCGGCGAGGAAATCTCCTTATTAAATTGTGAAAATGGAGAGGAAGTTATAAATATCTCTGTCAGAATGGGAAGAAATGATGTTTCCCAGGATAATTCACTGAAATCAGGTCTTAGGCGAGAAAATATTAATCTGTTTATTTCTCAGCGTAATATATGCTCGATGGAGTCCTTTAAACCTGTTAAATCGGCCTCCAGAAAGGCAAACTCTTTAAATTTGGATGGAAATTGGTTTAAATAAAGATCACCTTTAGCATTATCATCAGAAACTGGCTTCAGGCTCGTGAAGTTTTCAAAGATTTGTGCAGATTTTAGTCTCACGGGAAATAATTTTTAAATTATTTTAAATGGGAGCGGCTTCGTTCCATGGAATGTGCAAATTCTGGGAAGAAAACAACTTCCGGCCACTACGAACTTCTACAACTTCAGTAGAAACCCGTTCAAGGGAAATCTTTAGGAAAAATCGGGTTCTATATTTCGACATTGCAATTAGCTCCTAGCAAGAAAACCATAAAATGACTTTGAAAGGAATCAGCTTATGTTCTGGTTATTCTTAGCCGGTTTCCTTTTGCCTTTTAGACGAAGTCAAGCGTAATGAGTCATGCCATAGGTTGATTACGGAAGTCGGGTACAGATGAGGCAGTTCGCAGTTTTTTTAATGAAATCAGCTACAAACAGATAATGCTACAATTTTCTGTTAAATTCAGAGAGTCTGTAGAATCTTATAGCAATCGGATTTTCGCAAGGTAGTTTTGGATTCTAAAGAGGAAACCGTTTTGAGGTCAGGAGAAGCTGATGGTTTTTTTTTTTTGCTAAATCCAGCTTCGAATAAAGACATGGTAAATTCTTCTGCGTGTGATTTGAAGTATCCTTAAGCAAAAATAATGTTTGTAGAAAGGACGGAGGTGCTAAGTGAGGATTCGAATCTCCTAGGGTTTCTTATAGTCCTGCAGAAGTTTTTTTTTTTTTGAAAGTTTCACGGTAACTACAGCAGTGTCTCAGTCAGGGATCACTTTCAGGTAATGAAAGTAAAGGAATAGCAGGAGCTGAGAGAGACAGTTGAAACATGCTTATCAGCAATGTTTATGCATCTTCAAAAGGGCAGGGAGATAAATTTATGTACGCTGAGTCAAAAAAAAATTCTGCATCAGGTGACGTAAAAAAGGCCAGTTTTGAGTTAAGCCAGAGTTTTGATTCGTCTGGGAGGTTTTGATCTGAAGCAACAATTGAACAAATAGCCGGAGATAAGAAAAAAAAAAAAACAAAACAAGCCTTATTCTCAGGCTTAATAAATTATGGTCTGAATTCAGGCAAGGCAAATGTTGTATAAATGGAATTTTTAAAGACTGATTAGGCTACTGCAGCGAGGGCTTGGGTTTGGTGAAGCTTTTCATTGCAAACCCTGAAAGTGGTAGTGTCCAAACTCATTGCATTTTGCAGCGATTTTTGATTTTTACGTCGATAGTTTTCAGGATTATCCCTTTCAAGCAGGCCGCCAGAAGGGGGCATCCTAAAGTCCAGTGGTTCCAAAACATGCATAGATGTCAATAAGTATCAAAAGATGAGAAGTATGAGATCTTTAGCAATGTTTCAGGTTGGTCTTAGCAGTCAAAATGCAGTATCGTGCAGGAGACCACCACTTCATTCGTTCACGACAGTCTAAATTGATAAGAGTTCAACGCCGCGCATCACTATCCCCTGACGATAAATACTATACGAACTTTGTCAGAGTGGGAGGGAGCATCTCATCAATATTCATTGCAGCAATTTTATAATACCTTGGGTATTTAACCAGTTGTAAATTAAGAATCCTAAAATGTGCCTTCAAATAATAAATAAATGTTGCTGCAAGTAATGAATCCATTTGATCATCCTTTTAAATTCACACACTGTTATCTTTGAGACTGGCAATAAGGATTATGATTGCAATCTTATAATGTGATTAGATGCCAGTCAACAATGTGTGCTAACAATTTCAGAATGGTAACATGATTTACCCTCACGTAGATGCAACTTTTAGACATGATTCCCGAGATGAAAATACCTGTAAATGGTGCATGGATTCAGGATATCCAAAGGTTGGCAACAGTTAATTGTTCACTTTAGCAAATATTTAATCTTTTTCGTAAACTGAAATTACTTCACAAGAGGACTCAGCTCGCTAGAACTTACTGAATATCAACAAGTCGATTCATAGTTAGTTTCAAAATTTACTTTCGACAGGTGGAAACAGCCAGTCATTATTGGATGAATATGAAAGATTTCCTGCAAGCTATGGCAAAAGAGAACATCTATAAATATGATCCAACGTTTCAATCTCAATCATCTTGAGAAAGTGACTGTTAACTCTCAACCAGTGTACTCTGCAATAAGTTATTTGGGTCCGTTAGCTGCCAATGTCATTAAAACAGTCATAGTTTCTGTATTTCAATTTGAACACCATAAAAAGTAAATTTAATGTAACTCAGGAGCATGTGTCTGGCTCTAAGAAAACAATTCCGTGAAACTTAGGAATCCAAAATGTAGTACCCTGCTGTGAAGTCTGCTGCTGAAAGTTGTACTAATTGTGGGCAGACAATTTTGGAGGAATAATACAAGGAATCTGAAAGGCTCCAATACATGAAAAATGGATTTAGCTGGAAGTCATTTCATGATATGATGGGAGAAGGCACTTGTTGAGGTCAAGTCTGGACCATTGTAGCAAAGGGAAGGTGCAGATATATGAAAATGCTGGACTGTTCATAGAAGAAGAACAATGACTGAAGTGATGAGTAGAGGTTGTGACTTGAGGTTGGAATAGCCTGCAGTTGGCAAAGATTAGGGAAGCTAGATGAATCTGAAATTTTTGGTGCTATTTGCTGCTCTCTTCAACATCTTGTGCTGTTTTGTGAAGCTAAAGGTAGCAGCCGTGCTAAAATAAGAAAGAGTGACATCATATTCCCATCATGAAATTGGAATGCATACTAAGAGTTAGAAGAACATCGATATCATACCATGGCATCGGCATACATTGGTTCGTTTGGGCCAAGTTTATAAAGCTCGCCTAAGATACTCTGGCCAATTGGTTGCTGTTAAAGTGCAGAGGTCTGAGATTAAAGAAGCCATTGGATGAGTTTGCTAGAAGAGTATACCAGGAACTCAACTATGTGCAGGAAGCTAAAAATGCAATAAGGGTTAAAAAGCTGTATGGAGACAGGCCAGATGTTCTTGTCCCTGAAATCTTCTGGGATTATACTAGTATGAAAGTTTTGACAATGGATGGATAGATGATGTCAAGCTGAATGAAGGGAAGCTATACAAGTCAAGGCCTGAAGCTTACAGACATGGTGAACATAGGCATCCAGTGTAGTCTCAGGCAGCTACTTGAACATGGCTATTTTCATGCAGACCCACATCCAGGGAATCTTCTTGCCACAGCCAATGGAAAGCTTGCACTTTTGGATTTTGGAATGATGAGTGAAACCCCCTCAACTGGCTAGATTTGCCATCATTGGTCATGTAGTTCACATGGTTAACCGGGACTATGAAGCTATGGCTCGTGATTACTGTGCCTTATATTTTCTATCACCTGATATAGATGTATCACCTATTGTTCCAGCACTAAAGGGCTTCTTTGATAATGCGCTAAATGCAACTGTCAGCGAGCTGAACTTTAAGACTATTGTGGAAATTCTTATGGGGACATCATTTATTATTTTGCTTGAGGTGAATTGCTTTTGCGAAAACTGATAAGTACCTACTCCTCATTCTTTGTACCAGACTCTCTTAAAAATAAGACTCAGTTTTGTATTGTAAGAATCACTGTGATGGCTTCGATATTTTACTTCTATTTTTTAGACATGATTATTTCTTAGTGTGAACTTACCATAATTGGAAACCCAGCTCTTGCAATTTAAAAGAATATATGTTGCATATATAAAGGGCATAGAAGTGTGTACTAGACCAAATTGGAGTTTTACGATCTACTGATTAGATGTATTTGAAAATGACTTCTATTCCTTAATCTTAGTGTCATGTGCTGTAAAGTATACACAATGTTTCCTAAATTTTGCACTGTATAAGGTCATACATGCAGTTTTGTGCTTCTGTACTTCAATTCGAAATCCCTGTTTTTAAATAAACTAATCCCAAGTATACCTAAGGTGAAACTGAATGGTCCATTGAGCAAATTTTGACTATCTTGAGGTGGCATGAAGAGAGAGAGAGTCTACAGTTCCATGCGAAAGGTCTTGACTCCCTCCCTAGGGATTTAAGATGTAGTATGGGCCATGTCTATATGTTTCATATCTGAAAACTGAGAATAATGAAAGAAGAATGAAGAAATATAACAGATTTCTTCAATATTCACGTGAATATATCTGCTATCTGATATAGCAGAAATACACAGAGTAATATTATAATGGTTTAACAAAAGAACAGAATTTAGTCACATGAAATCAAGGCAACAATCTATGTCTGGAGAGGTATGATACAAACAACCTGATTATATCATAGATCTCAGTATAAAATACAACTTTGCTGGGAGATATAAGGGAAACTGATCCTCAGCTTAACCTCTCAGGTGTTTCATATAACTTCAAAATGTTCACATGAAATAGAGTATGAAACTTACAAAAAGCAATCATTCACAAAAGAGAACAAACTGTCATATGCTGAATGAGGAATCTTTTGATTAAAGCTTTATGAAAGTAGTGTCTTTGAATACAAATTAGAAACTTTTCTCTCCAAAAATGAACCCATTTCATGAGTTATTCATGAGTTTTTTTTACAAAAAGCACATAACAACTAATTGTTGCAAAAAGGCATTTTCTAGGATCTAATATTCAAAAAGAAAATGTCTTCCACGGTCCAATCATAAGCTGTCATCTGTCCTACTTTAGCTGAATAATGAACTCTGTTGTAGTGGTTGAGAAACTTATAGGATAATCGAACTCAGTCTATTTTTGATACGCCGGTACAGTGGGAAACACCATTTGAACTTGACATTGAATGTAAAAGTGATTCATCATTTTATCCACTAATCATGTCCACTCAATTTGCCAGTCATATCTAAGAAATCACTTGAATCTGCCTTGACTTAAGGAACGGATACCTGTAAACATTTGGAGGTAATAATTTTCCTTCCTTATCCCAGCAGGATGGCAATCCCATTGCTTCCAAAATATGAAAGTTTTGCATTAAAAGCATCAACCTCCTTTTGACCAACTTAGATTTATCTTGTACTTGTATAAAATTCCTTTTCATAATTATTTTGTTGGCCTCCATAAACACCAGAGTCCTGTCCTGCACACTTGTTTTTCTGAGTTGTTCTTTACTCCTGGAATTCAGATATTTTACCAGTTTATAGCAATTTGTAGTTTGTCTCCCAAATGAGCCTGAACCTGTCTTAATTGACCGCTCTGTATTCTGTAACAATAGTGCTTCTTCTCCAATCACAAGAATTGATTCCCACTTTTTCAGCAACATTATTACTTATTTCATCTTAAAGTAACTTCTTAGGCTTCAATCAGTGACTGTGTACCTGTTAATTGGTTTCTGAACTAGTCAAATTCTTTTTGCATTTTAGCCTTTATTTCTTGCTCCTTATGGATGATCGCATTTTTATCTACTAAATCATCCTTGAAATCCCTTATCTCATTATTCTTTATAGAAAGCATCTTTCTGAGATTTTCAATTTCTTGGTATTAAATGCTTAGACGTGACAAAGTCTCTGCTAAACTTCTCTGATGGATCCCCTCTGTAGTCGTTGCTTCAGTTGTGATTGTTGCACATATATGCTCACTCTTCTCTTTTACTTAACTTTTGATCCTGTTTTCATATCTGTTTATTTTGGTCGATAATCAGGGATAGCAATTGTTGTTTCTCTTTCTGTACTGTCTCTGGTGTTTGGACATATTCTAGAGCTGATATTTAGAGTTTTCTCCTGAGCACTTGAATATCTGTAACTCTTGGTATAATCAAGGCTTGTATTGAAGAGGAATCATTTGGATTTGCACCCAATTTGATTACAATCTGCTCCAAATTATCTATTCTCATCTGTTTTGTTTTCGTGGAAATTTTCTCTTGTTTCAGCTGGTTGGTCCTTTGGTTAACATATTTTCTAATTTTAAAGCATTAGTAGCTGTATTAGCTAAGCTTTTGCGTAACATTTCTCCTATTTTACCTGTGAAGATCCATTTGATAAACAAGATGAATATGTTTCAAATCAATAGTCAATTTGGTTGCTTTGTAGTCTTATGTAGTTTTAATAACCTGAGACGTAGGTTTGAAAACTGTCTTTTTTTGTGTGTCCTTTCTCGGAGTCGAGGGCTGAAGGGAAAATCTCACTCTTCGATACCTATCTCTTTACAAGGATGATGATGTTGCTGACATAGCTCGAGTATTCATAAATGAAGTTATTAGATTTCATGGAGTACCTAAGAAGATTATACCCGATAGAGATTCGCGATTCACTTCTAGATTCTGGACTTGCATGCAGATAGCCTTAGGTACTCAGTTAAAATTAAGCACTGCTTACCATCCTGAGACTGATGGGCCGACTGAAAGAGTAAATCAAGTACTTGAAGACATGTTGCGAATATATGTTATGGATCAGCAACTTGGGAAAATGCTGAGGACATATGTCAAAGATACCCTAATCTATGTCAATTTTGAAAGAACTTTAAACTATGTTTAGTATATATTTACTTCACTGCAATCAGAGACCCAGAAACATTTTTGAATGATTATAAATAAACGTGAAATTTTGTGACATAATATATGTTTAAATTCTGCTGGTACATGGATACCAAAACGATATATGTGGTTCATTTTATTAAATTATAGTTGTCGAAGGAAAGTTAAGACAGTTAAAGGATTTTACTTCTAATAGAAATTAAGATATTGTAAATCTGTTTTGTTTTTACATGTCAATATGATCAATGGCATAGAAATCAGGAAGTGAATACATTTTATATAGAAGTCAAAAGACATGCATAGAAAATGGTAAAATATGTTATATTGTAGTATCATATGTGGATAATACATGAGTTATTTTGAATATGCTGATGCACATTTTACGAATACATGAGTGAGTGTATGATTGCAGATTCAAGTATCCAATTACCGGGATGACCACGTGATGACAGAACCTCAGAACAATTAAAGCTCCAAGTGATTCTATGATAGGGTGTTAGCCCTAAGTTCTATTGAGAGGGGTGGAGGTGTTGCCCACCGTTTATCCTCCGAACCCTGGGGTCATGGGAGGACTGTGTGAATCACGCTCCCCTAGACGTGTGATGATGACTGCCGGATGCCTACTGGGAATCAGGTCGGTATAATCGACGCTGCCACCTTAGAGTTTATGAATGGTTAGGTCAGTAAAACTGACGCCATGGCATACTCCAGTAGAGGACGGATAGGATGGGAGCGGAAGAGATTAGGAAGGATAGGATGATTTTAGAATAGCTTGGGAACTTGGATACGGTAAAATTTATCCATCACAATCATAAACTTAAAACTCTCTAACTTCGGGACGAAGTTTTCTGAAGGGGGAGTGTATGTAACGACCCATCTTTAATTGCACATATTATGTGCCCCTGTATAAAAAATAATAATACTAAAATATAATAATAAAGGAATAAAAATGATAATTATAAAATAGAATAAATATTTAGTATGGTACCAATAATTAATTAATTAATCTAAAGTTTTAAAGTTATATTAAAGCAAACATAAATAAACTTTATATATTAGAAAATATATATATATATATAAATAAAACAAAGTATATATATATATAAGGTACATATCAATACAATCAAGTAATATAAAGTATGCCATATAACATAAATAGTATTAATATGTATATGATGATCAAATGTTATATTACCTTCAACCTTATAAATATAAACCATCGCATAAAAGATCTAAGCATAAAGCATTGCAGAACCTTCTGTACGGGAGGATGACTCACAGCTAGAGGAAGCTGTCACCGCGAGAGTAAGCGGTGGAGTCGGTGTACAGGGCGGCCACCACTTAGCCTAACTATAAAATCACCGAGATATGGCTGAGAAAGGGGACAGAAAAACTGAGGGTGGAGAGGAGGAGGAGAACCACGAAATCAGGAGTTTAAACCAGAGGGAGCTTTACATTGATCTGAGGTTCTGGGCACGGGGGCAGTGAGCTTCGGTGAGAAGTTTACTGGATTGGCTGGGAGGAATTGGTTTCCCGGTAATCGGATCAGAATAACCGGGGCGTCATCAACTACATCGGAGCAGGCAGCAGTTCAGGTAGGTGTTCGAAATTCCTTGCAGTTACTGTAATTCTGTTATGTTTTGGTTATTACCGTATATACTGTATTTTCTGTTCTGTTTTGGTTATTACCGTATCTAGATCTGGTTATTTTCGAAGTTCAGTAGATGGTCACTACACCAGGATGAGGTACAAGGAGGCAAAAGAACTTGGTGTTAATAACCAAGGCATAACTCAACCATTGGAGGTTGTATAGAGACCTCAATTTGTAGGCTTGGGATACACCGAAGGATAATGCTCGAATGTGTTAGATTATTCTGAGACATCGATGAAATCGTCAATGGAAGAGAATGATGGGAACACATCCCCATCATCCCATGGCAGTGCCCATTGCAGGGAAAGAGCTGAGGCAAGCTCTCATCACCATACTTACTCTAGAGACAGAAAGGAAAGGTATAACAAATGTCAATGTGCAAATGTTCATTTTGATTACAATCATGTTGTTAACAATGGACATAAATCAAGGCATCGAAAAACATGTGCTTTTTGTGGATAACATAACCATACATTTGTTGAGTGCTGGAAGCAAATGGCAGCACACAAAAGGATGAGGCGTGAAAGACCCTCTCAACAGAAGGCAAAGAAGAAACACGTTAAGTAGATCTAGAAGAAGAATACCTATTGTAGTCATTGCGACAGAGGTGGCCATCAAAGAGCCATGTGTTGGAGGCTTCATCAAGAGCAGCACCCTAAAGACAAAGCGTCGGTGCATGAAGCAGTTGAGAAAGTTTTTCGACAGGCAAAACCACCACAGGGGGATGACCCATTCACATCGATAAGTGAAAAATGGTTTCTAGATATGTTAGCTTGTCATGGTCGTGCTTTTGTAAATCATTTGTTGCATTTTAAAATGTAAAAGTGATAATTTGTTTTCCATCACCTATTAAGCAGCAATGATGTCCGGTCTTATTTTGTGTTGCATTTTAAGTTGTGAAAGTGATGTTGTGTTTTCATCACTCGTCAAAGCAACAATAGTGTTTGGACTTATTTTTGTAAATCATGTGTTGTATTGATGACGAGTTTTCCATCACTTGTTGAAGCAACAATGATATTTTGGCCTTGTTTTTGTCGCTAGGGTATTCTTTCCATTTTGACGTAAACTTGACCATCGAATATGTGTTATAAACTTGTGGCAAGTATGGAATGCTTGCGTCATTAGTTGGTCATGTAAGTCAAGCATGTCATTTTCAAAAACAATGTACTATAGGTTTGCAGAGGTTGTAGGTGTCGGCTCATCGCTTATGGCTCCGAAGGACAAAGGTGAAGGAGAAGGAAGGGTGACATATTAGATACTTGTAAGTGCAGACATGGTACAAAGAAGTTGCAAATGATTTTACATGCTTTTGGAGGCACAAAAGCTCCTTAGTGGGGAGGATTGATCCAGGTGGCTCCAGACACAGGCAGAAGTCCTAGAGGACCAAAAAAGGGTCAAAATTAAAAGTTGTCATATTGATCCCAAACCAACACCAGATCAAAGTGTTTGTCGCCCTGATTCTAATGGTGTGAACGACACTCAAATTTGAACTCGTATGAAAGAGATAGAGCTCTTTAAAGGTTGACATGACGTGGGAAAAGGGGGGCCCACAGTGTCCCACTTGGCATCCAAGTTAGCATGTGGGACCTACTAAGTTTATGTGGCGATTGAATGACCGACACATGGCGTGCTAGAATTTTCTCCTAACCCTACACAAAATGGCAAGAAAATAATATTAAAATCCCATAACAAATCATTTAAAAAAATATTATTATATCAAAAATCATATAAAACAAAACTAAATATATAATAACCCAATTCATATATATATATATATATATATATATATATATATATATATTAACAAAAACAAAATTTAATATATTAAAAAAAAAGGTTATTGTATTAAAAATGGGGGCATATTAAAATTCGACGAATTTAAAAAAAAAGAAGGAAGATATGGTTATATGAACCATAGTTATAAAAATATGGTTATAAAAACCCAACCACTATGTTATAAAATCAAATGCATTGTAATGTGGAGCTGGAAAGGACTGAACCCACACATCCCATGTGGGCCGGCCCCCACCGGGCGGGTATAGTATAACTGTGCGTGTATTTTTGGAGGAGTCGGGATTTGATCCCCAAACCTCTCCCCAACCAATTTTTCAAGTTTACCATGGTGCCAATGGCCAGTTCCTTGGAAAAATCACTGCCATTTTAATATATAAACCCGACATTCCTTTGCACCGAGAGGACGGAGGCAAAACGAAACGGGGATAGAGCCAATGGGACGGAGGTGCCGCGAACGGAGTTCCATAAAACGGAACCATGATTTGTAGGCTGAGTCAGAACCATGACTGCACGTATTTCGAGGCAAAATATTCTCTGATGCCCGAAGATTTTCCAGGGAGGCAAAAATTATTTTTATCAGAATGTAATCAAGTTTACAGTCATTTTTCTTAGATTTTTGTAGGGCACACAATGGCGAGGTTTGATTCGTCTTTTGAGCAATAGATTTGAATATTCCCAGCATAGGAGAATCTTTAGGGAATCTTCCAGATTCCTTAGAAGCTGAAATACGCCAGAGTCAGAATGTAGCCAACTTCATACTCATTTTTCTCAAAACTTTGCAAGGATCTCGATGGCACATACAAAATTTTGATCTGAGCAATAGATATTCAAATGACCAGGGGGAGGGAATCTTTTAGGAATCTAAGGGGAATGTAAAAGATTCTTGTAGCCCCAAATTTTCACTTTGTCAGAATTCAGAAATTTGACAATCAATTTTACACTATTCGACACCACAAATCTGATGGTGCAATCAAATTTTCCATTTGATCATTCCATTTTTCAGCCACTTTTCAAAGTGGAGTGCAGGTGTTAGCATTCAATGTGCGAGCAGTCATTTCCATGAGATTCGATGCCACGAGATTGATGGTGCAGCCAGATCCAATAGTTTATCATCCTCTTCTTCAGATAACTCCTTGATGTGAGGTATATGCAATGTGATCATGTACTTCTTTGTCTCTTTGCTTGATATGCATTATGCTGTATAGATCCCTATTTGATGTTTGATGTGGGATCTTGTTTTGTTCTTGATGTGAGATGTACTTATTGTCATGTTTTTATTGAGATCCCTTTGTCATCATGTTGATGAGATACTCATGTGTCGCCATGTATGTTTGAGTTGAGATCCCTTTGATGCCATGTTGGTGGGATGCTCATTATTAACATACGTGAAATTATGTCATGTTGATAGGAGTCCTTTTTGAATGAGAGTTCCTGCAGCGAAACATCTCTTGGAGCCACTCCTGCATGAGGGCATATTCCTTGTATGATAGAGAAAACACATGCATGTACATCATCACTCTTTCCAGCACTTAATGCAGCGGCCTACACCATCTTGACACTGGGGCCCGGAGACGTAGTCCCTCCTGGACAAACTCCATTATCAACGTCTTGTGTTTTATGTTTTTAATTCATGTCATGTTCCTTTTATTTACAACATGCATATCTGTTCCTTTTTGCTCTTTTAAATTCAATTCTAACCACATCACGAAAGAAAAATATCTTGGTTAAATCTGGGAGTTGAGTCAACTCGGATCATCAGGTTGCTTTTATAACAAGAGGAATGACCTTTCATATCCTCACGACTCATGGACTATCCTCATGAATCTTGGACTTCTAATATGTTCTTTGGACTTTTAAACAACTATTGAACTTCTAAATGACTTTTGGACTTCTCTATATTTCTTTTAGACTTCTATACAACTCTTGTCCATATATGACTATGTGAATTTTCATATTCCACATATGATTCTTGGACTTACAAAAATCACATTTTTTCATTTTCCTTGAATATACGTCAGTACATTCCACATGATGATGTCGCATGACACATGGACATATATTAACCATTATGATGAAACTTGTACAAGTTACAACTTGACAATGATGACATGGACTTAATGATGTGGTGGCAATGAAAAGTTTTCTTCCTTTCTTCTTTGCCTTCAATATTCATGAAAGGTTTGATCGACACTTGATCTTAATGAAAGGTATTTTTTGTTGCTCATTTTCACCCTCCAAAGGGTCTTGGATATTGCTATAATTATCTAAGTGATCATGCAATTCCTTCTTTCTGTCATGGTCCAGGATCTGCTTCATATCTTCATGATTGTTGTTCTTTGTGCTTCTTCTCTGCAAGTGGTATTTGTTCATTATCTTTACTATATTCCTTGAGCATCACCTTGTCATGCTGAGATAGTACTCTTGATAATGAATATCATTCATGGAAAGGATTAATCAATCTTAAAGCATCTATTCTATCCCTACCTATCTCATGTAATGATCGGCTTATGATAGGCCTGTGAGAGAGTTAAAAGAAGGAGGCTTGATTAGGAGGGCATAGTCAATCTCATCAATGGATTAGAAAGGCTCCACTATTCATTTTTACTACACCATGCACTATGAAGAGGAGATGTCCTTGGTTCAATGTAGTGGGGAAAGCTGAAGGGATAAGGTGGGAAGGCTTCATGCTTCAAGGTTGTGTCATGTGCCCCAGAGAAGAAAGAGGAAGGCTTGAAATAAAAATTTGACTAGTCATGGGTGAGAGGATACCTCCTTTAGCCTTCCCTACTATGCCATGCTTTAAGGAGGAAGTACTAAACAAGCTTGAGTGAAGAACACATTGGGGAAGAGGGAAGGTCAAAACTTTAGGCTTTAGGATAACACTACGCGCTGAGAGGAAGAGGAGGCCTTAAGGAAAGCATATTTTTACTGGTCAAAGATAGAAAGGAGACTTCCTTCATCCTCCATACTATTCCATGCACTCTAGAGGAAGAGGAAAAATCAAGGATTAAGCGCAAAGCACGTTAGGGAAGGAGGAAGGGTGAAGGCTTTAGCCTTAAGGACTGTGTCATGCACTAAAAGGGAGGAGGCTTGAAGACATCACAATTTTCTTCCATAAGGGGTCATTGTTGCTTTGGATTGCACGTTTCATCCTAGGCTAGTGTAGTTTGACCCAAAAGTGTGTACCTGACCATATGGAGTGTGTTTTTCATTGAGGGAGGCCATAGGAAGGAAACCATTTTCCTAAGAGGGTTCTCATTGCAATGGGAGGATAGGAGGGTCTTGGAATTTCATGTTTTTCCCCTACAAAAGGGTGGAAGAGGTCCATGTTAGCTAGGAGTTCTTTATGTGTCATGCAAGTTAGAGGTGACCAAAACTCAGTGTAGTGAGTCAGTATAAGAAAGAAGGATCAAGTTACCACCCTTGGGATGATCATAATGTGCAGCCGTTTGGAGGTGATCTTGAGGAGGACTTAGTGCACCATTCTTTGTGAGTAGGATTGCATCATTGAGGCCCATGAATAGGTTAAGCTCCTCACTTGGTAAGAGGGTTAATGCCTTCACAACTTGCACTGGGCTAAAGGACCAAGAAGGGATCCAAAATGATTAAGTGTGAGACTGACAGAGTAAAAGAGAGAAATTCATTTGAATATGACTCAAATATGGATAGCACACATAAAATAATCAATACATGCCAAAATGATACAAAAGACTCATGGATAACAATCACACCTCAAAAGGACAATGTGACACTTATAACACAAGTTATGACAATTGTAACGATTGTGACCAAAAAGTGCACTAATATGTAGGATTGTGTCTAGCACATATTATAATGATATGTAAGACCACCTAATGCAGAAGAGTGTTCCATAACTAACTTTGGTGATGTGGAAAAGTGTGACACATATAGGAGTAAATATCAAAAAAAGAAACACCTGCAACAAGAGGAAAGCATGAATATGAAACTTGAAAAATGTGAACGACCTTGAAAGTGACACACGCTAGAGCGATGATAACATGAAAACGAAACTTATAAAAGTGAACACAAGAAAAAGTGACAACTGTGAATGTGAAAGAAATACTTGTGAAAGTGAAAGTGCACATAAATGAGAGTTGAGAAAACTCACTGAAATGGAAGTACAAACACAACAAAAGTGAGGGATACTGCCAATAAAAGTGTTCATTGACTATCGACATGAGTTGAACATCACTTAGGAATTGTCTTGATGGATGGTTCTATGTTTGTTCAAGCTTGCATAAAGGAATTGTTCTCATGAACTCATCGAAGACTTAGCATGTGTGTGTAAGTGACTTGACAGTTTAAAACTAGGAAAAATACTTAAACGCTTTATAAAACATCAAACAACCATGGAGTGACCATAGGATGATAGACCATATGATTCTCAGTAAGCTCCAAAATTTAAGTATGGGAAAATTTTTGGAGGTGTTGATCACAGCATCAACACTTGACGATACACTGGTAGAACTCCATCTTCTCTATTTAGGTTTAACTCCCTAAGTGAAAGGTCTCATTATTTCTGGAAGTATTCGTTCATCTTGAATATTACTTTGGATTCCATAGTTAACTTAGTTAGAGATATAGTTCCCTCCATTCCCTTACTCGGTTAAACACATATAGAGGCTTCTCAAATCACAATTATTTCAATCTAGGAAAGGGTAATATATAACTGAGTTTAATATAATCATATTATGATTTTTCATCTCTAGTATTGCCTGCTTCTAGTAGGCCTGTACAGTACCACGGTGGAGTCACTATAGGAACGCAAGCATCAATTCGTTGCTAGCAACCTTGAAGAGTACCCCGACAAAGTTACTTGTTTCACCTCTTTGCACAAGAAGCCTTTCTCTTCTTTCACCCTTTATTTATTTTATTTATAGAATTGTGCTTAGGAACTTATTTATTTCATGGTTGGAAGAGAGATATCAACTTATTGAGAGTAGGAGAGGTTGTTCCTTTAGAGAAGGTAGTATAGAACTCTGATATTGGTTTGCTCGCTAATTTATTTTCTCCTTACCTTTCTCTACTTGATTGTATTAGCAATAAAAACATTATTTACTTACAATGTCGAGTTGAGGAATGAGGGTCCTAGAATAGATACAGGATTTATAGTTTGACCAAAGACTTTCCATTTGAGTGGATCGTATTTTCCATTCATACATCATTGAATTTAAATATATGTAAACCCAGATAGAGAAGATGTAACATATTAGCCAAGCATTGTTCGTCATTACAATTTCCCTTTTCAAGTTTTATCACATTGTCTTTCGAGCCAAACAGGAGCATCTTTCATGCAAAGACTTGTTGAAAAAAAAAATGCATAACAAAAAAACAAAACAAAACCAAAAGAACCAAACAAATGGGGGCGAAACATTAAAAAACATGCATAATATATAATAAGGGAACAAAAAAATGCAGAGACTCGATGGAGAGAAGTATGGAGGGTTTTCAATGCAAGGGAGACCAAATGCAAGTAATCCTACTCCTAACCTAACTAGCCATAATATCAGGGTTAAGTGTAATTATATTTCCAATGTGGCCATCGTCGTTCCCGACCTACAACCACAAAGATACTAGAAATTAAAAGCAATATAAAACTATGTGCAATAAAAAAGATAAGAAATTTGAAAACTTGCATAATTAATCGGAGGTTTAGTTTATGACCAAAAGGATGTGCCATATTGAATGGTTTGAGCCAATTTCGAACTTTACCTTGTTGTTTTAAATGACGATTATACAAACCTTGCAAGTTGTTTGTGAATACACATTCATCTACACTCCTAGTTTTTCCAAACATTAAGAAAAATTGAAACAAATTATTTTCATAAGAGCTTTCCATGTAGGATTTTTCTAACCATTCAATGATTAAATATCGATATTAAAAAGAACCATTTTGAAGACCCTGGGACTTAAGGGAAAATTTTCAATTAAAGCATTCGAATCATAACAAGAATCTCTGGTATTATGATCACATTGGTTGATTAACATATAATGTTCTCAATTCTATATTGTTCCCTTTGTACCCAATTACATGTGAGATCATCAATACAAATCTTAGGGAACTGACAATTTTTGACATCATAGAACCAGGAAACCAATTAGGATACTGCGTTGACAAAAGAATAGAAACATATGTCAAATCAAATTTAGTACTAACACAGGGGTTTTGTTCGACTGAATAATTGAAGCAATTGTAATTACTCCAGAAGAGGAAATGTTCCATGGAGATTATTTGTTTCATGATATGCACAAAATAGATAAAAAAATAGATAATAAGATGATCAGATTCAGAAGAGTTTAACAAAGAAAAATATTTCAACCCAAAATGACCTTTATCTCGATCATCAAAATGACAAGCCTTGAAACTATAAGTATCCGTGAAATATGTGCAATCCAACCCTCAGTGTAGCTCAAGTGGTTGACATGAAAAGGAACTAAAAAAAACAAGAATATTTCATCTAATTAGAAATTCTATCTTGAAGATCCACTTGAAAATAATGGGAGTCCTTCAATAATGAACTCACCTTTAGTGGATGAATTTTAAGGAAAGAATTATGTGCGAAAATATGGATCCAACTAAGTTCAGAGATCTCAACAGGATTGCGAGAACCTAACATAACCATTAGCAGGATCTCAAGTGCCTCGACTTCCTAACAGACCTAAGAACTTTCTGTTGGTGGCCTAGAAATATCAAGAGGTAGACATGCACCACTATCAATAGATGTATCAATGAAAACATTGTTAATTCCACTACTACAGTCAGATTTAAGATTAAACACATTAGATTATTTATAGAAAGAAAATTGAAATACATTAATTGGAAACATCCCTTGATCATTTAGAGTTGGAACATCTTCCTCCTGAATTACAAAATATTTACAATTGAATAGATCATGAATAATAGATTCAAACTTTTCATCCTCTAGTTGTAGGATCACACCATCATGTACCTGATTGCAACCATGATCAACCAGATAAAGATCGAAAGGATTTAAGGGGGCTGTTGGTGTAACAAAATTATCAAACACATTTGGGTACGATGAATAGTTTGCTAGATGTGAGGAAGGATTGAAAGACTCAGGGGGAGGAGAAACAGTTCTACTTAAATCATATTGAACTTGAAAGAACAATGGATCAACATCATTATCATAAATATAATGGTCAAATATAGGCATACCAACATGACACTCAGATTAACTAGGATCTTACAAAGATTTAAGAACCTAACAACTTACCACTTCATATATGTCATCCAAGGATGTATGAGTTAAAGAATATTAAGGATCATTCTGAATTTAAAGAGCATCCCAACTCATAAATGGACTTTGTAAACTGTGAGAAACATATTCTAAATCGATAACTTGCAAATCCAAGCCCTCAAAAGAAGAGAAGATATCATTTGATATACTTGGATATTCACCACCATATGTGTTAATTGAAACATGAATGTCACAGTGATGGTTATCCAAAGTCTCAACTTGGATGCGAGGTTCAGAGTCATTTGACAGGTTATCAAGAGTAAAATATCGGAGATCAGTCAAAAAGGCAAGATTATCATTTTGAAAGAGGGAGGAAAGATAAGACATATCTTCAACACTTTTCTCCTCTACATGTGAAATACAACTACCTTGTTCTTGATTACTGCTTGAAATAACAAGTTGAACATAATTATGAATTGAAGTAGGTGAAACAAGTGGATCATGAAACATAGGTGGTAGAGGTTGAAGGGTATCAGAAATTAAATAAAATTCAAGACTTGAATTATGCATATTGATGTGACCTTGAAGACTTACATGATCAACCTTCACCTCGGACTCCTTGCAGTTGCTGAACCATTCCAAGTTATCCCCCACAAGATTTGAAGCATGAGAAGGGGATGAACGTAGAGAAGACGGATCAACAATTTGATTTTCAAATTTCCCAACTTTAGCATCATCACAAGGGGGCACCCAAATTGATACTAAAAAAGGAGGACAACAAGGAATAAAAGGAATAATAGCTTATTCCTTGGAAGATTGAGGTGTCGCATGGTTTGCCAAAGTTGGGGAGGGAGAATCATCTGGGGGTTAAGATTCAAAAGATATCAAAGAGAGTAGAATCAAATTCTGAAAATTTTCCATGATGAAATCTAAATCAATAACTACCTCGGGAAATTCATAGCAAAAACTCCTCTGCAGTTTCAACAAGTTCCATTCTAAGAAAATCAATTTTATCACATACATCTTGATAATCATACATGTCAAAGGCTTCATGAATCTCCTTAACAAGTTGCTCAAGTGAATGGATAGAAGTAACAGGTAATGTATGACACCATTTCTTAACTCGACCTTCAAATGTGAGGGTGAACAATATGCTTATGACATATTTACAATGTATTCCATTAGAGAGACAAAAATGCATAAATTGAAAGAAGTGTTCGAGGACAGTTAGTTCACTCTCGCCATCAAACTTAAATTGAGACAAGTCATGAATGATTTCCACAAGGATGGTAAAATCAAGCTCCTTAGAAAAACATCCCGGGATTATGATTTGGGAAAGAGCCATTTAAGATAAGATATTCAAAACAGACTCAATGGGCACAACTTGTCATTTGGCCCTCCTTCTAGCACCAAAATGTTGATGGTGTTGGATATTGCCAACATACAGGGGGTCTCCCCAGTGTGAGGTCTTGTTGTGGCAATACAACAAACCCTTACTTTTACTATCTTCATAATAGTAATCAGGACCCTCCATGTAAATTTTGGGTAAATTGCTTTTATTTTGCTTGGTGTGGTTTATTTTATGGGATTTTCACTATTCTCGGTTTTACATTTGATTTCTCTATTGTTTGAAGTTTCTCACCCGCTTCCCAATGACTCTAATTTTGTTGACTTTGGACTTTCTGTTAGAAAAATACGCTTGTTCAAAATTTGAGCGATTTTCACTATCTAAGCTTTAAAGTATGTAAATATGTTTTTTACTTTTTATTTTATATAAGTATATAAATAACAATTACGTAAATATTATTTAATTTAATTACTTTTATTTTACTATAATTATTTTAAATATATTAAATAAATCCTAACCAAAAATATAAAATAAATCATAAAAGACATGTTGTAAATACAATATATGACTGCATAAAAAGCTTAAAAACCTATATATATATATATATAACTATGTATATATGTTGGATAGAAATGTTAATAAATAGTGATATATTATAAGTTTTGTGGTAATGTAACATAAATTACATATTAATTTGTTTTTCAATTTTATCAACCGTGGGGGTCTTATCCTCAAGTTTGTTAAATGAAAAGCATGGAGCTACTCTAACATTTAATATGAAAGACAAAAGGGGTTGCAAAGGTTTGTGGGCTCCTATGAAATTCTCCACAGACACCCCTTATTTAACCTCATAAGGACCTCGGACGAGTCACGTCACCTACACGTGGCCGTATATGTCACTAGCGTCACATGTAACTATAGCGTTGCATCATCCACCTTCAATGGGTCGGTGACACCTTATCTTTTTTAACTAAAATAATATCTCCCACCACCAAGTCATTGACTATTGAGCCCTACTTGTGGGCACCTTAACCCAGAAGTCTTGGTTTTAATTTAAGTAGATTTATATTATTTACTTTTATTTTAAGTTTTTCAAACCTAGTTTCAATTTTATGTGTTATCAATTTATGTTTAGTTTTGTCATTTTAATGTAATTTAATTTAGCTTTATTTCTAATTTTGTATTTAATTTAATTCTATTAAATTTAGTGTATTTAATTTAATTCTATTAAATTTTGTTTATTTTTATTAGATTTCTTACTTTTGGGGATGATGGAGGATTTAGAGCCTGGAATCAATGAGGTTAAATGAGATTCAAAAAGTTTATAAAAGAAACATAAATATACATGAGTTGGGGTTCCAGATCTAAAGCTTGGGAGGAAAGTCTCTGCAAAAAGGGGTCTTTTTGCACTATTGTAGAGAGCAAAACAATTGTAGAGAATTATCTAGTTTGGACCAGATATAAAGAGATGTATTACAACTCCAAAATTTCATGTTATCATGAATTTTTTTGAGAAATTATATGCTCAACAAGATTTGATTAGATCTCTTATTTTTGTACACTTTGTCAAAATTATGGATTGATTTTAGCTTCAATTTAATTTAATTTTGAGGTTATTCTTGATCCAGATAAGTATATATTTCTTGGGTTTTGAATTATTGTAAATTCAGCCAATTGTATACTTGTTTAAATAATTTGAAAGATATATTTTAATGATGCATCTAATTGCGATCAAATTGAGTAATGAATTCGAATAAATGTACTTGTCATTACTGTTAACTATTTAGCAAATTAATAGCAAGTTTGTCTTTGTTTAATTATTAATCATGAATGTTTTATGAGAACTCTTTCCTTAAGGCAATTATACTATTGAATTTGAATTTATTTTATTTGAATTGAGGTGTATGTGCATGAGAGATTTGATAACTATTCATCAGATAATGGAATGCATATACTCGTTTGAACTAGTAATAAGTCTTGGAACTAATTCCTTGGGTTATTGACTTAATTTTTATTCTAAATTCAGAGTTGGTCCAACTATCATTTTATTTTTCTCTTTATTGAGATGGGGACTAATCCTTCTTTCAATCAAGCTATATTTAGGATTTATTTTATGTTCCTTGCATATTAAAGTAGAATTGCATTTAGATTTAATTATTTCATCCTAGAAGTCCTCTTACTCAGGGGCAGACTTTAGAGTGCCTTGGCTAAGCCATTAATTCAATTTAAGGACTACTTTCTTGCAAGCATGCAGCAAGGAGGTAGATTTGATATCTCTCTTCTTGTTTGGTAAGTATTAGAATATCACAAGTCAACAAGGAAAGAGAGGGGGTGACTAGACTCAATAGAACCAGTTGGAACTACCAAGTCAAACAGATAAGAGCTTAGTTGGGGCTCTGACCAGGTGGTCTCCCTTACATGTTGATGAGGTCATCTTTGGCTATCAACAGGTCCCAATTAGGCCTCACACCATTTGGAGTAAGGGTCTCATCTAGAGTATCGACCCAACCACCATCACTGTAAGGTTCGCCTTGCTTTTAATGAATAACATAAGAGGTTATATACATATCCCTTGAACAAGCAAGTAAGTTGACATTGTGAAACACTGATTATAATGTATAAAATGAGACTTTCACAAGGAGGTAGACAAAAGTGAGCCCCTAGGAGGAGGTAATAGTACTAACCTAAGAGAGACACACGAGCACAGAGAGATTCGTTAGTTATCTAGAGAAATAGTTCCCATAGACACAACGATCATTAAACCACATAAAACACACCTTCAACAAGATAAATACCAAAGCCACCAAAAGAGTTCAATTTCTCCAGTACATATGAACAAAACATATACCATAAACATCCCAAGAATAGTCCTAAAACATTTGTGATACATGCATGAAAATGTGTTGGCTCATGCAGCTTCAATATTAGGTGAAAGATCCAAGTACATAGTTACAATGGTGATGCACTAGTTCCAGTAGTGGAATATTAAGTCACTTATTGCTTCTCCAAAGAATAGTTTTCTCTCCTATGCCAAGTAGAAAAGCCAATCCTAGCTCTCAAAGCTTAAGCCTCCAAAAAATCCCTTTGTTTGAGTTATGAGGTTTCTTTTATAACAAGAGGAGTGACCTTTCATATCCTCATGACTCTTGGACTTCTAATATGTCCTTTGGACTTCTAAACAACACTTGAAATTCTAGATGAATTTTGGACTTCTCTATATGACTTTTAGACTTCTATACAACTCTTGTCATATATGACTACGTAACTTTTCATTTTACACATTTGACTCTTGGACTTCCACACATTACATTTTGTCCTTTTCCTCAAATATACATCATTACATTGCACATGATGATGTGGCATGACACATGGACACATTTTTATCATTATGATGACACTTGTAAAGTTACAACTCGACAATGATGACATGGACTTCATGATGAGGTGGCAATGTCAAGTTGTCTTCCTTGCTGCTTTGTCTTCAATCTTCATGAAAGGTATAATCTACACTTCAACTTTTTGAAATGTCCTCTTTGTTGCTCATTTTCACCCTCCAAAGAGTCTTGGATCAGTGTTGGAATCTTCTGAGTGATCATGCAATGCCTTCTTTCTATCATGGTCCAGGATCTGCTTCATGTCTTCATGATTGTTGCGCTTTGTGCTTCTTCTCTGTAAGTTTTTTTGTTCATTCTCTTTACTATCTTCCTTTAGCATCACCTTGTCATGATAATATAGTACTCCTGCTAATGAAGATCATTCATGGCAAGGCAAAATCAGTCTCAAAACATCTATTCTATCCCTACCTAGCTCATGGAATGAACGGTTTATGATAAGCTTGTGAAAGAGTTAAAAGAAGGAGGCTTGATTATGAGGGTGTAGTCAAACTCATCATTGGATTAGAAAGGATCCACTATTCAAGTTTACTATCTCATGCACTATGAAGAGGATCTCTCCTTGGTCTAGTGCAATGGGGGAAGTCGAAGGGACAATTCAAGCTTGTGCCATGCGCCCCAAAAAAGAAAGAGGAAGGAAGGCTTGAAAGTGCAGTTTTACCTTTCAAGGGTGAGAGGAGACCTCCTTCAGCCTTCCGTACTACGCCATGTGTTGATAATGAATGCCTAAACAAGCTTGAGTGTAGAGTGTGTTGAGTAAGAGGGAAGGTGAAAGCTTCAGGCTTTAGGACTGTGTTATGTGCTAAGAGGAAGAGGAGGCCTTAAGGAAAGTGTAGTTTGATTGGTCAAAGATAGAGAGGATGCTTCCTTCAACATTCCCTACTGTGCCATGCACTCCAAAGGAAGAGGCAAAGTAATGCTTTGGCACAAAGCTCATTTGAGAAGGAGGAAGGGTGAAGGCTTTAGCCTTCAAGACTGTGCCATGCACTCAAAGGGAGGAGGGTTGAAAGATAGCATGATTTTCTTCCAAAAGGGGTTATTCTTGCTTTGGAGTGCACTTTTCATCCTAGGTTAGTGTAGTTTGACCTAGCAGTGGGTTCTTGACCATATGAATTATGATTTTCATTGAGGGAGGCCATAGGAAGGAAACCATTTTGCCTAGGAGGGTTTTCACTACACTGGAAGGATAGGAGGGTCTTTGTGTTGCATATTTTGCCTCTCCAAAAGGGTTGAAGAGTTCCATGTTGTTAGCTAGGATTTATTTTGATCTAGGTGGATATTTTTGGCCACCCACCTATTCCACTTGGACCCCCACCATTTTTTCTTTCAGTTTCCTTAAGTGTAGCATAGTATACTATTTTTGGCAGTTTTTTGGGTGCTAAACTTCCGGAGCCATTTTAAGGCCCTTATTGATATTTTTTTTGGAAAACTTGAAAACTCATAGCTTGATGTAGGGTTTGCAGTTTAAAGTTATATCCCTCATATAGATATTTCTAACAAGGTATCGTATGCATCAAAAGGAGATCGTATGCTAAAGTTACAACCCCGAGAAGTTTATGTATAATTTACCCCAACAGGGCCCAGAGACTTTTGGTGCTTCATCTCCTAGGGTTAGGTTTTTGAATGTTTAGGGTTTTCCATTATTTCTCAATAATAAATAGGCCTTCGAGCCTCATTGAAACATATTTTAGAAGGCATGTAGCCTCCACATCTCTTTTCAGAGATAAGCTACTATCGCCTGAGCTAGTTTATTTCCATTTTGTATGTAAACATTTTTCAGTACTTTGTTATTAATGAATTGATGTTTTTTTTTGTCTATGTGTTTCTATTCATATCCACATTTCATTTCGTTCCTTCATAAATCTAGATTAGTGGTATCAAAGTGTTCTACTCTTTCTTTGTTTTTTTGTGCATGTCCCCAATGAGGTCTGGGTATAAGGAGTTAGGGCTCGAACTAGTTGAACCTTTGCAAGACCGGCCTAGCTAACCCCGACGGCCTCCCATGGAAAAAGAAAATAAATACAAGGGAGCAAGAGATCCTTTCAAAATATTTCTCAAAGAAGTCCTTGAGTGATAAAGGAACGCAATGTTGGACAACTTTACCCAGATCTTTCGGTGGATACCCACCAGTGACACATCTTCATCCAACAGTCACTTCAGAGTCATTGCCCCCTTCAAGGTACAAGTAAAATTTGATATCCCTATATTTGAAGGTCAAATAGATGTAGATGTTGTAGATAAATGGTTGAATCTATTGGAAGGTTACTTTTCGGTCCATATTTTCTCTGATAGGGAGAAGATTACTTTTTCACTTCTTAAGGTTGCTCCCCATGTCAAGGACTAGTGGGAAACTTATTGTGAGAAAAGGTTCAAGGAACCCTCTCTATTTACAGATGCCCCATCTTGGAACTCTTTTCGATATGTTGTCAAGGAATAGTATCACCTTGTGGGGAGCTATGAGGACAAGTACATACAATGGAACACACTACGACAACAAAGGGATCGATATGTGCATGAGCTCACAAATATTTTTCATACTCTATGCACTAAGTTGGGTATCAAATAATATGAACAATATATGGTGCTCAAGTACTGTGGTTTTCTACACAAATACATTTAGGAAGAAATAGAGTTCCTGGACATCTCCTCGCTTGGTGCAACATACTGATATGTTTCCAAGATTGAACAAAAATATAAACAAAAGAAGCATGACTTTGGATCTGCGAATCAGAAGTAGGGAAAGAATGCCCCAAAACCACATAACAAAGGAAAAATCCAAGGTGGGTGACATAGGACAACCCATTGAAGCCGCAAGAAAAGAAAAACACTGCAAAGATAAATAAGGGCATAGGAAAGTGGTGTGAGTTCCATAAGATCCCCACTCACAACACAAGTGATTATCGAGCCAAGCAGTCACTGGTAGCTGAACGGAAGGCTTCAAAGTCAGATGCATGTTTTGAATCTGAGTCAGAACCCAACAAGGGGAATGGAAAAGGGAATAAAATTATTGATGCGGAGCCCAGTGCCATAGTTTCCACCACCATGATCCAAAAGATTGAGCCTGAAGTTCTAGAGGAGGGGAGCATCTCTTCCACTCACAGATGTGGGTGAAGGGTTATCTGTCACAGTTCATTTTCAACAGTGGGAGAAAAAGGAACCTCATTTCAACAAAGTTTGTGAAGCATTTGGTCTTACTAACCACACCACACCTGCAGACATACACCATCGAGTGGCTTCATCGTGGACAAGATATCTTCCTCAGCCAGTCATGTTGCCTTCCATACAACATCAATCCCTTCACATATGAGGTGTTGTGTGATGTTTCTCCTCTTGAAGTTTGTGATGTATTATTAATCTAACTATATGTATAAGTCTAGAACTCAAGATATTATTATTACATTGGGAAATACATTATACAAGATACTGGAGGTAGCACCGCCTACTGCCATATATTTTATCTCTACTAAGCATTGGAGTAATATAATCCCCCGGACTGGAAAATTTGTTTTCTCTTGATTTGATCTCAAAGTAATGGTAATATCATGGCCACATCCATGGCCCTCGTGAAGGATTCCTCCACGCAACAGAATCAGGTGGATAAGTTCATCAAAGAATATAGGAACATATTCTCCTCACCCACAAGGGTACCCTTGCACTGCCAGGTTAAGCATTGGATCAATCTGACTCTCGGAGCACCCTTACCCAATGGGGATGATATATTGTTTCTCCATTCTGGAAATGAAGAGATTAAGTGATAGATCCAAGAGTTTCTACAAAAAGGGCACATATGACCAAGCTCCTTACCCTGTGGGAGCCTGATTGTAATTTTACAAAAGAAGGATGGGATCTGAAGGCTCTGCATTGATTATCAGGCAATAAAAAAATCATTGTCAGGAATAGGTATCCAAGCCCATGCATTAATGACCTTCTGGACCAGCTCAAGAGGGCCAAGTATTTTAGTGAAATCGATCTGAAGTCTAGATATCACCAGGTTCAAATAGAACCCACATATGTATGGAAGACTACCTTCAAATCCAAGAAATGCCTTTCTGAATGGTTGGTCATGCCCTTTGGGTTGAAAAAATCCCCTACTACTTTTATGAGGTTGATGTATGATATCTTGTGGCCCTTCACCAACTCGTTCATGGTTGTTTATCTAGAAGACATCCTCATCTTCAACAATAATTGGGAAGAGAACTTACAACACATTCGACGAGTCCTTCAAACCCTGTAGTGGCACAAACTATGTGCCAAATTGGAGAAATGCACCTTTAGCATGAGTCAAGTCCAATATCTGGGTTACAATATAGACGAAAAAGGAATACATGTGGATCTAACTAAAATCCAAGTCATTCAGGATTGGGCAGCCTCAAGCACTCTAACATAGCTTCGTAGCTTTTTGGGCCTCGCAAATTCTATCAGAGGTTTGTGTTGGGATTCTCCCATATCAATTCGCCTTTGAGTTAGATTACCAAGGGTAGAGCGAAATTAAATTTTTCCTCGTTTGAGTCCTAACAGAAGGTGTTCGTTGAGCTGAATCACTGCCTTTTCTCTACACATGTACTCACATTTCCAGACTTACAACAACCATTTGAAATTGAGTCAGATGCTTTTGAATATGCTATTGGTGAAATCCTCACCCAACACAGGCGTTTCTGGGAAAACTAGTGTCTTTTCGATCGACTAGCCCTCTAGGTTTGGCAGCTACCCTAGAAACAACAGTTCAAAGAAATTCGTGGTTTCTTCTTTGTATAATAGACAAGAGAAAGACAAAGGAACCAACCTGGATCTTCTGCTTATCTCCTTGCTTGATCTTTCTCCCCCTTGACAGAGCTTGCAACTCCTCTCCGTACTTATCCCACTTGGAGAGTACCTGTAGAAACACAGTAACAAAGAATCGTAAAATCATCTCAATCTATTATATCACAATCATTATGGAATCAGAAATATAATGAACATATAATGGCATTCACAATTGCACAGTTATATGGAAGAAAACTCGAAGAACTTTATTAAAATAGAAGGGAAAATTACAACCTAGTTGTCTGATCCAACATCATCCTCTCAGCATCAAAGCCCTCTTCACCTCATGAAATAGCAATATCACCCAACAATACAATGCTTTTTCTCAAATACAAACTATCAGCACTTCCTTGCAATTCACAATATTCTAGCCTCTGGATCTCTTAGATGATGGATCCATTTATAGATGTGTGCAAGGGAGTGAGTCATCTCTGGGTTTTGATTAGTGTCATTCCACTTGTTGCATTTGGTTCCACTTGGAGATTTCTTGGATCTCTTACTCATCCTTGGGCGAATTCAGAGAGGCAAGTGTCATAGGAGAAGTTTCTAGAAGATTCCATGAGCATCCACTTAGCAAACTGTCTCAAACATTTGTCCATCCTCACTCATTGCACCCTACAGAAGGCCTCATCAGTATGCATCGCACCTGGCTAGTGTAGAAGTCAGTATGCATCACACCCTGACAGTGGAGTAGTCAGTATGGTCCAGTTTAGGCCAATTCTGGATGGCTTTTCATGTGGAACTTTTGGGGAATGATGTAATCAGTTGACCATGATCTTTTAGGGTACGAAACAACACTTTTAGGGGTTAAAGAGCCCTAGTTTATCGACATATAATATTAGGGTTGAAGTGCACAAATATGTCTATAACAGTTGACCCCTAAAGCATGAAGTCGTAAATCTTGATGTCGGGTGAAATGCTTTAACATGAGGATCCGAAGTTTCAAAACTGGAAGGTGACCTGTATAAGATACAATATAATACATCATCATCATATAATTTTCATGATCTAGCTAAGGCCGGCATTCCCATGCTTAGCTTTTATAAATTCATTTCATGTACATATAACAGATAATCGTCTGCAGTTGCAGACTGGTGATTCTTCATATGTAGAGTCATCCTCTCTGGCTTGGATGACCATTTGTACAACTTCTGTGTACATTGATGTATTTATATCCCTAAATATATCATAGCCTGGATGGATGAAACTAGATCCAAGGTCTTCAAACTTGTTCAATATTCGCCCGATGTACAATTCGATCCATGTGAAAAGATGTTCTGAAGTCGAACATGGAAAGAAATCGCTTGATTACTAGCCAATAATGTGAGCTGTTAACAGGCACGAGAGGAATCACCGATAATGATAATGACCCTCAAGGTACTACAGTAAAATTCACATATATGATCCGATGTCGAACACCACGCAAAATCTTTCGGTCAAAGGCCATTAATGTCAACCTATCACCAGAAGTGAGAAACTTGCCATTGAGGCATGCAAGCTTCAAAGTACTGAAAGGGTTGTTTCTAAGTCAACTTCTTGGATAATGAGTTGATGTCGACAAGAAGTGACTCGTCGTAGGAGGGCCTTTATGTATCCCACATTTACGACACGAAACAAAGCAAATTAATTTCTGGAGGTGAAAATGATCGACGACACAAGGTTCAGGAATGGTGGTCATGAAAAATGGAGGTTGAAGGTACTGCAGTGGATGAGGCATTAATTGGATGGTGAATTCTCAACTAAATGACTTCTCTTGAACATATAGGCAATACTAAGATGGATTGGTAGCGTTAACCCTAGAAATGGATGGTGTGAAAGACCAATGGTGAAGTGACCAGTGAATGGAATAACCCAACCTGACTCAATCATGGTGATGGTGTGAAAGTGTCATGTTCAAGAGCGACCTGCTACCATAAATTTTCAAGTTTTCTTCCCTTTTCCCTAGTCATTGCTGACCAGTACCTCTTTATTTTTGTCAAGCTTGAGGAGGATAACATATGCTTGTTCTATAATTTGCCCTTCGGGCAAACTTGTCACTATGTTTTAGCGATTCTAGCGACAGTGAAACTCATTCTTGTCTGGGTGGACAAGTTTGTCTCTATTGTTTTAATGAGTTTAACGACAAAGATAACTCAGTCTTTTTCATGTTTAAAGAGTTTGAAAAAGGACGAAAAGGAAACTCTGTCTCGTCTAGGACAAGTTTGTCGCTATTGTTTTAATGAGTTTAACAACAAGGATAACTCGGACCTTTTCATGTTTAGAGAGTTTGAAAAGGGACGAAAAGGAAACTCCAGAAGTTCTTTTTCATAGCATAGTTCCTTAGGTCTGAAAAAGATACAAAAGGGATGACTTTTCGATCACTGTAACGAGCCGAAAAGACAAGCACTTGACAATATTTTCATATTTAACGAGTCTGAAAAGAGTTTAAAGAAGGCTCGTATTTTGAGGAATGAGTGGTGTCTAGGGTAGCAATTGGTTCCGGGTGAGTTTGGAAATTCTCAAAACATGGTGATGTGAAGAGGTTGGCTAACAAGACCACTCATCGCAACTATTCCTCAAAATGGTAAACAACTAAGTGGAAGCGTATGATCGGCCAAAAGGATGGAGGTGATGGGTGGTACACAACCAAGGCTCAAAAGGCTGATAGCATGGAAATCATAGAGGTTATTTACTGGAGGCGGGTTCATTTTTTAACGAGCTTAAACCTTGCTGAAACTATGCTCTATGGTAGGTTTAATTTTTAACAAGCTTGAACCATGCAACAACATATGTTCAGTGGTAGGTTTATTTTTTAATGAGCTTGAACCATGCGACAACATATGCTCAGTGGTAGGTTTATTTTTTAACGAGCTTGAACCATGCAACAACATATGCTCAGATTTTTATTTTTCTTTTTATGCAAGCTAGAAACAACAGAGCTAAAAAGCTCAAACTAAAAAGCTAAAAAGCTAAAAAATGAAATTGAAAAAAAGATTTGCATGCTCCCAGCATGATGAAAAGGAGAGTCTCCAGTAACCATATGGAAATCACTGTGGTTAAGCAGGATTGTTTCGTCCACGGCGCAGATAAAACACTTCCTTGGCTTCGTCCGCCAAATAGACAAAGGTGAATGGTGTGTCAGACCAATCACATAACTTACAGGGAAATTCATATGGTAGGATGGTTTCATCCTCCAAATAGACAAAACACTTCCTTGGCTTCGTCCGCCAAATAGACGAAGGTGAATGGTGTCTCGACCACTCACATAACCTACAGGGAAATCTATCTTTTTAGTTGGGTTCATCCGCCAAATAGACAAGGGTGCATGCCCCCTAAGCTTCGTTACATTCACCGCACTACTCCTGGCAATCAGGTGGATGGAATGAAGGTTGAAGAGATTTCGTTAATGTACAAGGATTATTTAGGGATGATGATCAAATTGGAGCTGTGCTTGAATCGGGAAATGAAAGCTGGTCAATAGTGACAATTTTGCCTTCATGCGGGAAACACATCTCTTGAAAGAGTGTTGAAATAATAGCCTCCATGTTGTAAACATAGTCACGTCCAAGGAGTAGATTGTAATATAACGGTCCTGAGACTACCATCACATTCAGATGAAAGGTTTTCCTTCCCAAAGTTATCAATAACTTAGGAAGGATCCCTAACAGTCGGCTGGTTCCTTTGTTAAACCTTGACAAATTCTGTATAACAGGCATAAGCGATGGCGAACCAAGTGCTTTCCAAGCAGTTGAGGAAAGGATACTCATTGATGCACCCTCATCTATGATAGTGCCAAACACGATCATTTTGTAAGCTTGTACTATGATCCAGAATGGTACATAAGAAGGAAGGCGAGATCGTGCTAGTCGATTCCAATCAAAGGAAGTGACTAGACTGCTTGGAGGGGGTATCGAATAAACGGTTGAATTATCCCCTTGAGTAGCGGGAACTGGGGGATTTTCCTCCTATTGTGAAGGAATGGACGGATTGCCCCCAAGTTCATCTGACTCTGAAGTAACAAAAATAATTTGAACAGTATCATTCTTACTCTCTTCGGGAAGGGTACGATTTTTTGAAGGTAAAACTGGGTCAACTGTCGGCTCGACCTGTTGACTTGGGTTTGGTGTAGACTCATAAGTTTCACTTTCAGTGATAGGTGTTTCGACCAACGGTTCAATTAAGTCAGTCTGTTTTTCAACTAGTAAAGGACTTGGGGAGAGTTTCCTGTATCCAGCTAGAAGTCGTTGCGGTGAAGCAAGACGGTTATCCAAATTTCTTTTGGCTTCATCCAAAAAAGGACAAAGGGTAAGGGTATGATTCCCTTCACATAACCTACATGGAACTTTGAGCTTTCCTTTCTGTCCATGAACTTCACTATCACTAGTTGATGGTGTATTATCAACATGATCAATAAAGGTTGATGACACCGATTGGTGCGAACGGGGGGACCATTCTCTCAAGATCCATGGAAAGCAAGAACAATCTAGATGAAAATGGTCTCCTATACAGATTATGCATGGAAATCTGGGTTTAGGAGCTTTAATGTGCGGATTTTCACCAGCTGATGCATCCAAATCTATGGTTTCTTGGTTGCCCCCTTGCAGAATTGGCTTCTTCCTCTTCTCCTTACCTTTCTTCTTCTTCTTAGCCACCTGGTTATTAGCATCACTACTTTCACCAAGCGAAGGGGAGGGAGAAACAAATGAAGAAGAAGGCGAAGGGTCAACTTTAGTATCAACTGGGTGTTGATTCGATTGCTGAGGAATCGTGTTATTTTGAACCACAGAGGTTGAGAACAGCCATACTAGCAGGCCAATGGTAAGTCTCGGAAGGGACAATGTGGCCATATGAGGAGCACCAATATTTCCCCAAGAAGTAAAAGGACTAGGATTTACCTCGAGAGGGATTCTTTGATTGGTGGACTCCATTATCTCAACCTAAGATCAACGAAGGAACAGGGATGTTATTCCGAATTAATAAATTTTAATGATGCTTTGACACAACTTTGCTTTTTCAGTGTTTAAGAGTCGAGAAAAAGCTAAAGATGACTCTAGTCCCCTTCGATTTTTAATGAGCCTGAAGTGTCAAGTGCTCAGATGGGCCTTTTCTTTTAAGGAGTCGAAAAGAAACAAAAGTAACTACTCTGGAAATCTAGACAGATGGATTACCAAACCAATCGAAAAACTGCAAAAATACACCTTGGTGATAAATTAAAGAGAAATTACCAAGGACTTATGTACGATAGTCAATCTTCCTAAATGTTGTGTTCAGTGCATTACAATCGATAGGGCGGCAGACTCAACTTCCTATGGATAAAGGATATAAGCCTATTATGGTCTCCCAATATATACGCGACGGTACGGGGAGCACAAGTCCATGCTAGCACTTGTCGTATCAAGGAGGAGGAATCACCCAACCTTCAATTAAAATGATAGTTACTAGATTTTACAATGTTGGAACACATCTCTAGCCTAGACCTCTAGATGTGTTGCGTTAAGTTCCAAAGCGTTGTTAAGTTCATTGAGATTTATTTTAAAGTTGATCTTGTTTAAAGTTTGCCTTTCAATGGTTCGCCGCGTGATGATTATTTGAAATTCCTAAAATGCAATCTACAATGATAAACAGTAGTTGCTTAATTTGAGCAATGAAAATCCTAGCTACTAGGGAAAGAAAATTACAATTCTTTCAAACAAAGAGCAAAGAGCACACACTAGTGCATTTTCCTAAATCATTTTTTGCACACAAGCTAAATGCATATGTAAATGCGTGTATTTGTTTTTCATTCCCCTTAATGTGAAAAAATTCCAAAAAGGAAAACTAAGTAATAATAGAAAAGATCTGAAATATTTTACTCAAAACGACATTTCGACAATTTCATTTTTCAAAGTAGAAAGGAAGACTAAACGACACTTTTCAATTTCAAATAGAAAATGATTTCGACACTTCAAATATCAACAAATCAAATCAAATACATGCCAAAAAGTTCAATCGACTATCCGGGGAAGGAAGATTCCATGACACTTCTCTTTTTGACACAAAACGACAGTTACGACACTATTTGTACCAAAATGACAGTTACGACACTATTTGTACCAAAATGACAGATCGATTTAAGCAACTTTTAGACAAAGGATTGTAAATGATGGAAAAACATAAAAAAAAATTTACTAATCCTAATCAATGGAGGCTGATCTATGTGATGCAAGCAGGCTTCAATAATGAGGTACTATTCATAAGCAACAAAAACAACTAAACAGAGTTGAAAACAAGGACAAAAAGCCCAAATTTCAAGAATGGAAATATATTCAGTCAGTCATCGCACCTAGGCTTCATAGAAATAGGGATGCATCGCACTTTTCAGACTCAGGAGGTGCGATGCATACTGGTAGACAGTGATAGATAGTGCGATGGGCCAGTGAGCGCAATTGGAGTGGGTTTTGGCTCAAATTTGCAGCTGCTTTCAATGAGTTAAGCTGAGCTATGATGGACAGTAAAGAGCAAAGAACAGAGGAATGGTCTTGAGAGGTTACTGAGCTACCAAAAGGGCATCTAGAATGCTTGTAAGTCAAATGTTTAATTCATAAACTAAACCAGAGATTGACTGAAGAAACATTCATCTACTATGCAATTGCAAAGCAAAAGCAGTTCGCAAGCTACCTGGCTGACTTCAGGCTCCATCTATAGTTTATAAAACAAACAATAACAACAAACAAACATCTATAAGCTTCCCCAGCGGAGTCGCCGATTTGTTTATGGGAAAATAGTGTCTTTTCAATCGACTAGACCTCTAGGTTTGGTAGCTACCCTAGAAACAACAATTCAAAGAAATTCGTGGTTTCTTCTATGTATAATAGACAAGAGCAAGACAAAGGAACCAACCTGGATCTTCCGCTTAACTCCTTGCTTGATCTTTCTCCCCCTTGACAAAGCTTGCAACTCCTCTCCATACTTATCCTGCTTGGAGAGTACCTGTAGAAACACAGTAACAAAGAAACGCGTCAAAGCATCTCGATCTATTATATCACAATCATTACAGAATCATAAATATAATGAACATCTAATGGAATTCACAAATAATAACATTCACAATTGCACAGTTATATGGAAGAAAACTCAAAGAACTTTATTAAAATAGAAGGGAGAATTACAACCCAGTTGTCTGATCTAGCATCATCCTCCCAGCATCAAAGCCCTCTTCACCTCATGAAATAGCAAGATCACCCAACAATACAATGCTTTTTCTCAAATACAAACTATCAGCACTTCCTTGCAATTCACAATATTCCATCCTCTGGATCTCTTAAATGATGGATCCATTTATAGATGTGTGCAAGTGAGTGAGTCATCTCTAGGTTTTTATTAGTGTCATTCCACTTGTTGCATTTGGTTCCACTTGGAGATTTCTTGGATCTCTTACTCATCCCTGGGTGAATTCAGAGAGGCAAGTGTCATAGGAGAAGTTTCTAGAAGATTCCATGAGCATCCACTTAGCAAACTATCTTGGACATTTTTCCATCCTCGCTTATTGCACCCTATAGAAGGCCTCATTAGTATGCATCACACTTGGCTAGTGTAGAAGTCAGTATGCATCACACCCTAACAGTGGAGTAGTCAGTATGGTCCAGTTTAGGCCAATTCTGGATGGTTTTTCAGGTGGAACTTTTGGGGAATGATGTAATCAATTGACCATGATATTTTTGGGTATGAAACAACACTTTTAAGGGTTAAAGAGCCCTAGTTTATCGACATATAAGATTGGGGTTGAAGTGCCAAAATATGTCTATAACAACAGGCATCTAGTGGCCTATCATAGTGAGACACTCACTGATACAATTCGGAAGTACCACACCTATAATAAAGAGATATATTCTATCGTGCAAGCTTACCAGCAATGGAAACATTACATTCTAGGGAAGGAGACAATCATCCACACTAATCACCAACCTGTTCAGTTTATAGAGACACAGGGGAAGTTGCAAAAATATTGCCATCAGAAGTGGTCCACATATTTGCAACAATTCCACTTGTAAAATAAGGGTAGAACCAATCGTGTTGAATATTGCCTCAACCAGTCCCCAGTTGCAACAATGACTACTATTCTCAATTCTTGTGGCCTTGAGACCTTGGATGGCCGCATTTGTACAAAAATAATCTATAGTTGACCACCACATAGCATATGTTAGTGGATGGAAAGAAAGTTCATAATTTCCACCTCCAAGATGCATTATTATGCTACCTAGGCCACCTTTTTGTTCCTTCAAGCAAGTGTGCCAATCTAATTTGAGAGGTGCACTACAGTTAGGTCACAGGACACTTTGGTGTAGAGAAAATTGTGGTCATACTATAGAAGTACTTCTATTGGCCAAAAATCTAAGAGGATGTCAGAAAATATATCAGATCCTACACTGCATGTGTCATCGCCATGCCAACTGTTGTCCTCCAATGTTTCCTGTAGAACAAATTATATTCAAACGAATGCAGACTTGTGTGACAATTAATTGATACAGGGGATTTTATAATAACAAATAGTTTTATAAGCTAGTCCTTAGTTATTGCTAATAACTTAATAAGGGATTTAAGACTGACTGATACTATAGTAGCAAATTCAGAATCCTTTCATTAGCTTTCCAAATCTCCGGGTTCAATTAAAATTTTGTTCTCAATTATCATACAAGGGTTCAACCCTTAATAAATTGAAGGAGGAGTTATTTATACAAAAATTTCTACTAGATATTTTCAAAATGAAATTACAAAAATAGTACAAAATTGTAGGAATTAGAAAACTGCTTAAGTGCTGGAACTATCCTTTAGGAATCTATTTATGATATGGTCCCCAAAATGTGCTGCCCAACTGTCCTTCAATTTTTTATGAAAGTTACTCAATAACTTCACACAAGTGATCCCATTGGTCTTCACTTGGTATGGCAAGATTTACCCATTTTTGTAAACTTCATCAACCTCGGTGTATTTCTCAAAAGTGGGCTTATTTACAAAAAGATGTTTGATTTCATGCTTAATAGTCAAATCAAAATTTAAAGCTTCTAATGCTTGTTGCCCTGTAATATGCCCCTTTATACCTACAAATTTTAATTTATCAATGGCTACTGTATAAAGCTTCTGGCAATATTCTTCTAGATTGATCATCCTGTCATTTGGGGCCACTAATCCTGGCAGTCCTCTCTGATTCAGTAAATGAAATTTAAAATCAAACCTATGGACTGAAGTCTTCAAGGTTTGATACATGGTCTCTAACTGAGTTATCAAATTCTTCTTCTGCAACATCTTCTTAATTTCCAAGATGTTTTATGTTATGTCCTGAATTTGAATCTGCTCCAATTCGGCCCGAGTTTTTGAGTTAAGAACTTTGATCATATCTACAGCCTCACTTGGTTTATCTCTGAGTAGCCGCTTCACTACATCAATGGCTACCTGACATCTATTTATGAGTTCCTCCTGCTAAAAAATGATCTGAATGGAAGGCCATACTTTAGTTATGGCCTGACTGATATCTGCCCATATGCTTTCCTTAGCATGGGACAAGGTCTGAGCCATCCATGAATGACTCTAAAACTCTTCAATTATTCTATTTAACCTATGTGTTTTCTACATTTCCTCAACATACAAACTATCATTATTTATTTTCTGAGCTTCCAAATTCTGAAATTTCTTATGAAGCCTTTCATTCTCTAATTTCTGGTGAGTCAGATCCTATGAGAGTTTGTTCAAATCCTATGTTGTCGATGAACATTCCCCTATGGCTGATGTAGACTCCCTGACTGTTCTGGACACTGTAATATGAATAGCAGTGATGGGAGCTATAACTAACTAAGTAAATTTCTCTTTTTCCTTGAGCAATTTCTCAATCTACTCCTCCATGGTTTTAATCTGTACATTTTGCTCAAATATCAGTTTGAGCATTTATTCCTTATGTTGTTCATTCTCTACTATCTCCTTGGTCTGGGGGTTCTCTGTAGAAGGCAATTTCAACTAATTTCTCAATAATGAAATGTCTATGTTCTTCTTCCTTATAATATCTTCAGCATGTTTGACATCAGTAGGGTCATATCGAATTTTAATTACTAAGTCCTCCAATGCCTTAAACATGTTGTCTATAGCTAAAGATGATATTTTCTCAATCTTCAACTGTGACTGCACATTTGACAGAGCAGTTTTAAGCTTTGATAATGCCATAATAGTGTTGGTCATGGTTGAGAATAACATCTCACTAGACTGCCTATGCATGTCCATTTGATCAATTGGATGTATCTGATTTGCATCAAATGTAAATACAATTTTCTTATAATCAGAAGAACCTTTAGGAAAAGGGACTTGAGCCCACAGAAAGACCATTTGCATTCTTCCCTTCTCGCTATTAAATGTTGTCAACAACATGTGCTGTGATGTGGAAGTCTGCTTCCAAAAATGTCCATAAACATTAAATTTCAAAGCTTCATTCTTCTGCTTGATTTCAAGGAAGTTAGTGAAAACATTTGATTCCTCTGTTTCACCTGATCCTACTGATTGAGTAATTTCTAGCAAATTCTGTGAGGTAAAAGAATAAGAAGGAGTAGTAATTACAGGTTCTTGTATCCCTATAGAAACCTGTGAATCATCCAAATTGATGATGATAGGCTGCTTCTGACCATGATTCGTAGTAGTAGTTGTAGTGCACTTTGATTCAATCCTTGATTTCTTCTGGTAATGGATGAATTCCTTATCTCCAATTGCTGATGATGATGATCCTTCCCAAGGCCTCTTGTCATGTTTAGTTTGAGAAGTAGGAGTATGAAGAGTAGAAGGAGGTAAAACTTGTTCTTCTGCTTCTTGAAGAGTATTCTCTTCCCATTTTTCTTGATTTCTAAGCTTCTCAATCTCTGGCCTAGGTGTATGATTATAAGGAGTGGTTTTGAGTTCCACCCTTTAGTCTGAAATAATGCTGAATGGATCATAGAACTAGGTAAAGATGGGTTGGAAACCCATCTGTTTCAAAATAGCATCTGCCTCTAAACTAGCTGATCTGGTATTACAAATGAATGATCCAACCTGTGCCTTTATCTTAAATTGTGATCTCCTCTTCCCTGAAATGAAATGGAGCTCATCCATGTTCATCATCTGCCTAATATATTCCAGGGAAAAGATTCTCATTGGAACATATTTTGTTAATTTATATGGATACAACTCACAACCATATACTCGGATCTCTATGTAGTTCTGGTAAAGATACCAATCTCTTGTTCTAACTTGATCACTGAGGTGTAGGATCCTTTTAATTTCTTAGTTGATCCTAGGTTCACTCTGACTGCTGAGGAGTTATACAACTGGGTGAATGAAATAGTCTATGAAATCTGAAAATATGAGCTCAGTTGAATTATTCCTAATCAATGAAGTCCAATGAATAACTACTTGATTCTCTTGCTGATCATCCTGCTTGTGCAAAACAATAGGCAACTTGTCTCCCTGCTGAAAAATAAACATATGAAATAGAATAGAGGAATATTTAAACACTCCTTCAGTAGTGAGGTTCATCAATTGCTCATGCATAGCTTTATCCAAAAAATTACTCTAGTTATACATGAAGGAAGACTTATTTTCTTTGGAAAAGATAGACAAATAGCCTAGGATAGCTTCATCTACCCATTGGTCTGATTGATAGCCTAACAAGAAAGAAATGAGGGAAATTATATGTTTGGCTCTTTCAGGGAACATAGATGTTGGGTAAGGAGGATTCTTCTTAGGGAGCTCAACATCTTCAGGGAGAAAGATCTCAAAGATTTGAGCTCTCTGAGGGAAATTCAGCTTGTGATATAGGTCAATTAGGGCTGCAGTGGAGAAAAAACTAAGGGAGTCACTGTCAGGTATCAGAAGCATTTTGTTTATGGTTTTTGCAGAAATAGTTATCAGAATGTCTCCATTCTGAGCTACAATTGTTCTCTGTAAGGGATTATATTTGGATTGGCACCAGATAACTAGGTCAGGAAAGGAATAAGTTTGGGGAAACATGTACAAGGGTAAATTGGATTCCCAAAGGTTTATTTCATCCTCAGAATCAAAGTAAGTCTGCTTCAGCTAGTTGTGTAATTCGAACATGTCGAATTCACTTTCGGTGTCTGCAAATTTGAAGTATTGATATGGTCTAGGTCCAAGGCATCAAAAGCCTTTGGTGTTTCCAGAGTTGCAAAGGACCTGGAAGAGGGTTTATCCTTTTTCTTGGGAGCCATGATATAACAGAGTTGTAATGGTGTAGGGCAGAAAAATGTTGAGGTAGCTAAGAGGATACTTCTAGTTACAGGGTCGGCTAAACAGAAAATTTGCAGACAAGAACAATGAATAGAAATAGTGAAAGAACTATAGAAGAAGGAAGATGTAACGGGGGAGATGAATATTTATAAGGAATCTAGGACGAATGTTATATTAGAGGCCATTGTTGATCAACTAATAAGAAAATTAATGGATTAACGGGAAGGAAGGGTAGCAAGGAGAAGGAATTAATAGCGTCAACTTATACGCGAGAACAGTTAGGAGATATCGGGAAAGGGCACATGGCATGGAGTGACTGGAGGAGGATGGTGTGGGAGGAGTGATCAATAGCAAGGTATCAGGAAGTGCGAGAGTTGGATGTTGATTTCAGAAGGGGGGTAGTGGTAAGTGGTTTGGAGAGAGGGGGGTGTGAAGTATTGAGGTAGCGAAATGTAGGTGAGGGACCCACATGGGCAAAACTATTTTTCGCACCTACCACTCATTGTTATCTCATTTCATGGTGAGCGGGTGCGAAGAGGCTTCCTGCCCTTGATCTGGGCAGGAAGGTCGATGATCATCGATATTTGCATGAGATTTATCATTTTCTGACAAAAGAATTTTGTCATTTATGACTTTGGCTAAAGGCAGTATAACATGTTTATTTACAAATATTAATCACCCCTTTTTAACAAGGTAATTAAACAATAATGAAAATTAATATAACTAAGGGCGCGTTTAGACTAGCTGCCCTTTTAAACTATTTAACTAATCTAAACCTAAGCTATATGACTTTAGGCCAATTTTTAAGCATATTGGGCTTTTTATTTGTCCTAATCTAACCTAATTTCTAATTTTCAACCAACATTAAACTGTTTTGTTGAATTTATTCTCTATTCTAGAACAAAAATTTAAATGCTCTGATCAAGATTAAACAGTCTGATTCAGATAAGAAGAAAAGGTTGTGGCATAAAAAAAATCCAAAAACCTTTATTATTAAAAATGGAATTTATTAATGAAGTGGCATTTAAACAAGCACACTTATACAAATCTTTTGATGGGGTTCTATTTCATCTCTTTTTTATTTTTCTATTTTTTCATATTTTCATTTTTCTTTATTTTTTCATACCCTCTTTTATAAAATAACAACTAACTTATCAAAAATAAAGCATCTTACAACACCAACCATCACAAAGCAAGGCCTGCACACTCCTCTGTCTACTCCCATCTAGCTATGGGAATCCATCTCCATGGACTATCTATCTGGCCTCCCTTCTACCAAACATGGTGATGACTTTGTATTTGTGGTCGTGGATAGATTTTATAATATGGCTATATTGGTAGCCTGCAAGAAGAGTATCACAACATATGACACTACCAAACTCTTCTTTGAATGAGTGTGGGTACATTTTTTCATCCCACAGACCATTATATCAAATCGAGATAGTAGGTTCCTAAGCACATTTCGGTTGAGCCTCGGACACCAAGCTCACTAAGTTGACCGCATTCCATCCCCAAATTGATGGTCAGATAGAGGTCGTCAACAAGATGATAATGCACATACTATGCATGTACAACTCCAAGAATCCACGAATCTAGGATAAGATCCTTCCTTATGTGCAGCAAAACTATAACAAATCTCTCCATAACTCAAGTGGTCGCAGTCCCTTTCAAGTGGGTATGGGATTTCAACCATTGTGTCTGAATGATGTCGTCATGCCTCATGCGACTAAACAGACAAAATCCACACATGTACATTCTAAGGATGATAAGAAACAAGTTTTATTGAATGTATCCAACACATCCACCAGCAGGTTCACGACATCTTTGAGAAGTCCAATGACAAGTACAAGCAACAACATGATCAACATTGGGTGCCACACAAGTTTCATGTGGGCGAAAAAGTTTGGTTGAATTTGCATAAAGAACACCTTACCGGAGTTGATCAAAAGCTCATACCACTATGATATGGGCCTTATACCATCACCAAGTCTTGAGGAGATAATTATTTTGAGCTTATCATTCCCCCATTCCTTGGCCTTCACCCAATATTCAATGTGGATAGTCTTTAGCCATAATTTCCATCATTACTGGACATAGTAGACATTGCAAAAAAACTCACACCAATAGAGATAAACCTAGAATATATGGAATAGGCCACAACTAATCAGATCATGAACATGTAAATCAAGAACACTCGCCAATAGAAGATCCAACTGTATCGAGTTGTCAAAGCTGGCCAACTCATGCACCAAGGTATGTGGCTCACTAGGGACCAAGTTCAACAGAAGTTTCCCCATCTCATGGAGGCACTTAACACAATGAGGGCCATTACTTCCTAAATGGGTAGGACTTATCTATATAGATATTGGTGTCCACCCACCTATTTCATTTAGACGCCCACCATTTTTTCTTTCATTTTCCTTAACTGTAGCACAATTTATTATTTTTGGTAGTTTTTGGGGTCCTGAACATTTGGAGTCGTTTTGAATCCCTAAATGATGTTTTTTTTGGAAATAGGGTAAAATTGTGACACCCGTTAATAGTACAATGTTGAAGTCCTCTGATATATATTTTTAATGAGGTATCGTATGCATCAAATGAATGTTGTATGCCCAAGTTACGACCTCGGAAAGTTGATGTACCAATTGACCCCAATAGGGCCCACAAACTTTTGGTCCTTCATCTCCTATGGTTAGGTTTTTGGATGTTTAGTGTTTTCCATTATTTCTCAATACTAAATAGGCCTTCAAGCCTCATTATAACACAGTTTAGAAGGCATGTATCCACCACATCTCTTCTCAGAGATAAGATACATCACCTGAGCTAGTTTATTTGCATTTTGCATGTAAACAATTTTCAGTACTTTGTTATTAATGAATTGAAGTTTTGTTTTCACTGTATCTTTGCCTTTTTGTTCATATATGTATTTCATTTCATTCCTTCATAAATTTGGATCAACTTGATGTGTCATGCAAGGAATAGGTGACCAAAAGTGATTGTAGTGATTCAATATAAACAAGACGAATCAAGTGACTGCCCTTGGGAGGATCATAATGTGGAGTAGTTTGAAGGTTATCTTAAGGAATACTTAGTGCAACATTCTTTGTGAGTAGGATTGCATCATTGAGTATCATGAATAGGTTAATCTCCTCTCTTGGCAAGAGGATTAATGCCTTCACAACTTGCATTGGGCTAAAGGACTAAGAAGGGCTCAAAAATGACTAAGTGTGAGACCGATAGAGTAAAAGAGATAAATTCATCCGAACACAACTAAAAAATGGATCAGACGCATAAAACAATCAATACAAGCCAGGATGATACACGAGACTCATGGATAACAATCACACCTTGAAGCAACACTTAGAACACAAGTTACGCCAATTGTGACGACTGTGACCAAAAGGTGCACTAAGCTATAGGAATGTGTTTGACACATATTTTAATGATACATAAGACCACCTAATTTAGAAGAGTGTGCTAGAACTAACTTTGGTGATGTGAAAATTTTTTACACACACAGGAGTAAAGATCAACAAAAATGACACTTGTGACAAGAGGAAAATATGAAGACGACACTTGAAAAATGTGAATGACCTTGAAAGTGACACATATCAAAGAAAAGATAACATGAAAATGACACTTATTAAATTGAAAACAAACAAAAGTGATAGCCATGAATGTGAAAGAAACACTTGTGAAAGAGAAAGTGTGAAAAAGATGACAGTTGAGAAAACTCACCGAAATGGAAGTAAAAACACAACAAAAGTGAAGGAGACTATCAATAAAAGTGTGCATTGACTGTCAACATGAGTTGAACATTGCACAAGAATTGTCTTAATGGACGGTGTTATTCATGTTCAAATTTTCCTAAAGGAAGTGTTTTCATGAGGTCTTAAAAGACTGAGCATGTGTGTGTAAGTGACTTAACAATTTAAAACTAGGAAGAAGACTTAAACGCTTTACAAAACATCAAATGACCATGGAGTGACCATATGATGACAAAATGTAAGATTCTCAGTAGGCTCCAAAATTCGAGTGTGAGCAAAATTTTGGAGGGTGTTGATCACAACGTCAACAGATGGAAATACTATGGAATAAATGTGTCAATGATTGTGTTTTAGATAAGATGGAAAAATATAAATTTGTACTTCCATGCATTTTACAAAATGTATGAGTTGGAAATGAGAACGACAAAAACTATGATTTAGTTAATGTGGATCCATTTTTGTAATTTCACATTCCATTTGATAAAGATCTTACACTTTTCTACCTTTTATTTTTTATTTTATGCATATTCATAAATTCCCATTCCTTTTGCATTGTTATATGGAGTTTTATCCTTAAACTATTTTCATAAGGTGTGACCTACAATATGAAAGAGAAATTGAATTAATTGGTTATGGGTAACAGAGGTTAATTTCCCTTATTTTTACTAATATTTGAAATGGAAAGAGTATCTTTTCCCTTGAGTATATGTACATCTAGATTGATAACTACAAAGTCTATTTGTTCATATTGGGAGTGACATTATTGAAAGCCTTTATATTTTCCCATGGATTTATTGAGCTTGTATTTATATATGTTAATGACATGATCAACCACTACCAACACCACTAAATTTATTTTCCACACTTCAAGTTCACCTACTTCCTTTAGATTCAATTAATGAAATTAAGTCTAGAGTTTAGACTACAAACCAACTAACAAGAACCCAATGAACCTATTTTGTAGCTCAAGGCTACCATCATTATTTAGATACTATGCTAGATGCATTATAGTATGGACAATTGCCACACTATTTACTCCACTTATGAAAATTTATGATGGGTTACCTAAATTGTTGAATGTTAGATCAATAGTTCAATCATTTTTATCCTTATCACATTTGATGCGCCAAATTTGTAACTACTTGTGAAATACATCTTCAAAGAAAAAGAAATTTCTACAAAATGTCAAATTACAAGCATATGTGGAGCTATATGGATCATATAAAGGGATATTGTAATGTTTAAGCCACAAATTTGTTGATTTCTTGAGATATATTAACCCACAAATTTGACTAAGTTTTGTTCTAATGCCATATTAAATAAGAAAACATGTTTACTGCTAATTGAAACATGCATTACTATAATTGTATAAGATATTGAGTAATAACTTATTAGATAATGAATTGATAATTTAACAATGAGCCTCTTAACCATATAGTTATATGTATTTGTTGGACATGGTATAGGGGTGTGTCACCTTTGAACTTTTAATAATTGAAAGATATTATTATTATATTATTGTGATGTTTCTAAAACACTCCCATGTTTTCCTAACACTATCTTAAGCTTATGTTCAGTCATTTTATATTAATTTTCATTGGCCATTGTTGAAATAAATTCCATTGTCTATTTTTGAAGAAGCTATGTTAGAACACATATTTCAACAAGGGAGCCACTGTCATAGCGGTAGTCCCTGCCGAGGTTGAGAAACTCCAATTCTTTGAGTTGAATTTCAAGGTTGAATTGGAAGTTGCCTTCAGAATATTCAAGTTGAGCAAGTATGGCAAACATGCTGGCCAATTTTCTTTCCTGATCCAGGTGTAGTACTGGGCTTCTGTGACTGCATAAAATGTTGATCCATAAATATCATCCTGGAGGCAATCTAATAATTGTATAGCTGTTAATTATTCCAAGGGGAAAGCCGCAGAAATACCTATTTGATAGCTACTGCTCCTTTAGAATATAAACACAGATGAATTCTGTAAACAATGTCTGCCGGTATATCAAACAGTTGATTTCACAGAAAATGTCTGACATCTGGGTAACATAGAAAAAACAAAAGCCACACTTCTACAGAAATGCCATAAATCCAGAAAATCTTTGAAACGTATTTTTGCTATAAATTGATAGACTATCTTAAGGGCTACCCATTGCATATTTGCTTTCAATATAAAAAATCAAGAGGCATAACAAAACTTAATAGCACAATAGAAGCAGAGGGTGTCCCCTGCAGAACTGTCGTGAGAATGGCGTAAACCACATATAGGTCAATAATTTGCAGTACCCGTTTCAATGTCATATCAATAATAGTGCACAAGATTATACTTTCATCTGTCAAACGACAAGAGATATTGTTAACACACACAGCCCTCCACCCTGTTTTTCTTAGAATTCACAAAGGATACCGCAAAAAACCTAAATAAAACAATTTGGTATTGCCTTAAGTTTGGTGGGAGCTGCAGAATATGTGCATCCTTGGCTGTTGAACTTCCCATCCTTGCTTGGATATTTCTCTCTGGCCTAGTAATAAAAAAGAAAGTTGTAACACATGCAAAAAAAATGTATAATACAAAAATATATTTCAAACACGTAAAATCCCGTGGGCCCACAATTTTACCACCTGCCTACCTCTCGTCCTTCTTGCATACCCAACGTCTTTACCTCTATCTCTATTGCATTTCCAACGTGTCTACCTCCTAGCTAACCAACCTTTCAGCAAGCAGGAAGATCAGCGAGAGCCACCTATGAAGGAAAATACCAGCCAAAGAGTGGAGTCACCCTTGAGCCGAACTGTAGTAAGCTGTCATCAGATGGAGGGGCAAGGGTTTTCTTACTGTCAAGGGCAGACCTAGGGAATTTCAGGGTTTTCAAGAAAAGCCTATCCCGGAATGCTGGAGCTCCTCCGAGGAGCGGAAGCGTACCCTCAAGGGGGTGAAAACTTGGGCCCTCAAGGTTCAGGTTCCGCAGCAAAAAAATACCGTTTCTTTATAGAAATTGGAAATCAAATGAAATCCAAGAAATTATATGAGATCCACTTGTACCCTCGCATCTAGTCCCTACTTCTATTTCTCAATTCATCGTTACCAATGTCCTCGTTCCTCAAGTACTTGTTCGAAGGTATCCCCCTACCGGGCGAGACTAAGAAGCGTTCTGAGCGATACTCAGTGATTCTTCTGTGTCTGGTTTTTGCCCGGCAGCTGTGAAAGAGGGAAGAGGGCATGGTTCTCTAAACCCACCGTTACATAGATTGTTTCAGTCGACTAAAGACCGATAGGGAATTATTAGTATTCTAAAAGTCTTGCATTTGTCTGTAAATCAAATCATGAAACTACTTAGTTCACATGCAGATGGAAGACATACAGAGTAAACAGCAGTTAGAAGGTTCATGTCCCATCCTATAACCCATACAACAGGCTTGTGTTCAATAACAAGAGTCAATGCAGCAGACTGCAAGGTTCCCAGAAAGTAGATTAAGGTGGTAAGTAAAAGTTGAGCTAGATATTTCTTTGCGACAAAAGCCTGCAAGTTTGCAACTAAGACGAGTTAGAGCACTCAACCAAGAGGTAAGTACAGAACTTCCAACCCTGCTCTACTAATCTATTTGGAAGACAATAATAATCTATTGGTAGAAAATAATAATCTATTTAGGTTGCTCACGCTTAGACCTGGCAGGCTGCTTGCACATCCTCACAATATCGATGTGCTTCCCTAAGGCACCATGAGTTACCAGAAGAATATGGGTGAACCCAAGGCGTTGTAAGCGAGCATTTTAGCTACTTCAATGGACTATCAGGTAACTAAGCTACCAACTACCCTTTCTTTTTGTAATCGAACCCTTTTGTAATCTATGGAGTTTTAACTACTTCAATGGATTACCAGGTAACCAAGCTACCAACTACCATTTCTTTTTCTAATCTGACCAACAACACAACAGAGAATTATAGTCAAAATAATGGTGGAAATGTAGTCCAAATAACGGTGGCAATGTACATGCACTACAGGTGGCGGCAATGTGCATGCACTGCAAGTGGCGGGCTTCAGGCTTCTTGGTTGACAACCATGGCAATCTACATGCATAGTTGTTGTAGGTGGAAAAAAACTTCGGATAAAATCATTTGTCCCAATATTTGGTCACAGAAAACAAACTTTGGATAAAAGCAGTGTCCCAACATTTCTGCAACCGGACTTTGGATAAAATAGCCATGTCCATCGTAATGTGCCTCGAAACAAGTGAGGTTTCCAATAAGAGGTGCAAGTGAAAAGTTTGGTTAAAATTTCATTGCGTGAAATTGAAATGCCCAAACCTTAGCTTAAATTTTGCTGAACAACGTGGTCAACGGCAACTAATACCTGGTCAACGCTCAATCGAACGCTATAGTCCCTGCTATGCCGGAGGCAGGGACTAATAACACGAGGACTTCATAAACATTGAGTTTTGCTAAATTCTTAATATATTCCATCAAGGAAGTTGGTCCATTGAGGTGCCGAGTGTGGACTAAAGTAAGTGGATGGCCTCAAAGAACACCAAAATGATGAACAAGTAGTGGAAGCAAAGGTCTCTAAAGAGTAGAATGCATGGAAAGGATATCAATATCTCCCTATTTTTTATTTTACAAAACCACTCATTTTATGTAATAGAGCCAACCAACCATTAAAAAAACCAACCATGGTTGAGAATTACTTCACCAAAAGCAAGAGAATATGATAATAATTTTGATGCAGGAGAAATAAATGTTGGAACACATATTTCAAGGAATTTAGTTTAACTGTGTATATGTCCCCCATTTTCTTTCAATATTAATGGTTATTGTTTATAGTAACTATAAATAAATCATCAAAATTAAGATATTAATTTTCAAGGTTAACCAGGTATTTAATGTCATTCTTTTATGAGCCATATCTGATGAGTTTGACAACCCACTTATGGCTCATTATTAATTATTTGTTTTTTAAATATATTATTATTTACGTGTATTTTTATTTGAAAATTACATATATCACATTTACACATTTGTATTAATTCACATTAACTAAAATAAAAATCAATAAATAATTCCATGTCTGGTTGGCTTATATGAGATGATTTCCGTTACAAATATCTAATTTAATAATATGAATTTAAAAACTGTTATGGATGGGAAAACCAAATGCGGTACAAAATTTAAAAATCATGCATTTATGACTCATTTTCAATGAGAATCAATAGCCCACTTAATACTTATTATCAATGTAGTTTTAAGAAAAGCATTTTTATTTAAATTGAGTTTTTTTTCAAAAATTCTATCATAGTTATACATTTAGATAAATACATAATAATATAGACAAATAAAATTTAATAAATGACTTCATGCTTTTAAATTGGCTTATATGAGATGATTGCAATTACAAATAATTGATTTGAAAATAGATACTTGGGAAATCAAATGCCTTATAATTTAAAACATTCAAAGTCATTCATTTATGACCTATGTCCAATAGTTTGAATAGTCCAATTAGCATTCATTATCATAAATTTTACTTCTTTTTTTGAAAGAAATGATTTCAAAAATTATATATCACATTTATGCACTCATATTAATACACATAAGTAAGTAGAATTCAATAAATAATTGTGTGCCTTGTTGGATTATATATGTTATAAATAAAGTGCCTTGAAAATGATAAAAAGTAAATGAATATAATCCATTTCGAGGGGGGAGCCGCATTTTATAATGAGTACAATGTATACGGCACAATTAGATGATCCTAAGGTTAGGCCTCCTTGGTAAATATATAAAAGACAAAGAGTACAATTATAATGAAAAGGTATAATGAAAGGTTGTTACCTACCTACTAATATAACTACAGAAAAGTAATAACTAAATATCTAGGGCTTAATAAGGGGTTTTAGTGTTGACATGGAGCTTTGTCTAATATTTAACATTCCCCTTCCCTTCAAACAAGTGTTTTCCTTAAAACTTGACTAACTGTAGGTGTTTTTGCATGAATAACTCATCTTCCCATGGTGACTCTTCCATTGGTAGGTTCTTCCATTTGACAACATACGTAGTAGTTGCTTACTAATCTTTTTTTTAAGGATTATTTCTTATTCTAGTATGATTCTCCCTTCTTCTATGATAAAATAATTTGTATTGAGATGTTCTTAATGTTTACCTTCTTTAGGTAAGAAAAATGGAAGACTAGATGCATGCATGAAGATGTGGGTAACTCCAATTCGTAAGCCATACTTCCAATCCTTTGCGACATCATTTGAGGGCCATAATACTTACATCCTAATTTATTGTCCTTCTTTTGTTTCTTGAGGAACATTTTTTTATATGGTTGTAGTCACAAAAATAGCCATCCCCTCACTTCAATTTCCCTTTCATTGCAATGTTAATTTGCTTGTTGTTTCATCCTAGTTTTGTTATAACTAGGTTGTCCATCAATAGATTGAAAATTCCCTATTGATGCCTTATGTGGTCCTCCACTACTTGAACCTTTGTAGTCCCTTTCAAGGGTCATGTGATGGATGGAGTATCATATCCATAAAATTCCAGGAATGGGGATATTTTTGGTGAAGTATGAAAGGATGAATTATACCACCATTTTACCACAACCACTTGACCCATTATGTTTTCTTAATAGATGGAAAAAAATGAACACACCTTCCCTAAAATTGATCCAAAATCTTGGTTTTCCCATTAGATTAAGGTTGGTAAATGGACTTATGTGCCAATTGTAAACAAGAAAATAATGAAATCCAAAATTTCTAGCGAAAATTGGATCTCTATCGCCTATAATAATATTGGGGATTCCATGTAGTTTTGGAAATATTTCCTTAAAATTTATGGCTATTGTACTTGATTTAAGAGGATGCCAAAGAGAGAGAGAAAATGGCCATACTTTGTGTGGTCATATACTATTACCATGATGGAATTCTGTTGACGGTGCTGGAAATACGTCAACCAATGGGATATCCCCAATAAGAAATCCCAATCAGACCTCACATCATTTGGTGTAGGAGTCTCATCCGGTATAAAGGCCCAGTTTCCAATTCATGATGGGCTGAGGTACAATCTCTGCGCAGTTTTGAGAGATAGTGAGTTCGGCTAAAGGAGGGGCCACTATGGAATATTTATGCGTAGTTCGAGAGAGGAAGGATGACTGACTTCTGCACAGTTCTGGGAGACAGTGGGTTAGGATGAGGGGAGGAAAAATAAAAACAAATTCTGTACAGCCATAGAAAGGAAGGTTGACTAAAAGGATTGTGCAATTCTAGAAGGGAAGGCTGACTGAAAGAATTGTGCAATTCTGGAAGGAAAGACTGGGTCTTGGGCTCAGAAATTGCATAATGCAACAGTCCTAAGGGGCATGCAATACAAATTTTACAGATCTAGGGGTCAAGGTCATAGCCTGTTGACTATAACTATGCAATGCATAGTCCAGGCAGGCTGGGTGAAACCAAGTTGAAGGGCTGAGGAGATTCTTCGAAAAAGGCTAAGTGTTGGACCAGTGAAACTGACAGGTGAAGTGATGGAGCTTAGAATGTGTCCTAACACTTAGAATACTTGATGACTCAACAAAATTGATCACCCATGACACATGAACAACAATTTTTCTTGTGTTTTCCAACTTCATGACCAGTTACGACATGTGTGACACCTAAGATAAACTTTATGACAACCTTGACAACACTTGTGAGACATCGCTCAAAACTTTGTTAATGAGTGTGACAAGTGTTTACATGGTTAGGAAAATTCATAAACAAAAATATGAGCCCTTGAGACCAAAAGAATGAGTTTATGCATAAAGTGTGACAACCAGCATGCAAAAATTCAACATCTTGCCTATCTTGCAAAAGGGAGTGAAATACTTAGGGAAAACACATGGAATGACTTTCAATGTTTGCGACCATACCTATCATTGAAGACATAATGATATGAAAATGATAAATTGTTCTTCATATTACACTAAGAGGTGCATTTCAAGTTCATGAAAGATGTGATTTGTTTTCCGTACCTACCCTCCAAATGGTTGTGAATGAGATTGAGTCTTCATGTAGTCCTAATGTTTGATCTTCTATCATACCCCGAGATTCCTTAGTCTTCTTATATGATGCTTATATTTTCTCCTCAACCCTTTAAGTGTCATCTAGCATGTCCTCATTCTTCATCATCTTACCATAGCATGGTATAATTACTGTATCTATAATCCACTCATGATAATATGACATCAGTTTGATAAACCCCTCGCCTAAGATAGATCACTTGGATTCATGAAATGGGTTGACACTAAGTGAAAGGTCAGGGGAGAAGGCCCAATGACTACGTAATTGTGTAGTTCAAGCAGCCAAGGGTCGAGCTTGATCATTGAGAATGCACAGTGCGTAGCTCAGACCAGACTAAGGGAAATTTCTGCACAATCCTTATTAAGGGAAACTTTTTCACAATGCCCATTGAGGAACAAAATTGCGTAGTTCAAGTGGGTAGTGGATGTTATGGGATGGGACCTTGGGAGGAAAACCTTCACAGTTTCAGGAGGCAAGGGGTACTAGGCATCTAAGGGCTTGAGGGAAAAAACTGCACAGTTTCTGGAGGTAGTGAGCTCTATGTTGGGCATGGAATCCCCCCACAGCAGGTTTTGGGGCTCAAAGCCCAAGTTTTGGTCAAAGGTTTTGTAAGACTCCGCAAATTGCAGGCGCAGAGCGCGAAGTAGAGGTTAAAGTCATAGGGTTGTCCGCCCTAAAGTAATGTAATGTAATGTAAAGTCATGTCAGCCTACCCATGGTCCGCGGACCATGGCATTGTATAAATAGAGCGAGGCTCTAAGTTGTAAATATAGTGGATGATAGAGTAAGTAGCGAAGGAATGGTTCGATCTTAGAGTAGGATTCTAAGTGCCTTGGGTCGTACTGGTAGAAAGAGGCTCTGCAGTTGAGTGTGCAAAGGTCTAATAGAGTCCTCAGCTGAGTGCGCGGACCCCTGCAGCTAAGTGCTCGGGGCGTTGTCGAGTCTGTAAGCGGGATTAAAGATTAATAAAGAGAAGTTGATTCTTATTTCTGGGTATTTTTTGTGCATTATCTTCTTTATGTTTGTATTAGTTTATGTATCGCGCACACTGATATGATTGCTGAATATATTGTAATAACCATAAATCTTACACATACAAGTTAAGTAATTGGTTAAGTAGCAAGAGACTTGGGTATTATACGGGTCGCACCCCGAGTAGGGCTGCACAGAAGCCACACCACAGGTTGTGAAGGGATAGCAAGCGCGCGTAGCGACAGGTCAGACCACGGACCTCCAGAATCCCATCAGACATCCCAAGGGTGCAGAAACCTGGTTCTATCACCCTCTCATACTACTTCAGGTGAGACCTCAGTCTGCTCTCCGTGAACTGTTGCCGAAAGGGCCAATAGTGCCGGGATTTGCTTGGCTAAATCACCTCTGAACCTTGGTTAGGCCCATACAAGCCAAAAAATGGTTCCGTTGCCGAGACTGGGATCTACATAAAGGATGTATGATGTCGTGCCACTGGAATCCTACAAAGAAAGAAATTGAAGAGTGGTTGGACAAGAATATTCATGAGTGCGCGGCGCAGGAAAACAGAAATCTGCGAGTATCTAAGGAACAGTGGTCGGATCGCTACTTTTACACTGAAATCCACGAAATTTTCTTTGCATATTTTCCGTCTGAGCTATATGAGTGGATCACGATGTTAGCAGACAACCAGGGAAGGTGTAGGCTTGACAAACCAATAGTGTGGACTCCGGAACTAGTGCGTAGAATAAAAGCCTCAGAAGACAAGATAGCATGAGCTGTGGACCACAGGCTCGACCGAATAATAGGAGGATTTATCACTGAGTTTGTGGTAGACATGACCATCAGCTACAGTGAGGCAGAGCGACGTTTTCTCAAGGGACTGCGAGGTAAGTATATTAAATATTTGAACACTTGGATTAAGATGCTATTGTGTTAAAAGCGGGTTATGCGAATAAATTAATGTTGGGACTACGCGAAGCAGAAAGATATACAGAAGAAAAAGTAGTGAGGAGTTGGAAAACAGTCCCTTAATTTCATCCTCATGGGAAAAGCGAGGAGGAGCTCGTGAAAGTCTCTCTGATAAGTGCGGTCAGTTTGATAAGATAGAGAATTCAACTTTTACCACCCCCACCCACACTGCCACCCATTTCAGCCTCCTCACCTCCATCTCCACCCACTCCACCTCCACCACCACCGCAACTCAATATGGCAAGTTGATGTTCAGAGGAGTAGGAAATGAAGATCCGAACCAATTCTGGTCAGTGGTAAGAGAAGTATGGGAAGCACATGGCATCGTGGATCATAATATTAAAAAGGCTACGCTGGTGAGTGCGCTGCAGGATCACACATTAATGTGGTATATCAAGCATTCTAATGACCACTCGAACACAGGAATTGCAAAGATCCAAACCGCGTTGAACAGGGAATTTAGCAGGCCAAAATTAGAGACACAATCAATCATTGGGTTTAAGGAGATTACGATGCTCCCGGGCGAGACCCCCTGGGATCTGGACCAAAGGCTGAAGAGTATGATCCACGAAGCCAATATGATGTTAACAGATGCACAACATCGCACATGGTTTGTGGCCTCACTTACACCACACTTAAGGACAACGTTGTCACAGTAAAAACTTTCCACCCAGGCTGAAGCATTGGAGATGGCAATGAGATTGCATGAGACCCCTATACAAGACCCTGGGTTGGGAGTCCAACAAATCCACGTGCAACTGCAGAATCTGTGTCTGGAGATGCAAATTTTGAAACAGGATAGGACAACTCGGTTGGAGGTGCGTGAGGAAGTATGGTGCATAAAATGCAAAGGCCAAGGGCATGACAAGGACCACTGTCCAGTGTTCATGAACTACTTGGCAAGGGGAGGGCCAATGCCATTAAGACCAGAGGCATAGGCGGGGCCGAGCGTAGCGTCTACATTATGGTGTGTAATCTGCCAGATAGGAGGAAAACATGCCACGGATAATTGTCATATGTTGCAGGAGTATACGTAGACATCCCAACAATTTTTTTGTAATTTCTGCAGTTCGGTAGGCCATGACGAATGCACCTGCCGAAGCTATGAACTAATGATGGATTAAAATCTTGCCTATAGGCTACAGACCAAAACGCGAGCCCTCAACCCAAATGCAGGGATGGTGCGTGCTGGGTTTTGGGGCGCGGTCGAGGTCGAGGTGGAATGGGACCAGGAAGGGGTCGCGGATAGATAATTTGTTACAATTGCGGACGGCCAGGGCATTATGCCTGGGATTTAACGAACCCAACTAGGATATCATGTTGGTACTATAATCAGTTTGATCATGAGGTAGAATATTTCCCTTCGCTGATAGCGAATATGCATGAAAGGGGGTACTCCAGCCCCCTCCAACCTAGAATTTACAAATGATGAGGTCTGAACCGCGCGAAGAAGACCCAAACGTAAACATGATTCTCAGGAGTGGTATGGCCATGGGAGATGATAAAGGAAAGCAGTCTGTTAGTGTCAGTCTTTGCAGCCTTCCACCAGCAATCAAACATGCTCTTACAAACTGGTCTTAGGGTGTCAAAGTCAAATTTTGTCATTTCAGTGAGTCTTTGAGTAAAATTTGGTCACTAGGTATTAGGTCTAGGATTGTTTCATTCCTTCCTAAGTTCTCCAAGTGTTGGTCCATGTCACCATTCAGCTGAGTGTACCATCATTCAAAGAGTTGTCATCATTATTTCAAGTTCCAATGGGTCATTTTACACCTTGTTTGTGCTTCAGTTGTGCTTAGGTAAGGCTCATTTCCCTCTCCTACGGTTTTGAAGGTAATTTTTCTTGGATGGTCAAATCATCAACAAAAACTTGTATCCTGATGCTCATACACCTTCCCCTGTCTTTAATATACCTTCTTAAACACTTCCCATCACTGATATCTCAAATTCATCATTTTCCCACAAACCCTAGCCTACTGCTACAATTTGACACTTTTCTAGGTTAGGCCTATGTTTTTCCCTTTTGGACCCCTTCCCCTCACTCAATCCTTGAAATTACACTTTCCCCTGCTTCCTAACATCCCTCCCTACTTCCAAAAATTTTCTCAAGAATTTAGAAGCCCCTCGTCCCCTTCATTTGCCTTCATTTCTGCAAATTCCATGTTCCACATATCGGGATAGGTTTTATTGAAATGATGTTTCTGAGAACAAAAAGATGAATTTGACAAAAGTGAGAGAGGTTTTTGTCCATAATAGACCTAAGATGAAAACCCTCCTTCAGTTTTTACACAGGTCTCATGGTTTGGGAGAAATGTCCAAAACATCATTTGCCTCAGGAGAGTTGATGCCCTTCTGGAGTGACCTTGGTAAAATCAATTTGTCTCCTAGATGGAATGTCCAAATGACTTTATTGATGGGTAAAATGATAGCTAGACACCACGAGATTTCTAGTGAGCTATCATGAGCTCAATTTGGAGTTGAGGAAGACCTACAACAGTTGACTGAAACAGCACTCTGCATTTTGGCAACCTCATTCTTCACATTTTGACCAGTCTTGGGAGATTGAGCTTTTGTCAGGGACAATGAGCTCCAAATTGGAACATTCAAGATGTTCTAGAAAGTAGACTTGACAATATTTCCAACAAGATATCCCACGCTCAATTTGGACATCAGGAAGGCAGTCAAAAGTCATCTTGAAGTGGCTTTGCGCGTTTAGGAAGTGGCACTGTGAGTTCAGGAGGTGGCTCAACGCGCAACGCCAATGGTGTTGCGCTTTTCTTAGGGGCATCCAATGGAAAAATGGCTTGAATTTTTGGATTCAAAGCACTGCGTACATGCATCCTATGGATTTGCTAAGTTTTTGTGGCAGGACTGGTCCACCAAAAGGTAAAAAAAAAAACCATAAAAATGACCTTTCTGCTACTTTTTGGACACACAGAAGTAGTCTTGGGAGAATCAAATTTTGAGGGGTAAAATGAGCCTAAAATTAAGTATTCTAGGTGTTCTGGAAAGTAGACTTGAATACCTTTCCAATGGGCTATCATGATCACAATTTGGATGCCAGGAAGGCCTCCAAAAGGGACTTGAAAGTGGCGCTACGTGTTGGACCAGTGGCGCTGCGCATAGAGCAGATTTGCACAGGATAGCTATTTTTCCATTTTTTGACTATGTTCATGGATTTTCTCTCATGGAGGATGTTTTACTATAGTAAATGATGACTTGGCTTGTAAATATGATGGGTAATTAGTAGTATAGGGTAGATTCATTAGATTAAAAGTCAATTTGAGCTTAAATGAATAAGTTTTTTCACTTTTAGAGGCAAGTTGTTAAGAAGCTTATAGTCCAGTTTCTTGTTCATAGTTGGTTAGATTAGCCCCTCATCTTAGGGATTTGACCCTTGAGGATGGGAGGAGCTTGAAACAAAGCCTATATCTTCTTCTTCTTTCTCATTGTAAAGGGTTGGACTCAGCTAAATGCTTATGCCTTGATTATACGTCATTTTGTAGCAGTTTAGCGGGAGATTAATAAGAATTGCAGCTATTTTTATGGGATCCATGTGGTATGGAGTTTCAGTACAGTTTTTCCTTTTGTGATCATATGTTAGTATGTTTTGTGTATTTTGTTAATCATTTCATTGCTTTTAAGTGAATGCTTTCAAGTTGATAGGCAAAATTCATTACATCAGTGCTCTGCTTTGGGAAAATATTCACCATTATATGTTTTCTACAGTTTGGGAAGGATCCATGGTTATCACATGCTCTTCCTAGCTTCTCACCAGTCTTAAACAGCTCACCCATCAAGCCCTAGAGTGCTAAACCTTATGCCTACCTTGCCCCATTGAACACCCAGCAATTTTGATCTAATTCCCTATACCTAAATTGTCCAGCTCCTCGTGATCCAGCAAAACCACTTCAAAATCTAATCAAAACTTCGTGCTACAATACCTAGCCTAAAATCCTTTTCCCGATCAAGTCATCTTGGCTGAGATTTACGGAGAGAGCCCTATATCGACCTAGTAGGGCTAGCTACTTGGCTAAGCGTGGTTTGTGGTTACCCTGGTATTTCCTTCCTTTAGCCTGAAGTTCAATCCAAGTGATAACATAGTGGCGACCATACTGGGAAGCTTAGTTTTATGTTCCTTAGCAAAATGTGTCAAGTTAAGATCTGATTATTGATGGTGGACAACGATCAGACACAGGAAGGCTGAAATCATTCACCTGACGACTCTAAATTAGTTTCGAGATCAAATCCTAGGACTCCACTGGAGGATGAACCTGACTAGCAGAAACATGAAAGGAAAATATGGAAAGATCAGGTATTCAAGTTGGAATTTCATCCAAGACATTATGTTCTTTGTTATAAATTATTTCTTCTCTTTTCCCGCGAATTTCAATAAGGTTTTACAAAGTATACTATATTTGAGAAAATATCCTTGACCTGCATGTGATTCCTTCCCTTTGAAGATTGTGAATACAAAATATTAGCATGCCTTTGATCTTGATCAAGACCCTTCTTCTGAATCTTGTGATGACCATCTTCAAACTGATGACCCTCAAGAGATCAAGAATAATTCTACAGCTTTGGAATATACTCCTATGCCTTGTAAAATTCCAGATAGATACAAGCCTCTGATTTTACCTCCTATATCCCATGCTTTCCATAAAAATCATTAACTATATGTACCAAGATTTGATGGTGAATGTGACAACATCACTGCTGAGAGACATGCACTGAATTTTGAGTCTTTTCTTGACATTTTTGAACTTGATGAAGAGGATGTTAGTATTAGGATTTTTGCTCTTTCTTTTCAAGGCAAAGTCAAGAGTTGGTTCAAAACCCTGCCTGATGCAAGCATCTCAGATTTCCAGCAGTTCGTCAAAATTTTCCTCAACAAGTGGGTGGTCAAACAAAATCCTTTCTTGATTCTAGAAGAGTATAACCAACTAAAAACACTGCCAGGGGAGACAGTACAACAATTTTCTACCAGGTTTAACCAAGTCTATTTTTCGATGCCTGCTAATGTAAGGCCTCCTCCTGGATCTCCTCTCTTACACTACCCGGAAGCCTTTGATCCGGAAATAGAGTTTTAGCTGAGGGAAAGGAACCTTGCGACACTTGAAGAGATGCAAAATAGTGTAGTAGATGTAGAGGTTAATTTGTTGATCAGAAGGGCAAAGTTGAAGGAAGAAAAGATGAAGAACATAGATCTAGAGGAATCGACATCTTTAGAGGTAAAGCTCGACATTTTGGTAAGTGCAATGGAAGAGATGATGCAAATATCACCATAAGGAATGAGTATGATGTTCAATAACATGGCTTGCTAATTGAAGAAAAACAAGTTGTTGATCCAAAACGTTTTCTTTCTTATCCCAGTTGTCATAGATCTGATAATGATTGTTTTATAGATCATCTTGGAGAAGAGAGATCTGTTGATCTGACATGTATGCTTGATGATGTGTTTTATACTAATGATTTTCCTAAGTTTGATCAGTATGATGATGATTATGTTCTCAAAACAGAATCTAATCTTCCAGACAAATCAGCAGCTGGGTTGTGGAAGGAGGAAGTTCACTTTCAGCAGCTCGAATACAGTGATCAGCCGATGCTTATCAGCTATGGAAGCGAGGAGGAAAGTGCAGAAAATTTTGAAGTGAAGGATATTTGCCTCTTTGTTTTACTTCGTTTCAGTTCATCAAAGACAACTTTCATGCAACCAGAAATCAACCGTCGATAAGTTTTGATATGGACCATCTAGAGGGCAATGAAATCCTTGTTCAAGACTTCCCATATCTAGATTTGCAACCCTCGAATGCCATTGAATGTCAAGTTGTAGATGAAGACTTGGAAGCTAAAACATATGATCAAATGATGCAAGATGATTTCGTACCATTATGTTTTGAATCATTTCAGTTTTTGAAGGGAAATTTGCATAGTATATCTTCAATAAAGGATGAGAAGCCTGTAGAAAATCATGCAATCTCATTGGAACCAATAGAAAATGGGTTGCAACAGTCTTTTCAAGTTTTTCACGATCCAATAGTTGATGTGTTGGATGATATCTGCAGTCAAAGTCCTCCATTAGCTAACTGTGAGCTTGAAAAAAGTATTGATACAAACTTGATCCGATAGTTGGTTTCTTTGTCATTTTCAGCAGGAGTCTCGTCACAAAACTCAGATGAAAGTTTGCATTCATGGTATGAGGAGAAGCAAAGTAATCCATTGGATGGGCTAAGTCCCAGTGCACATGAATTTCAAGATCCTTATGTAGTATTTTTGGAGTCAGATAGAGCATCCATATTATTCAATCTGGGAAAATTTGGATATGTTTACAAGTTTTCATGGGAGTTTCATTTCAGTAGTTCTCTCTTCTTTGTCATAAACAAGCACTTGCGAAGAATTCAAACAGTAGCCAAAATTATTACTTGGTTGCATTGTTGTTTCATTTCACTTGATCAGGTGATGAATGGAACAGTTAGAGTAGGTTTTATTGATAAAGCTCCATTTTGAGCATCTTTTCTAGTTTTCCAGTTGTGTTTTAGTATTGAGTCAGTTTTTATTTGAGTAAAAGTCAGTTTGTGTTTTTGAGTCATCAGTATTCAGTCATGTATTTCAGATTGAGTTTTTTTTACTCCACGCCCAATGGATAAGGCTACTTGGTCTACGGTGTTCTTGGCATCTCCAAGGAGCTACCATCCCCAATGGAACCAATGTTAGTGTCAGTCTTTGTAGCCTTCCACCAATGATAAAACATGCTCTTACAAATTAGTCTTAGGGTGTCAAAGTCAAATTTTGTCATTTCAGTGAGTCTTCGGTAAAATTTGGTCACTAGGTATTAGGCCTAGGATTGTTTTCACTCCTTCCTAAGTTTTTCAAGTGTTGGTCCATGTCACCATTCAGCTGATTGTACCATCATTCAAAGAGTTTCCATTATTATTTCAAGTTCCAATGGGTCATTTTACACCTTGCTTGTGCTTCAGTTGTGCTTAGGTAAGGCTCATTTCCCTCTCCTAGGGTTTTAAAGGTAATTTTTCTTGGATGGTCAAATCATCAACAAAAACTTGTATCCCAATGCTCATACATCTTCCCCTATCTTTAATATACCTTCTTAAACACTTCCCATCACTGATATCCCTCAAATTCATGATTTTCCCACAAACCTAGCCTACTACTACAATTTGACACTTTTGTAGGCCAGGCCTGTGTTTTTCCCTTTTGGACCCCTTCCCCTCACTCAATCATTGAAATTACACTTTCCCCTGCTTCCTAACATCCTTCCCTACTTCACCAAAGTTTCTCAAGAATTTAGAAGCCCCTCATCCCATTCATTTCCCTTCATTTCTGCAAATCCCCTATTCTACATATCGGGATAGGTTTTATTGAAATGATGTTTCTGAGCAAGAAAAGATGAATTTGAAAAAATTGAGACTGTTTTTGGTCAATCATAGACCTAAGAAGAAAAACCTCCTTCCGTTTTTACACAGGTCTCAAGGTTTGGGAGAAATGTCCAAAACATCATTTGCCTTAGAAGAGTTGATGCCATTCTGGAGTGACCTTGGTAAAATCTAGTTTGCTCCTAGATGGAATGTCCAAATACATTTTTTGATGAGTAAAATGATAACTAGATATATATATCTTTCCAATTAGCTATCATGAGCCCAATTTTGGATTTAGTAAAACCTCCAAATGTTGACTGCAACAACACTATGCATTTTGGCAGCCTCATTCTGCACATTTTGACCAGTCTTGGGAGATTGAGATTTTGACAGGGAAATTGAGATCCAAATTGGAAACATCAAGATTTTTCGGAAACTAGACTCGAAAAGCTTTCCAACAAGCTATTTGACACTAAATTTGGACATCGGTAAGGCAGTCAAAAGTCATCTTGAAGTGGCACTGCGCATTCAGGAGGTGGCTCAACGCGCAATGCCACTGACGCTGCGTTTTTCCTAGGGGTATCCAATGGAAAAATGGTTTGCATTTTTGGATTCATAGCGATGATTACATGCATCCTATGGATTTTCTAAGGTTTTTGGGCAGAACTGGTCCACCAAAAGGTCAAAAAACACCCTAAAAATGACCTTTCTGCCACTTTTTGGACACACAGAAGCAGTCTTAGGAGAATCAACTGTTGAGGGGTAAAATGAGCTTAAAATTAAGAAATTCCAAATTTTTTGGCAAGTAGACTTTAATACCGTTCCAATGAGCTATCATGAGCTCAATTTGGATGCCGAGAAGGTCTCCAAAAGCAACCTGAAAGTGGCACTACGTGTTGGGCCGGTGGCATTGCACGTAGGGCAAATTTGCACAGGATGGATATTTTTCCATTTTTTTATTGTGTTCATGGATTTTCTCTCATGGAGGATGTTTCACTATGGTAAATGATGACGTTTTTTGTAAATATAATGGGTAATTAGTAGTAGAGGGTCGATTCATTATATTAAAAGTCAATTTGAGCTTAAATGAATCAGTTTTTTCACTTTTAGAGGCAAATTGTTAAGATGCCTATATTCCAGTTTCTTGTTCAAAGTTGGTTATATTAGCTCCTCATCTTAGGGATTCAACCCCCAAGGATGGGAGGAGGTTGAAACAAAGCCTATATCTTCTTCTTCCTTCTCATTGTACAGGGTTGGACTCCGTTGGATGCTTATGCCTTGATTGTACATCATTTTGTAGCAATTTAGCAAGAGATTAATAGGAATTGCAACTATTTTTATGGGATACATGTGGTATGGAGTTTTAGTACAGTTTTTCCTTTTGTGATCATATTTTAGTATGTTTTTTTTATTCTTTTAATCATTTCATTGCTTCTAAGTGAATGCTTTCAAGTTGATAGGCAGAATTCATTACATTAGTGCTCTGCTTTGGGAAAATATTCACCATTATATGTTTTCTACAATTTGGGAAGGATCCATGGTTATCACATGCTCTTCCTAGCCTCTCACCATTCTTAAACACCTCACCCATCAAGCCCTAGAGTTCTAAACCTTATGCCTACCTTGCCCCATTGAACACCCTGCAATTTTGACCTAATTCCCTAGTCCTAAACTGTTTAGCTCCTCCTAATCCAGCAAAACCCCTTCAAAATCCAATCAAAATTTCATGCTACTATACCTAGCCTAAAATCCTTTTCCCGATCTAGTCATCTTGGCTGAGATCCTTACGAAGAGAGCCCTCTCCCGACCTAGTAGGGCTAGCTACTTGGCTAAGCGTGGTTTTTGGTTACCCTAGCATTGCCTTCCTTCAGCCTGACTTTCAATCCAGGTGATAACACAGCCAGAAGATAGCGTGTGGGTTCACAAGGCTCCTACAAAGGAACCCAAGTTTGACCTAGAATGTGCGAAGGAGACATTCATGGAAGCTAAGAACAGCTTCATGGAGGCCTCCACTTCAGGTAGTAAGGATCAACTAGAACCAGGGATGGATCCTTCAATGCACACTACCTTTCTGGAGACATGCATGAAACTGCTGTGCGGCAACAAGGCAATCAAAGGGCTACAAGAACTTATCACTAGGTGTGCGGGGTTAGGAGAAATGTGCGTGGTCGAAAACTTGGAAAGAATGCATTACGCACAGGAAGGGAGATGAGGTTGACTGTGCAAATAGGCGAGTACGAAATGGATCAAGTAATCCTAGATATGGGTTCGAACACGAATGTACTACCAAATAAAACATGGGAACGCATGGGCAGACCCACGTTACAATGGTCCCCTATTCAGTTACGAATGGCGAACCAGCAGAAGATTTTTCCCATGGGAAGATTGCAAGGGTTGACAATCAATATTGAAGGCGTGAGCGCATAGGAAAACTTTGAAGTGATAGAGACGATGAAAACAATCCCTATCCCATGCTACTAGGAATAGACTGGGCCACCGATATGAACGGAGTCATAGATCTGAAGAAGCGCAAAATAATCTTTGAAAAAAAGTCGCTACGCGTAGTAGTACCGCTATATCCAGCCGAAGGAGTGCGATACACCAAATCGATGCATAATGATGATAGTGATGACAATCTCGACTGTATCTATAAGATAATTGCACAAGGAGAGGATTTCATGGGAGTGCGAAAGCTCCTGCACTCGAATTCAGACGAAGAGATAGAGCGATGGCAAAATTGGTTGCACGAAGTAACAACACTGAACTGCAACATGATGATCAGGTCATTGTGTTGCGTAACGATAGAGGAAAGGGAGCTCCCAACATATGATGGATTGTCAGTGGTGGATGAATTTCTGAGAAAATTTGAAAGTGCAGTACCAGAACAATAGCGGTTCATTGCGATGAAGTGAGCATTGCGTGCAACACTCGCAAGATGGTGGGGTATGCATCAAGGAACTTTTGAAGACTGGCGCGGATGCAGAAGGATGATGCGCCTATGGTTTGGAAAACCCCAAGTATGACTAGTAGACAAATATGATGGACGAGATGATCCACGCACCTCGCGAAATGGACCAAGGTCTACGGGGAAGAGCCACAGCCTGAATGGGTGCACTTATTCTACCATACCCTGCACGTCATACCCATGAATTGGTATATGGAGACAGAGCTACGCCATGGTACAAGTGTATGGGATGTCTTGCGTGAGGGATTCTTGTTAACATTCACATTTGAATATCATTGGTCAGATACTGTTGACGATGCACTACAAGCAGTGAAAGCCACTATCTTTAAAATACCACAGGAGCCAATGGGTGTACTTCAGCCAGAATGGGAGATACAGTTAAGCAGTGAATTGGAGTGTTATAACGTGAATGTTGAGGAGGAGGATGAGGACCCATGAAACATTAACATTTCAGAAACTGAACGCTCTCGTGAGATTCGCGGACCATCACTTAAAGACCCCGACATCACCGCGTCACTAAAGACGAAGCAGGTCAACATTGGAATAGAGGCAGAACCAAAATACACAATTCTTGGGGACTATTGGGATGATACCATGGTCGATAAGGTTTCTGAATTACTCTACGAATACCAAGAGTTGTTCCCAACCAAAATTACGGACTTAAAAGGGACCGTGGGTGATTTTGGGATGATGAAGATCACCTTGAAACCCAACGTGAAGCCAGTTAATAAGCAGCCTTACTACTTGAATCCAAAGTATAAAGAAAAGGTCTACGACGAATTAGACAAAATTCTCACAGCCGGAATTATTGAACCAGTGGAAGAATCCGACTGGGTGAGTCCTATGGTGGTACAGGAGAAAAAACAGAAGGGTGAAATAAGAATATGCATAGACCTCAGGAAGCTGAACGATGCCTGTGTACATGATCCATTCCCAACACCATTCATAGATGAAGTACTAGAGAATGTTGGTGGTCAGGAAGCATACTCATTCACGGATGGATTCACAAGGTACCATCTAATGAAGATCACGCCAGAAGATAGGAGAAAAATGACATTCGAAACAGAATGGGGATGCTTTAAATACATCGTGATGTCATTTGGACTGAAGAATACACCAACTATATTTTCGCACATTGTGGTAACCGCGTTCAAATAATACATCCACAAATTTTTGGAGGTCTATCTGGATGATTGAACTGTTTTTGGATTAGTTAAGCACCATGTAGCAAGTTTACGTTTGATGCTGGATACTTGCCGCCAACACTAGATTGCGTTGAACTTGAAGAAGAGCACATTCCTCGTTCCCTTTGGAAACCTGCTGGGACATGTGGTCTGCAAACAAGGATTGATGGTGGACCCTGCAAAGATTGTCATTGTCCTTAATTTGGAAGCATTGCGAAGTGTTAAACAACTGCGCACTACCTTGGGACACACTGGATACTATAGGAAGTTCATCAAAAGTTATGCCTAGATAACCATGCCGATGGAAAAGCTATTGAAAAACGACGTTACATATTGCTGGAATAATGATTGCATGTAGATTTTGGATGTCCTGAAGGGGAAACTGGCCTTCGCGCCAATCCTTGTGTTCCGAAATGGGACGTGGAATTTCATGTACATGTTGATGCGTCATGTATCACGTTAGGAGTTGTACTCACACAAGAAGGCGCGGAGGGTGTATATCACCTAATTGTGTTTGCAAGTCAAAGATTGTCCAAAGCTGAAAAGAACTACTCTACCGCCGATCGGGAGGGGTTGGCAATGGTGTACGCACTCTAAAAATATTGACACTATTTACTAGGAGAACATTTCAAGATGTATACTGACCATTCCACGTTGAAATACCTAGTGAACAGGCCTGTTTTGGGGAGGCGCATATGTAGATGGATTTTACTATTTCAAGAATATGATTTTGAGGTCATAGTCAAGCCGGGACGCTTAAACGCCAGACCAGACCACTTTTCATGAATTGAGATGGGTGAGGAACCAAAAAATTTGGAGGAAGGGCTACCCGATGCACAACTCTTTGTAGTGAGCGTCGCGGACGGACACTTCAAAGGTACAATCCATTTTATAACAACAGGGACTGCGCTGAAGGAGTACTCAATCCAACAGAAGAAGGAACTGCTGGTGTGTGCGGCAGACTTTTCTGTCATCGTGGGGCACCTCTACAAAATGGACAATGATGAGATATTGCAAAGCTACATACCTGAATTTGAACGCGGTCAGGTCCTCACGGAAGCACATGGGGGTGCTGCAGGAGGACACTATGCAAGACGCGCGACCGCACAAAAGATTCTTCGCGCAGGATTATGGTGACCGACCCTGCACCAGGATTCGAAGGTGCACTGTAAGGCCTGCGATATATGTCAAAGGACAGGAAAACCGTCACGAAGGGATGAGATGCCACTAAATCGCCAAATGACACTGCAGTCGTTTGAGAAATGGGCGATTGACTTCGTGGGCCTGATCAAACCTCAAGGAAAGACGGGTGCACACTACATCATCACTGTGACAAAATACCTGACACGATGGACGAAAGCACAACTGGTCAAGGACTGCACGGCCACTATGACTGCAAATTTTTTGTTTGAAAACGTGTTGACACAATTTGGCTGTCCGAAAATCTTAATGAGCGATCGCAGAATACATTTCTTGAATGAAACCATCAGAGCGGTCACAAACGAGTTCCAGGTGTATCATCATAAAAGTACACCGTACCACCTACAGGCCAATGGAATAGTAGAAGCATTCAATAAAATACTGGAGACTGCGTTGACCAAAGTATGTAACTCGCAGCAAAATGACTGGGACCTACGCATACTTGTTGTGTTATGGGCGTACAGGAAAATGTGTAAGAAATTGACGGGACAGACACCATTTCGGTTGGTCTATGGTACGGAAGCAGTCATGCCGCTAGAATACATCGTCCCTAGTCTGTGAATAGCAACGCTCAGAGGCATGACGGACCGTGAAGCTCTAGAAGAAAGGCTCACACAATTAGAAGAACTCAAGGAAGAACGGTTTTTGGCTGGATTTCATCAACAAGTATAAAAGCGGCGTGAAAAAGACTGGCACGACCGCCATATCAAGTTGCGCACTGATCTGAAAATCACCCTTGAGTGACCTCAGTTAATTAATTAATGAATGAAGGTATTACAGACTCATGTACTGGTGTGTGTCTATGTCATTTTAGGCAACTGATCGATCAAATTGCAAAATACACAAACATGGGAAATATGGAAAACAACAGAGAAACACAGTAAGCAAAGACAAGAACACAACAATTAATAAGGAGTTCACCCTATCATCTAGGGCTACATCTCCGGTCTAGCTTTTAGTGGTGGCCTTCTTTTATTGTGTCTTTAAAGCAGAGAATTACAATGAGGAGCTCAACCTGAGTCTCCTGAAACAGAATTGCTTGGCAGGGTGGTTCTTGGATCCCCCAAGCCACTATAGTGCACTGACTCTTTTCCTTACTAGCTCTTGACCTCTCTAGTCTTTAATGGGAGGGGCACAATGCAGTGCTCAGTTCCTCAACAAATCCTCTCAGGGATGGCTCGATGCTGCCTTATGCTACAGGTCAGGTCGGCTCTCTGTCATTCTGCTCTTTGCTTCACTGTCTCTTCATTTTCTGTCTTCGTCTTCTTCTTTCTTTGGTTCTTCCTCTCGGTGTCCTCTCTCTATCTTTTGTTCTCTATTCATGGCTTTAAAGCCATTTTCTCTCATGACTGCTCGTTTCCTCTTCCGCCCCCATCAGATTGCCTACTGCTGCTCGCTTGGAGTTCCCTGTCTCGGCGTCATCATCAATGGCTCACAGGGAGTGGCCACTTGTCCTCCTACGAACTGTGCCAACTCTTCCTCATCGTTTCGGTTCTTTGGTCATGTTGGGAAATGACTCGTCCACCACCTTAGCGATCAAATCGGACCTCAAATCCTTATACATCACGGCCCAATCCCCTGTCAAATCTAGTTCTTTCATCGGGCGCGTTCTCAGTCGTTAGATCTGGAGCCGCCAGATCTGACGTCATTGGTTCATTTCGCGCGGTTGACTTGCTCGACCGTTAGCATGTGATGAGCAGTGGTTTTCTCTCTCCTTCGCCTGCCACGCGTCGGGTGCTGAATGGAATCGCTAGGTTTCAGCGAAATCCGCTTACTGCCCAAGGGTTCCCCCGATATACCGCCGATTTTGGAGCGCGAGTCACGCATTTAGCCTTTAGCGCTTTTCCCCATAGTTTTCCTGGCTTCCATGCAACCGAGCGCTCGGGGCCTCTCCTTCTTGAGGGGTTTTTCCCAGTGATGTGCGATTAAGCGCTAATCGCACATCAGAAACCGCCTCCTTTTCCTGATTTGGGCTTCCCAGGTGCTAGTTTTGCCTCCTGCATGGTCTCCATGGGCCTCGGTCAGCGCACTTTGACCGAGGTCCTTGTCGTTCCTCGCTGGCTGCCAACTACCACTGTTCAGAGGTATTCCTGATCACTCTATGCTCATAATTCTTTGAAGTCTATCATGTTTTGGTACAGCCATGGTGTTTTGATTATTCTTCATGGATCCAATTCAGATCACGGCCTTCCCACTGAAAAAGCTTTTGGACCACCCAAATTTGGTTTTCAAGCATCGACTAAGTGAGGGTACAATTGTCTCACTTATCCAATCTCTATCCACTTTGCACTACTCGACTTTGAACCCTTGAGTCCAATTCTGAGGTACTCAACATCTCCCCTGCGCGTCGTCCTCACCTTCCTGTCTAAAACTGTGTCTTCAATTCATTAAGATATTCAGGTAGCAAGTCATCAATAGAAGGCAATTGACTATGCTCTTCAAGATCCTCAATCAGTGAGGGTTCAAAAAATCTCAAGCAATCTGCATTTACGACTGAGTAGATGTGCATGTAAGCTGGTAGATCAAGGCAAAAACCATTCTCACCAATCTTCTCAAGCATCCTAAAAGGTCCATACCTGATAGGCTTTAGCTTATTACCTTCACCTTGCATTCTGCATTTGCTGATATACAGCCAGACTTGGTCACCAACCTGAAAACTATGCTCCATCCGATGCTTGTCATGCCTAGCCTTGTATTTGGCTAGGCTCTTTTCTAGCTGTTCCTGTACTCCCTGGTGGATCTCCTGGATTTGTTCAATGAACCTAGTTACCTTGTCCATATCACTATGTCCATCAACTGTGGTATCTTTACCAAAGAAAAAATCCAAAGGAGACCTTTGTGTGAAACCAAAGCAGGTCTCAAAAGGAGATCTCTGTGTAGAAGAATGTTTTGCTCTATTGTAAGCATGTTGCACATAACACAAATGTTCATCCCAAAGCTTAGGATGTTTGCTGCAATATCCTCTGAGTAAATGGATCACTGTCCTGTTAACTACTTCTGTCTAGCCATCAGTTTGTGGATGAAAAGTTGTGCTTTTCTTCAGTTTGGTGTCCATCAGTTCCCACAGACTTGATCAAAATTTTCCCACAAATCAGGTGTCTCGATAAGATACAATGGAAGTAGGTAGTCCAAAATGAACCCACACATGTTCAAAGAACAGTTTTGTAGTTTGTTCAGTTGTAATCTGTTTATTACAAGGTATCAAAATACACATTTTGTTGAACCTATCCACAACAACATATAGATAATCATGACCTTTCCTAGATTTAGGCAGTCCTCCAACAAAATCCATGGAAACACTTTCCCAAGGGTGAGAAGGAACTGGTAGTGGAGTGTACAAGCCTAGTTTTCTATTGCTGGGCTTTCTTTTAGCACACATAGTACACCCTCTTACATATCTAGAAACTATCTCATTCATTTTTGGCCAATAACAAAATCTTTGCAGTTGTGCAACTGTTTTACTTACCCCAAAGTGACTTGATATCAGAGAAGTGTGTGCTTCTCTAATTATCTTTACTCTCTCAGTTTGTGGAATGCAAAGTTTCCCACAATGGTATAAGAGTCGGTCCTTTACATGATAATCCAATTCTTCTACTCATTTGCCTTGACTCAAAGTTGCATATACATCTTTAAAGTCTATATCTTGAGCATATTGTTCAATGTAGCTTTCATGTAGCATAGAATTATGCTTAAGTATAGTAGATGCATTTATAATGGGTCTAGATAACATGTCTACAACTTTATTATGTATGCCCTTTTTATATCTGATGACTAAATGAAACTATTGTAGAAAACCCATCCATATGTAGTGTCTAGATTGCTACAACTTAATTTGGGAGTGTAGATATTGAAGTGGTTGATGATCAGTATGTATTACTATCTTTTTGCCCATTAAGTAATGTTTCCACTTTTTCACACTCTGAATTAATGCATACAATTCTTTATCATATCTAGGATAGTTAACTACTGCAGGATTAAAAGTCTCAGAATGATAACATATGGGTTTACCGTGTTGTGTCAACATTACTCCCATGGCCTAGTCACTGGCATCTATTTGGATCTCAAATGGTCTTTGCAGATCAGGAAGTGCTAGTACAGGTGTTGTACTAATCTTGTATTTTAAGTTGTTGAAGGCTTTCTGATGTTTGCTTCCACACTGAAACACCTTGTTCAATCCTATTAAAGCATGTAAGGGAGCTGCAATTGAGGAAAAGTTAGAAATGAACTTCCTCCAATACTATGCTGCCCCTAAGAAGCTTCTCACTTTTGCAGAAGACTTGTGTTTAGGCCAGTTTACAATGACTGCCACTTTAGAGGGATCTATTTTCAATTCACCACCCCCTACTATATGACCCTAATAATTTAGAGATGTTTTGCCAAATTCACATTTTCAAAGTTTAACATGAAGTTTTTCTCTTTTCAAAACATCTAATGTCTGCTTAACATGCTTTAAGTGTTCTTCCCACGTTTTACTAAAAATCATAATGTCATCCAGATACACAATAACAAAATCATCAAGAAAAGGTCTAAGTACATCATTCATTAATCTCATGAAAGTATCAGGAGCATTAGTTAAGCCAAAAGGCATAACCAACCACTCATACAATCCCTGCTTTGTCTTCAAAGAAATCTTCCATGCATCTTGTTCTGCAACCCTGACCTGATGGTATCCATTGTGCAAGTCTAGCCTGGTGAAATAAACAGCTTCTTTCAATTGATCCAAAATATCATCTATGCGAGGAAGGGGATAACAATTTTTTATTGTTATCTTATTCAGTGCTTGATAGTCAATGCACATTCTCCATGAGCCATCTTTCTTTCTCACCAAAACGATTGGTGACCCACATGGTGATGTGCTAGGCCTGATGAACCCTTTCTCGAGCAACTCCTGCACCTGCTTCTTGATTTCAGCATTCTCTAAAGCAGACAACCTGTACATTCCAATGTTAGGCAATGGAGCATCTTGCTACAAAATAATATCATGTACTATTTCCTTTTTGGGTGGCAGACCTTTAGGTTCTTGAAACAAGATATCATACTTTGAAACAACCTTTTCTAAATCAGCTTGCTGTTTAGCATTACAACCCTCAAATACATTGGTTTTTTCAGGTTTCTTTTCCTTTACAACCATCAGTAAGAATTGTTTGCATGAATTTATCATTCTTTTCATCTACCCTGAGTTTATGAGAGTATAATTATTCTTGAGCTTATGAGCTCTTACAAAGTATTTGATTCCATCTTTGACAAGTAGATAATTGTTCTCATCTCTATAGAAAATATCTTTTCTATCATACAAGTAAGGACTTCCTAAAAAAATTCCACATATATCCAAAGGAATTATGTCTAACTCAACCTCATCTACAAATGTTGACCCAAAAGAAAACTTGAGTTTGCACTGTTTAGTCACTTGTAGTTGTGGTTTATCATTCAACCATCCTAATGGGTATGGTTTCTTGTGAGATGTAGTTGCTAATCCCAATTTCTTTACAATTGCTTCAGAAATTAGATTTACTTGTGAGCCACTATCAAACAAAGTATCAATCTTTTGATGTTTGGAAATAACTCAAATATGGAAAATCTCATGCCTTTTTCTCTCATTTTCTTCATCAGTAATAGATTGTACATAATTACTAGTAGACGCTTCAGAATTATTACCTTTTATACATGTGGCTGTAATGGTTGTTTCATCTCCCGAGTTTGACCTCAAATCCTTCTGGATAGCTGCAACAGTCTTCTTCTTTTTGCCCTCGAACTTCTTAGGTCTCAGCTCTGGATGCAGAATCCAATAATGCTGATCATCATGCCCATCCTTTTTACAGTAAGTGCATGAAGCTTTTATTTTCTGTGCAGTGTTATCCTTCCTTGCTTTCCACTTCTGCTTTCTTTTCTCCTTGCTCTTGCTTGCAGTGGGCTGGGATGGTCCCCCAACTTCTGGATTTCCATTCTTTCCTCTAGCTTCTAGATGAGTAGCTTGTACAGATACCTCATCTATACTAGTGGGATTAAAAGTGAGGATGGTATGCCTCATGTAGCTGTGTAGACCTTCCAATGTACTTCAAAAGAGTTTCTGGTGAGTCTAATGAGATTCCTAGAATCAATGCTCTCTTTCTAAATTCTTGAGTGTACCATTGCACACTTTTCCCTTTCAACTGCCGAAGAGCTTTCCAACTCATCATGGCTTGTTGCATGTAGGCCAATGGATAGAATTGCTTTTTGATTGCAGAAACAAATTCACCCCAGACAGAGATAGTCTTACCATGTCTTTTAATATCAGCTTGGATTCTGCCTTCCCACCAAACCAAGGCAGTGCCTCCTAGGCGTAGGCTTGCCAACTGAATATTGCTCTTGTCTAAGTCAATGTTCTGTACTCTACAATAAACATCAATTTGTCTAATCCAATTGTCCAATTTTTTTGCATTTAACTCTCCATCATATATAAGCAAATCAAATTTAACATCTAGTTTGATCAAAGATGCTTTCTTGTTATGCATAGGGCTATTAGGAGGTGTGAGGAAGCTTTCCTCTTTCCCTTTTCCTTTGGAGTGGTCATGGAAGTGAGACTCATCTTCTTCTTTGTCTTGTTTAGAGCCTGATGAGTCTTCATCCTTATGTTTTCTAAAGTCCCTATACATTTCTTCTACCATGGACTTTATGGCTAGGAAACTTTCTATGAATTGAGGGTCTGGCCCCATAGAACCTTCCTCTGACATTGTCTTCCGAGGATAGACTCTCTCAATTTTAGGATTAGTTTCGACCAACTACCCTTCTCCTAATTTGAGCTTTGATCTAGTTAGCATTCAACAGTTCAACCAACACAAGATTGTCTAACCTTTATAGCCTAGAGCTCTGATACCACTTGATCTGAAAATCACCCTTGAGTGACCTCAGTTAATTAATTAATGAATGAAGGTATTACAGACTCATGTGCTGGTGTGTGTCTATGTCATTTTAGGCAACAGATCGATCAGATTGCAAAATACACAAACACTGGAAATATGGAAAACAGCAGAGAAACACAGTAAGCAAAGACAAGAACACAAAAATTAATAAGGAGTTCACCCTATCCTCTAGGGCTACGTCTCCGGTCCAGCTTTCAGTGGTGGCCTTATTTTATTGTGTCTTTAAAGCAGAGAATTACAATGAGGAGCTTAACCTGAGTCTCCTGAAATAGAATTGCTTGGCAGGGTTGTTCTTGGATCCCCCAAGCCACTAGAGTGCACAGACTCTTTTCCTTACCAGCTCTTAACCTCTCTGGTCTTTAATGGGAGGAGCCCAATGTGGTGCTCAATTCCCCGACAGATCCTCTCAGGGATGGCTCGATGCTGCCTTATGCTACAGGTCAGCTCGGCTCTCTGTCTTTCTGCTCTTTGCTTCACTGTCTCTTTATTCTTTGTCTTCATCTTCTTCTTTCTCCGGTTCTTCCTCTCGGTGTCCTCTCTCTGTCTTTTGTTCTCTGTTCATGGCTTTAAAGCCAGTCGCTCTCATGACTACTCGTTTCCTCTTCCACCCCTATTGGATCACCTGCTGCTGCTCGCTTGGAGTTCCCTGTCTCGACGTCATCATCAATGGCTCACAGGGAGTGGCCACTTGTCCTCCTACGAACTACACCAGCTTTTCCTCGTCGGTTCGGTTCTTTGGTCACATTAGGAAATGACTCATCTGCTACCTCAGCGCTCAAATTGGACCTCAAATCCTTATACATCACAGCTCAATCCCCTATCAAATCTAGTTCTTTCATCAGGTGCTTTCTTAGCCGTTAGATCTGGAGCCCACAGATCCGAGGTCATTCGCTCATTTCGTGCGGTTGACTTGCTCAACCATTAGCGTGCGATGAGCGGCGATTTTCTCTCTCCTCCACCTGCCACGCGTTGGGGATGAATGGAATCACCTTTAGCCTTTAGTTCTTTTCCCCACAGTTTTCCCAACTTCCATGTGACCGAGTGCTCGGGGCCTCTCCTTCTTGAGGGTTTTTGCCTAGCGATGCGTGATAAGCACTAATCACACATCAGAAACTGCCTCCTTTTCCCAATCCGGGTTCCCAGGTGCTAGTTTTGCCTGTTGCGCGGTCTCCATGGGCCTCGATCAACGTGCTTTGACCGAGGTCCTCGTCGTTCCTCGCTGGCTGCCAACTGCCACTTGTTTAGAGGTCTTCCTAATCGTTCTGTGCTCATAATTCTTTGAAGTCTGTCCTATTTTGGTACAGCCATGGTGTTTTAATTATTCTTCATGGATCCAATTCGGATCACGCACTTTCAAGGTAAAAGACTTAGTGCTACTATATGACAGTAAGTTTGAAAAATTTCCAGGAAAATTCAGAATGCACTAGCTGGGACCATACGTGGTAAAGGAGGTCACAGATGGAGGAGCGGTCCAGCTAGTCAAACTTAATGGAGAATCCTTCCCAGGAAAAGTAAACGACAGTTGCCTGAAGCCCTACACGGGTGGGCCAACTATCTGACTAACCGGCCGAAGCATAGTATTCGCAGCCCAAGGAGCCTAAAAAGGGCGCGAGACTATAAACACAAGCACCAGAAGTCAGTACCAAATAAAGTACATGAGTCAGACATGGATGATTCATAAGAAGGAATGCAGCAGGTCTAGCAAACAACAAAACAGTGCGTCGCGGACCTCTGGGCAGTATGGGAACAGTTGGAGGGGCTCCATGCTAAGATCGTTGCACCAGCAGAGTGACTTAGGACGAGTCATGATGATTGTGTTGGGGGCCTGTTGGGTATGGAATCCCCCCACAGCATGTTTTAGGGCTCAAAGCCCAAGTTTTGGTCAAAGGTTTTGTAAGACTCCGCGAATTGCGGGTGCGGAGCGCGAAGTAGAGGTTAAATTCATAGGGATGAGGCTAGGTTGCTAAGAATCCTCCATAATTTGGCTAAGTGTGGGATCAATGGAACCGATGTGAGCAGTGATAGAAATTTTCTGTGACCACACACTTGGACACTTAGTGATACAACATATATCATCCAAAACATATGAAAACATATTTCGCTTAATGCAACAACCTTTGTGGCAACTTACGACAAGTGTGGCTTTGACAATAGACTTTGTGAGGATAATGACGACACTTGTGTAATAGTCTGTGAAACTTTGGAAATGAGTGTGAAACATGTCTATATGATGAGGAAAACTCATTTCCACAAATATTTCCCCTTGAAGCAAACAAAAACTCCCCTTTGTATGATAAGCGATAATTCCCATGCCCGAAGATGACACTTGCTATATAAAGATAAAAGTGTGAACGACACTTGAGATCTGAGAAGGGAGCTTGAAATCATCAACTGGCCAATAAGTGTCTAAGAAATGACCTATAACAGGATCCACAGTAGGATCCAAAATTGGAATGTAGGCTAAAATTTTGGAGGGTGTTGCAGTCGCTACAACACTTGGCAACACACTAGTAGAATCTAGCTTCTCTGTTTTGGTTCACTCTTTTGTGCCAGGCATTGGTTCTTCGGGGAGTATTGATTCATTGTGTAGATCACTTTGGCCTTTTCCACTTGCCTTATGACTAGCCATGGTACCATTTTTACCTTATCAATTAAACACAACATGTGGTTTGGCAATATCACAATGTTTTGAGCTGGGACAAGTAATGTAACGCGCGAGCTTAAAATTTTCGGAGTATAAGATTTCATCTCTGGTGTTGCTCCATTGCTAGTAGGCCTGGATAGTACCCTAGCAGAGTCACGTAGGAACACAAACATTTCTCCGCTACCAGCGATCCTGGATAGTACCCCAACAAAGTTGCTTTCTTCACCTCTCTCTGCCGGAACCCTTTCTCTTCTTTCACCTTTATTTATTTATTTATTTAAAGAGAATTGTGCATTGGAAATTATTTATTTTCGGGTGAAAGAGGGATCCTAAATTATTGAGAGAAGAAGGGGTTGTTCCTTCATAGAAGTATATAGAGACCTCTGATTTAGGTCTTCTCATTTAGATGTTTCCCTTTCTCTTTCTCTACTAGTTGGATAATAATTAAAACATAACGTAAGGATCGACTATAGGTGTAAGGTTCCCTGAATAGAAATAGGTTCATGGTTGGACCAAAACTCTCCTTACGGATGGATCATATTTTCCGTCAGAACTTCATCAACCAAAGATAAAGCAAACAAGGAGAAAACTAGCTAGAGGTTTAACCAAATGTTGCAGTGTCACAAGACTCTATATACATTAGCCAAACACATACTAAGAAGCCAAAACAAGTTCAGGAACAACACTTATTTTCATGATGAAAACAAAAGGAAAAACTAAACAAGAAATAAAATAAGACAAAAAGAAATAAAACACACAACAAGAAAACATAACCAGAAGACAAGAGAATAAAATGGCTAAAGCAAACATGATGTAGAACCAGAATACGAAAAGAAGGATAGACTATTGATGAGCCTCATCATTGGGTAATTAGATGGGCCTTAATTCACTTCCTAGATTAGTCAAACCAACTTTTCTCACAACTTATTACATGTTTTTGATTATATTTTGTTTATGAAATGAGTTAGAGTTGGATATTATGCCTAGTGGACTAATATGCATTGAATGCAAGATTGAAGTAGAAAATCAAGGAATGCTGGCAAATACTAAGGTTAAAAATCGAATGGGACAAGGAAGAGGGATTGTAGGAGGTAAATCCTCCTCATTTACTTCTCCCCCATTCGAATATTCCTCCATCCATCACACCAACTCAGAGTGCAAGCAACCAAGCCATGAGGATTAGAAGGCAGCTGAGCAAGTGAGAGACAAAGAGCTAGTTTATCTCGAGTTTGGGAGCCGAGCCTCCCTAATTTTAAGGAAGTCGTTGGGGAATTCAGTTGTATAAGTAGAGAGGCCTAGAGCCTCATTAGGATTCAAATTTTTGTTGTAAAACTCTAAGCTATTTTCGAGCTCCAGACTTGTGAAAGTTTTATTGATGTAATTTTTTGTTTTGGTAATAAGAATGAGTTTTGTTTTGAGCCAGCACTGAGTTAACTCAGAGGGCTGAATCTCTTGGGTTAGGGCCCAACCCTAGCAGCCAAGGCTCCTCTTTCTTATATCTGTATCCTTAGATTAGTCTCATAGTTTCATTGTTAATTTGCTTTTAGATGTGTTTTCATTGCAAGTAGTGTAGATTGGATTGGTTGTTTATTAGTTTGCTTCCATTTGTGCCTTACTTCAGTAGTAGGTTAGCAGGGATAAAAGGAGTACCACAAGGTTTTCAATGGGTTTCTTGGCCTCATTTCCTCCCTTTGGGATCATGATTTGAGGAAGGGACCTTTATGCAACCCCAAAAACACAGATTTCTATTTCTTGCATAAGCTTTAGAGTTTACTGTATTTAAGTTAGCATTTGATCAGTTTTGCAAAGTAGGATTTCATTTCCATCTCTTATATCTTCACTCTTGTAGTAGATCTCATCCATGCTTTCATTCCCTTCAACAACTTGCCTCATGCATAATGTAGGTAGTTAGTTCATTAATTCTGCTTTTCTAGCTTATAATAATGCTTTTTGTTTGCATAGCTTTTTGGGAATTATACATGTTTTATGCAGAGTAGGTGCTTCAGGAGGAGAAAAATACTTCATAGCCAGCAACCACCTTCCACTCCATCCACCATAGTCATTCCTTGTTTTCACCATTACCTTCACTAGTTTTCATCATTTTTCATAGAAATTATTCCAATCACATTGAGAGAATCCAACCATCTTCTATCTTTGTTGTTGACTTCTGAGTAATACTAGACATTTCCTCACTTAATTCCACCCATCTACCACCTTCCCTAAGCCTTCCATCACCTCCAACACCTTCCATTTTGCTCTTGGCTGTATCTTGTAGGTTTACAAGGAATCTTGTAGGTTTCTAGTACATCCTGTAGGTTTTCCTGAAATGGCTTGTTTTGAGGCCGAATTGAGATAAACCCTCTATAAAGTCAGCAAAAGCTTCCCAAGTGTCTCCAACAGCATCCAACCATCTCCTAACCCTTCCAGACATCCTCCAACATCCTTAAGTCACTTGCCACATCACCAAGAGAAATTAGTTTGCGTACTCGATTTTGCATGAAAAGACAAAAATACAAAAAGATTTATTTCAGTACCTTTACTTACACATTAGTGATGTTTGATGCTTCTTACTTCCATTCTTAGATAGTAGCATTTGGTTCATGTTAATTAGCATTATTGCAAAGCATAGTTTCTTGGCAGTTAATTAGGAAAAAGTGTGATTTAGCATTGAATTTCGGTCTTTTCCATTATTGCAGTAGAGTAGCTCTCCCTTAAAGCATATTTCCCTTTCTTCCATCTAGAAACCAAGCTTCTTCTGATTGCATAGAAGTCTAGCTTGAAAGCCCCAGTGGTCTTTTGCTAGCTAAACCATGAGAAAAGGCAGAACCATCACTTTTACTATGTATACAACACTGTCACCTCTAAGTTTGTACGAACCCCAGGTTGACAAAGTAAAGATGGTAGCCCAGGAGTTGCAACATTCTTGCTGCAATACTGGCGCTCATCACTTTTTGGCATCATTGCCAGGGAACTGTCTGAGTAATATGTGAATAATGCTTATTTCTTCTATTTCTTGTCTCTAATATTCTGCCATTAGTTTATTTCTGCAAAATTAATTTAGTTGCTTCCTTTTTCATTCTACACTTTCTGCTTTCCTTTCCATTTTGCAAGCAAGATTTCAATTCGGGAAGTAGTTTTTCATCCAGACAGTATTTTTAATTGAATTAGCAATTTCAATTCTTCAAAGTACTTTCCAAGTTTGAAAAAATCACAAAACCAACCCAGAAAAACATTTCCTTTCATGCCTCGTAGGAATAGGGATAACTTAGGGAAATTTTTGCCAAATACCCCCACTGCATCAAACAACCAACCTTCCCTCTTCTTCGGTGGCTGTGAACTGGAGGAACCCTTAGGTGAGCAACCTGACATATTTGAAGAACCTACAGGGGAAGAAGAAGAAGAAGAACCCATTCCTACTGAACCAATGGTTGAAAACATAAATGACAGAGGGAATAGAGAGAGAGTTGAGGGTGCCTTCCCCATCAGGGAAACCAATGGGGACACTAAGATGAAAAATATAAGCCCCTCTGCCCTACCTCATTTCCATGGCTTGACCACAGAATACCCCGACACTTTCCTATTTGATTTTGTTGTTATATGTCAAACCTATGACTATACAGATGATGAGCAGAAGTTAAAACTATTTCCATCTACCCTCAAGGATGCAGCATTGTGTTGGTTCATGGGTTTACCTGGGGATAACATCACAACTTGGGCTCAGATGCAACAAGCCTTTAACAACAAGTATCGAGACTACTGTTGGTCAAAGGATACTAAAGAGGAAAATTTTAGGATGACCATAGGCAATGATGAATCCCTAGAGGATTACGAAGAAAGATTCCAGCTTAGTTACAAAAGGGCCAGGTGCACACTTGACCCTAAGTCACTAAAGCTGGTCCTGCTTAGGGGAGTAAGGGAAGATCTTCTGGATACCCTACACTTGTTAGCAGGAGGAGATATCTACTAGTTACCCTATGAAGATATCAAGACTATCTTTAGAAACCATTCTAGGGTAGCTAGGAAAAAGGGTAGGGGTAGCCAACCTATGGTCAGTACATCCTCTTCCAACTCATTCATCAAGGGTGAAATTGGAAACATGCTGGAATATTTCAAAAGTGAGATGTTGCAAACCCTTGCCTTGCAAATGGACACTATGCACATTAAGAGAAAGCAGGAGGAAGCAGAGAGAGCCTTGGCCATTTTTTGTCCTAGATGCACCAAGAGGCATCCTAGGAATGAATGTCCATTGAATTCTATTGAAATTTTCTCAGTCTGTGAAGAAAACCACTCCACAAACAAGTGCCCTTATTTTCTTGGACTCAAAGTTGTATATCAAGGAGCTGAAGGGGTCATTGAGCAGCTCTGCTACATAAACCAAAGGAGACCTCATGGGCCTAGACCATACCAGCAGGGCATGCAAGGGTCATCCCATGCATATTACAACCCCAACCAGACCACAACCATACCTTCTTGGGGACCCCCTGCTCATCCTTCCTGGTCTACACCCCCTCCTTGGTCCTTTGCATCTCAGTATCACTCCCAACCAACCAAATAGCCACTTCAACCATATGCTCTACCACAACCTCAGTGGAATGCACCGCCCCAGGGGTGGAGGCCCTAATACAACAATGCTCCAGCTTTATTGTCTCCACCACCTGCCCAACCACATCTATTACACTCTGCTCCACCCAGGCAATCCCGGATGCCTGCCCAGCCAAATCTGAACCTAAACAACAAACAGGCTCATCAAGTATACAATGGAGAGACATCATATCCAGCTTATGCTATGGAAATCTAGGAGATTAACCTGAGATCTATGAGATTTCTCCCGAATAAACAACCTCCACTTCCACCTAGGGAGGTTGAGGAAGAAAGAGAGGAAAGCATTCTTAAATTCAATCCACCCTTTCTTGAGATATTAACCCAACCACTCCAGCCTATCCTAAAAGAGACTAAACTTCTGGGAGAATTGAAAAATCTATGTGTAAAGATTCCACTTCTCCAAGCAATAAAAGATGTTCCTATTTACAATAAGTTTATTAAGGAGAAGTGCTTCAAGCATCCAGGGAGGCAAAGAAGAGATGCCCCTACCATTAATGTCATTGGACAACTGTCCGACTTAATGCTGGGGTAGGTAATCTGTCCAAAGTATTTGGACCCTGGAAACCCTGTAGTAGATGTGCACATCAATGGCACCATTGTCCCACACACTTTGATCAATCTTGGGGTTGCCATTAATGTGATGACCAAGGACACCATGCTCAAGCTCAACCTCCAAGGTTCATTGAACAAGACCAAAACAATTCTGCAACTTGCAGACCATTCGACAGTGACCCCTGAGGGGATTGTAGAGGATCTGATGGTCTCCATTGACTCTTGGGAGTATCCTGCAGATTTCCTAGTTCTCCAGCCTAAGGCTAAGCTTAGTGGTTACCCTCTCATCCTTGGGAGACCCTGTTTGGCCACTGTCAATGATTACATTAGTTGCAGAGCTTGGAATATGACTAGCAAGAATGGTCATATGTCTAAGCAGTTAGTCCTATACCCTCCTGCTCGGCCATCTCTAGAGCATGATTTACCTTTATGGTTGGAGGAGGAGGAAGAATATGAAGTTTATTCCACCCAACTTTATACGTTAGAAACAACCATGGGAGGAGGACAGTGGGATGAAGATGATTTGATTGAACACCTACTCCAAAGTCCAACACCTAGTACATTGCCCTTAGAAGATGTAGTGAAGGAAACCTAGAACAATCATCCAATTGACCTATGCTTGGCCAATTCCAACCCCCTCCATGTCAAAACCATAGAATTCGGCCTTGAGAGAACCTTTAAAATCAATCAATCTCTTTCTGCTCCCCAAGAATATAAGTTATGCAACATGCTAAAGGAAAATCTAGATGCCTTCACTTGGAGTTACAAGGAAATGAAGGGAGTACACCCGTCAGTGTGTACTCACCACATATACATCAAAGAAGGCTGCAAGCCAGTCCGGCAGCCCCAAAGGAGGATGAATCCAACTCTTAAAGATATAGTCAAAGAATAACTGCAAAAACTACTAGATGTAGGATTCGTTTACCCTATCTCCGAAGTGAGTGGGTCTCTCCTTTGGTGTTAGTTCCAAAGAAAAATGGTAAGTGGAGGATTTGGGTCAATTAGTGGGAGTTGAACAAAGGCACAAAAAAGGACCATTTCACTCTACCCTTCATTAACCAAGTGCTAGATGGCCTGGTAGGGAAACTTTTTTTCTCTTTCCTAGATGGATTCAGTGGGTACAACCAAATCCATATCAGCCCGAAAGACCAGGATAAAACCACCTTCACTTTTCCTTGGGGTACTTTTGCCTATAGGGTCCTTCCTTTTGGCCTATGCAATGCTCCTGCCACTTTCCAGAGAGGATTCCTGAGTATTTTTTCCGAGTTAGTCCATGATGCCGTAGAAATTTATATGGATGATCTTACACCTTATGGCTATGATTTTCAAGAGGCTCTGTCCAACCTAGGCAAAGTACTGCACAAATTCATTGAAATGAACCTATCTCTTAGTCCTGAAAAATGTGAATTTTTGATGACTGCAGGGACCATGCTAGGTCATTCAATATCTCAGCAAGGACTGCAGGTGGACCCAAACAAAACAGCTATCATCCAAAGGGTCCCACCTCCTCAAAAGCAGAGAGATGTCAGAAATTTCCTAGGGTTAGATAGATACTACCAAAGGTTCATAAAGGACTTCAACAAGTTGGCCTCTCCTTTATTCGGGTTGTTGGCCAAGGACTCTAAGTTTATATGGTCAAAAAGCTATGAAGAGGCCTTAGACACCCTAAAGAACAAGTTAACCACTACATCGATTCTTCGATGCCCAAATTGGGTCCTTCCCTTTCATATTCATGATGATGCCTTAGACAAAGCCATAGGAGCAACCTTAGGTCAGATAGATGAAAAAATGTCTTATGTTATCTACTTTATCAGTAATAATTTGTCAAAGGTTGAACTAAATTACACAGTGACCAAAAAGGAACTCCTGGCTATTGTGCATTCATTGAATAAATTTATGCATTATATTACAGGCTATCAAACATTTGTACATACTGACCACGCTGCAACCAAATATTTAATGAACAAACCAGATGTGAATTCTTGTATTATAAGATGGTTACTTTTATTACAACGGTTTGATCTAACTATTGTTGATAAGCTTGGTAAGGAAAATGTTGTTGCAAAAATTTTGTCGAGATTAAATTTGCCTGCAGGTGAAGAAGGAACGGTTGATGACTAGTTACTGGATGAGAACTTATTTGCTATTTCACTTCTCTCTCCATGGTTTGCTGATATAGCAAAATATTGGTATCTGCATAGTTCCCATCGAACTTGTCCTCTAAAGAGAGAAGCAAGATAGTGAGGAAGAGCACCCCCTTCACTTGGATTGGTGGCAATCTCTTCAAACTTGGGCCAGATCAAATCTTGAGAAGGTGTGTCAAGGAGGAGGAAGTCTTTGACATCCTTCTGACCTGTCATGATGGGCCTTGTGGAGGTCACTTTGCAGCAAATAGGAAAGCATTCAAAGCATTACAAACAAGCTATTATTGGCCCACTCTTCATCGGGATGTGAAAAGATATACTAGTCAGTGTGATCGCTGCCAAAGGATGGGAAGGCCTACTCCAAGAGATGAAATGCCTTTGTAGCCTCAGGTGACTTTCGAGCCATTTGACAAGTGGGGCATGGACTTCATTGGACCTATTGACCCTCCTTCCAAACAAAAGCAGTACATCATTGTGTGCACTGACTATCTGACTAAGTGGGCTGAAACCAAGGCAATTAAGGTAGCAACAGAAGAGAAGGTAGTTGAGTTCCTAAGGGAGAATGCATTTTACAAATTTGGGTACCCTAGAGAGTTGGTCATAGACCAAGGCAACCATTTTACCTCCAACGTGATTGAAGACTTGCTCAGCAAGCACAAGATCAAGCATAGAACATCCACTCCCTATCATCCACAAGCTAAGGGAAAAGTGGAGGTGACTAATAAAGCACTGAAGGGCATCTTGACCAAAGTGGTAAGCAGCAGTAGGAAGGATTGGGCAGATAGAATAATTGAGGCCACTTGGGCCTATAATACCACCTGGAAGACCATCACTGGATTCACACCCTATGAGCTGCTCTATGGGAAAAAGGCCTTGTTGTCTATTGAATTTGAGTATAACGCATTAAGGATGGAAGCCCAACTAGATCTAGATCTCAGCAGTGCACAAAAATAGAGATTGCTCCAGTTGAATGGTTTGGATGAGTTCAGAATGCAGGTCCTCCTACATATAGAGGTAATTCAACTTCAGAGGAAGATCTGGCATGATAAAAACATCAAGGAGAAGCAATTTCAAGAAGGTGATTGGGCTTTGTTATATGGTTCTAGGTATAAAGACTTCAAGGGAAAGTTAAGGACAAGATGGTTAGGACCTTATGTTGTAGAAAGATGCCATGGCAATGGTTTAGTACAGATCAAAACCATAGATGAAGAGGCCATTCCTTTACTTTTTAATGGACACCGACTGAAAATTTACAAGAGACCATTGTCAAAACAAGAGTTCATTGATGATATCAATTAAAAAATGATGGTAGTGGAGCAAGTTTCAGCTCATACCTCATCAAATCACTGAGAGAGAGAAAAAAATAAAAAGAATAAGGACTCAAGTGAAAACCTCCATGAGGCGCCTAAGTCCCACTATAGGGTTGAAAACCTCTTGGAATGGCCCAATGGTGTTAATAAAAAAAAAAAGAGAGTAAAAATGATAAAAATATCCCTAGGTGAAAACCTCTCTTGAGGCACCCAAGGCAAATAGCTAGGATGAAAACCTCTCAGAGCCAGCCTAGTTGCTTTCAAAAAAGAAGAAGAGAGAAAATAGAAAAATCATGAAAATTTATATTTTGCAGGTCAGCAAGAAGGATGATCATAGGGCAAAGGAGGATCACCAAGAGACCTATTTCACTCACATTTTATTTTTCCACTCATTTTCATTCATCACCCTACCATTTCTTTCACTTTTTTCCACTCCTTTCCTTTAGTTTACAAGGGGACTGTGTTTTCTACAGGATCCCCTTTAAACCTATAGGATCCCCTAAAAACCTACAGGATGATCCTATAGGAATCACAGTGACCCAGAAATCCTACAGGAAGTGAACCTAAAGGAAACAATGACCTGCAATGTCAATAAAATAACACCCCTACATAATCATTCCATGACCATACCTATGTCCACCTTCAACACCCCTGCATTCACCCTTAAAAAAATATCAGTTTCAAAAATTTCACAGTCTTCGAAAAATAAGGAAACAAAGAGCAAGAGGGAGCATCACCTGAGTACTCCTCATTCTCCACACTCCTAGTCTCCCTCTCCATCCATGTCCCCATCCTCAAACTCCCAGCAAAAGGTATGATTAAGAGTTCTAAGGGAGAAGCAGCTACTGTACATCCTGTAGGAAATCCTATAGCAGCCTATCCTACAGAATACAAATCATGAGAACATTAAGCTTACAACATGATGATCCAAGAGAAGAAGGGACTCCAAAGTAGCAACAACACCATCATCTTCAACACCAGGTACCTGCACCACAAAAATATCATTAGAGAACAACAAAAAAGGGAAGAAGAATAACATGTAGCCAATTCACACAGCAAGCACCTCCGGTCTTCAACCACTGCAGCAAGGTATTAAGCACCATAGGTAAGTATCCCACTCACTCTCTCATGTGCATAATGTAGTCAAAATATGTAAAGGTTACGAGTAAGTTGGTTTATAAGCGAAAGGTGGCTAGTTAACTTGGCCACCTTCAATCAGTCAACAAAGAAAAAACAATTTGTCCTCTCACACATGGCAACAGTCAACTCAAAAACATAAAGGAGAAGGAAAAAAGCAGTTAAGGCTACGGAAGCATGAAGTGGGAGTTGATTACGAGGAAGTGGGGAATGATGAGGTGGTAGTGGGGACCAACAATCCAAAAATGGAAACTGTACCTCGACTGCCAGCACACCACCTCACCCCAAATGACCATAAGAGGAAATAATCGTCGTCCCCATGAATTCATGCATTCACTTCCTCGAGGCTCGCTCTCACAAGTTTCTCTCATACCCAGGAAACCTAAAACAAGGAAGACACCATCGTTTTTCTGCACAGGAATTCCTACAGGATTGCACACAGGATTCCTATAGGATACACAGAGACAATCTACAGGATAGGCCAAGAGGAGTTTCAGAGGGGAAAACACGGGGGTTGACCACAACAAACACTATGAAGAGGTAGGCTCTATAATTACATCCCTCTTTCCAAGTAAATTGAACAAAAATCCTCTAGTTTGAGTGAATTTGGCAGTTGTGCAAGAGAATTGTCCACACAATCATCTCAGTCTTTTACTTCTGCATTTGAAAATTGTATCAACCATCTCATCTCCTCTCCAACCAAGATTACAGGAGGGTTTAATAAGAGGGAACCCACTAACACAATGGGAATCCAGAAACTCCCTCATGTACTAGAAATATTCACAAGGAATAATTGGATGCAGTTTTTCAAAAAATTAAGGGGGTATGATGATGAGGTAGCCTGATATTTTGTTGTCTCCCTCATTCCACTTACCAGAGTCCATGCCATTGTTGTGGTAAGAGGCCTCTCCATAGAACTCACCCCTAAACTCATCATCAAAGATACCACACTTCCACTAGGAGTACCATGGAGGAAGGAAGATAAAGGAGATAGCCAAGTTGCCAAAAGTAAATTCTTTTTTAGAAGGTGAGGAACCCATTGAGGAAAAAAATAGAGTAAGGAGATCAAGTATTCCATATCCCTAGAATGAGGTGAGCTACCAACTTATCAAATACATTTTATGTGAGGGTAGGTATAGTGTGGTCTATGGCTATCATTTTAGGCTTATTTAAGAATTGAGATTTGGAGCAAAAGCACCCCTTCACCACAGGCTCAGCATACCATACTTCTTGTTGCAATCATTGATAGACTCAAGCATCAAGGTGTAGGAGGGAAATTCCCAACAGTTAGCTCACCATGGGTTAATTAGAATCCTTATAGAAGATGCCCTCCAAAACCTCAGAATTCCTATACAATGGTTAGTTTTCAGAGACATGCAGGCAGAGGAAGACATCAAAGCTCTCACATATGATGTTAGTCCTACTGTCAGTGGAGAGGAAGAGGAAGAGACTGAAGCAAAGGAAGAAGAAGTAGAGCAGGAAGAAGAAGAAACAAAAGGAGATGAAGATGAGATGGATGAAGAAGAAGATGAAACAGAAGAAAATGAGGAAGATGAAGAAGAAGATGAGAAAGAGAAAGAGGGTGATGAAGAAATAGAGGAGGATGTTAAGGAGGAAACTAATAAAGAAGATGAGGATCTAGAAGAGGAAGAAGAAATGAAAGACATAGGTGAAGAAAGAAATGGGAAAGAGGGGGTAGAAGGCAAGGAGGATTCACCTAGGGTGTCTCCAGAACCCGCTGAGAGAGAGTCAACAACTTCCCTCACTACTATTAGCACCCCCATCAAGTAAAAAGGCAAAAGACAGAGCTAGATCCCCTTATATTTTAGGACAAGGAAAAGCACAAGAATAAGGCAGGGGAAACCCCAAACACCAACCAAAATTCCCATTGTGATTGAAGACTCACCTAAACAAAAGGAGAAAATTCCTTCCCCTAAGTCTTCTATCACCTATGTGAGAAGGCCTATGACTAGATCCACCTCCTCCAAGGGAAAATTAATCCTACAGGATACCTATCGAAATCTACAGGAAGCAGAAGCAGTCCTATAGGATACTCTGCTAAACCTACAGGAGATAAAAAAAATTGGTAAAGGGGGTAGGCCAATAGCAATAAACTAAAGAAGAGGACCCAGAATCAAAAGAACCTAGCCCTCAACCTAACCTCAACTCCTACTACAATTTTATTGAAGGAAGCAAGGTATTTCCTCAAAAATCTGTTATCCCATTGTTCTTTGAGCTTGAGAAGGAGAGAGCCAGAATTCAAACATGGATGTAGATCACCAAATCCAAGGGGGTGGAAGACATTGGGCACTTGGAGGAGAAGCTCAAGGAGAAGGGCAGAGAGCTAAGTAACTTGAGAGATAGAGAGGCCATAATGAAAAATCAACTAGAAACAAAAAATGCATGGTTGAGAGGACAGCTACAACAAAGAGAGAATCAATTGGTATGTATGGCCAATCTCTCTTTGGAAGCAATCCAGTGTAGGATTCCAACTAAATCCTATGCCCTATACCTCAAGGAACAGTGGCTGTAGTTCCAAATCAAGACCCTAGCACAGAGAGGCACCATGCCATTTCAGGACTACAGGTAGTTCATTGATCTTTGTGATTAGAGCACACTAGAAGATAGGGCCAAGATGTCTGAGTTTTATTTGCACAACATGGCCTTAACAGACATGAATGTATGGGACCCGAATGCCAATCTAGGAGATTTACAGTTGATGGCTTTGACATCATGGATGAACTATGAGGAATCAAGGGTTGTAGAGATGAAGAAGATATTGGCAAGAGAACAAACTAAACCTCTTATCATCAGAGCTAAACAGTCAGATCCCATGGCCCTCATCAGTACTCATAATTTGATTACAAATGATCCTCAGCTTGCACTTAGATATCTTGCTGCCCAAGAGCAAGAAATTTCACATTTTGAGGACATTCTCAAGCTGTTAGGGGATGATAGCATACATTCTTGCCTGAGGAGATGGAACACTCAACACATTGCCATACGGCTTAAAGATAAGAGAGTACCACTCTTCTCAAAGATTGAGAGAAGAACTAAACAAGACACCCATGTACATGCAATCTATGAAAAGGCTTAAAGTCAATTGGATTGGCCTAAAACTCAGTCCACCACTACTCTTAGGAATGCTAGAATGAAGGAAGGAAGAAGAAGAAAAGAGGCAGTGGGAGGAGGTAGAAAGGAAAGTAGGCTTCTATGAACAAGAAGAGGAAACCACAACATAGGCATGGGATGTCAGGGAGGCCACTAGAGCTATGAAGGATATGGATATTGATTGAGTTGCTCAAAGGATGAGCAACACTTTCAGCTAGGGGGTGATGATGAGCCTCATCATTGGGTAATTATATGGGCCTTAATTCACCTCCTAGCTTAGTCAAACCAACTTTTCTCACAACTTATTACATGTTTTTGATTATATTTTGTTTATGAGATGAGTTAGAGTTGGATATTATGCCTAGTGGACTAATATGCATTGAATGCAAGATTGAAGGAGAAAATCAAGGAATTTTGGCAAATACTAAGGTTAAATTTTGAATGGGACAAGGGAGAGGGATTGTAGGAGGTAAATCCTCCTTATTTACTTCTCCCTCATTCGAATATTCCTCCATCCATCACACCAGCTCAGAGTGAAAGCAGCCAAGGCATGAGGATTAGAAGGCAGTCGAGCAAGTGAGAGACAAAGAGCTAGTTTATCTCGAGTTTGGGAGCTGAGACTCCCTAATTTTAAGGAATTCGCTAGGGACTTCAATTGTATAAGTAGAGAGGCCTAGAGCCTCATTAGGATTCGAATTTTTGTTGTAAAACTCTAAGCTATTTTCAAGCTCCAGACTTGTGAAAGTTTTATTGATGTAATTTTTTGTTTTGGTAATAAGAATGAGTTTTGTTTTGAGCCAGCACTGAGTTAACTCAGAGGGCTGAATCTATTGGGTTAGGGCCCAACCCTAGCAGCCAAGGCTCCTCTTTCTTGTATCTGTATGTTTAGATTAGTCTCATAGCTTCATTGTTAATTTTCTTTTAGATGTGTTTTCATTGCAAGTAGTGTAGATTGGATTGGTTGTTTATTAGTTTGCTTCCATTTGTGGCTACTTAAGTAGTAGGTTAGCGGGGATAAAAGGAGTACCACAAGGTTTTCAGTGGGTGTCTTGGCCTCATTTCCTCCCTTTGGAATCATGATTTGAGGAAGGGACCTTTATGCAGCCCAAAAAAAAACACATATTTCTATTTCTTGCATAAGCTTTAGAGTTTACTGTATTTAAGTTAGAATTTGATCAATTTTTCAAAGTAGTATTTCATTTCCATCTCTTATATATTCACTCTTGCAATAGATCTCATCCATGCTTTCATTCCCTTCAGCAACTTTCCTCATGCATCATGTAGGCAGTTAGTTCATTAATTCTGCTTTTCTAGCTTATGAGAATGATTCTTGTTTACATATCTTTTTGGGAATTATACATGTTTTATGTAGAGAAAGTGCTTCAGGAGGAGATAAAGACTCAATATCCAACAACCACCTTCCACTCCATCCACCATAGTCATTCCTTTTTTTCACCATTACCTTCACTAGTTTTCATCATTTTTCATAGAAATTATTCCAAGCACATTGAGCGAATCCAACCATCTTCTATCTTTGTTGTTGACTTTTGAGTGATCCTAGACCTTTCCTCACTTCATTCCACCCATATACCACCTTCCTTAAGCCTTCCATCACCTCCAACACCTTCCATTTTGCTCTCGGTTGTATCCTATAGGTTTACAGGGAATCCTGTAGGTTTCTAGTACATCTTGTAGGTTTTCCTTAAATGACCTGTTTTGAGGCCGAATTGAGGGAAACCCTCTAGGAAGCCACCAAAATCCTCCCAAGGGTCTCCCACACCATCCAACCATATCCTAACCCTTCCAGCCATCCTCCAACATCCTTAATTCACCTGCCACATCACAAAAACAAATTAGTTTTCATACTTGATTTTGCAGGAAAAGACAAAAAGACAAAAACAGATTTATTTCAGTCCCTTTACTTGCACATTAGTGATGTTTGATGCTTCTTACTTCCATGCTTAGATAGTAGCATTTGGTTCATGTTAATTTAACATTATTGCAAAGCATATTTTCTTGGCAGTTAATTAGGACAAGGTGTGATTTAGCATTGAATTTCGGTCTTTTCCATTATTGTAGTAGAGTAGCTCTCCCTTAGAGAAGATTTCCCTTTCTTCCATCAAGAAACCAAGGTCCTTCTGAATCCATATAAGTATGTCTTGAAAACCCCAGTGGTCTCTCGCCAGCTGAACCGTGACAAAAGGTAGAACCATCACTTTTACTTGTGTATACAACACTGTCACCTCCAAGTTTGTACGAACCCCAGGTTGACAAAGTAAAGATGGTAGCCCAAGAGTTGCAGCATTCTTGCTGTAATACTAATGCTCATCAACTATAGGGAATGATTGCAGAATCAGTGCAAGAAAGGGAAAACTAGGATGCACTAGCTCATCCTACTCCTAACCTAACAGCTATAAAGTCGGGGTCACATGTAATGTAATTTCCTATGAAGCCACCATAGTCATTCCTGACCTACATTCACAAATATATGAACAATTAAAACAAATTTAAAGTGATGTGCAACAGAAGATATTAAAGCTAGAAAAACTTTCACAAGAGAATGAAGGGCATGCCTGTGGGTTAAAAGGTGTGTCACAATGACTACTTTCATCCAATCCACTTGTTTACCTTTTCGATAAATACGATTTTTCAACAAACCTTTGAAGCTTCTTGAGGATGTGTCTTCATCTACACCGAGCTCCTTAGCAAGTGCGAGGAAATATCAAAAGTTTTTGTTTGCTACAGAGCTTTCCAAGTAAGATTTTTCCAGCCATTCAACAATTGGATCGTAAAATTCGTGATGACCCTCTTGAAAACCCTAAAACCTTGGAAAAAGTGAGTTTTCAATAAAAAGAGCGAGATCACGATGGGAGTCATTTGAGCACAAATAAATCTGATCACATTCAGTAGTCACGTCAAGACAGTGAGGACCCGCCATCTCCATCATCGAAGGCTGAAGCGCCTCACTTGCTTGAAAAAAAAAGTGAATAGAGAGATGTTGAACAATGAAGATCAAGGGGTTTGAAAGAAATGTCATTGGATGTGTTGATGGGAAAATGGTAAGATGAATGACTGTAAAACCCTCCTCCCACATCTACCCAAGTAACTAGCCAACTGGGGTAAACATGTGACTAGAGGCTACTATGATATGATTCAACCTCCTAGGTGACCTTAAGGAAGTAGAATCGATGGGAACACATCAAACATACTAATGAGCCTCGGTATTGCAACAAGAATGTTGCAACTCCTAAGGCTACCAACTTTAATTATCAACCCGGGTTTCGTACAAACTTAAGAGATATCATCACTATATGTGTAGCATACAATGTTTCCTTCCTTCATTGTCATGATGTAATAGAGTGAATGTAATGAAGTTGAATCCTAAACTAATTACAGAAATGGAAATGCTCGAAATGGAAACCTTAAATTATTGTAAGAAAGAAAATACAAAGAAGGAAAAACTATTCTAGTTACATAAAGTAAATATTGTTAAGTAAATATCAATCATTACATTTCAAAGAGTTTATATCCATTGAAAAAGTTCATCAGACGTGGCAATCAAGAAAATCATTATTGTATTATCCAATTCATAAATTTATCCATTAACCCAATTCGTTGAGATGTTTTGCATGGGTAAAAAGGCAAGTCCTAAGTGGTGTTTATTCCTCATTAACCAATTTAGATCGTAGGGTTCATGATTCAACCCTAAGGGACAAAAACCAACCTTTTTGAGCAAATATGGGCAAGTATATACATGTTGGAAGAGTGCTACAGGAATATGCTATAGGAAACAAGTTTGCTACAGGAAGATATAATTCCCCGAATGAACAAACAAATCAAATCCAAATTGGATGGGAATTTTTTATTTATTGACTAGGATGTCTTAGGTATCCATTCGAAGTGGAATCACTCAAAATATGCCTATTAACACATGCTAAAAATAGTAGAAAATTACTAGTCTAAAATCTAGAAATTCGAGAACCAGTGAGCTAGTTAATCTATCAAATGCCTAACCTAATCAAGTGCGAATTCAATGGGGTAATTTTTTTATTAACTAAAATTTGTTTGTGATCTAATTCAAGTGGAATCAACTTGATTGAATCTCATTAGCATGTTAAAAAAATAGCATAAATTTACTACTATTTGCCACAAGGGACTTCCAAACATTTAGATTTGGGAATAAGAAAACTAAACTAAGTATTTCAATGATTACTATGACCTTCCAAAGCTATTCAAAGGATGAAATCATGAGTTTGATCCTGCAAAAAAACTTACTTCAACCATTTAACCCAATCCTATAACAAGAAATCATCAATACTAAATACATAAATAGAGAAAGACAAGAACAAGAGATGCATGTGAATAAGAAGTGAAAAAAAGAAAATTAAATGATACAAAAGGGCTTTGAGGCTCATGGGATGGCCAAGCCCAAGGAAAATCAAAGTCCCATGAAGGAGACCAAGATTTAGAAGCTGAACATGACACCAATCTTCATTACTTGCATCAATACAATTACATCCCTGCAAGAAAGGAAAGTGGAGCTACAAAAATATGAGTTCTCTCCACAAGAAGACTAATACAAATCAACCATTAGAGAAAAATTTGACTTGGTACTTATACAAAATTATTAGGAAGCATTCCCCATGAAAGGAGGAATATTTCACCTCCAAAATCCCTCAAATAGTTGATTTGGTTCGCAACATTAGGAATTTGCATTAAATGATAGGGAACACATTCCTAGATTTTCTCAATCACTAGAGCTCCAGAATCTGTTCAATAATTTCAGAATATCTTGTTGACTTATTATCCAATATTGATCCTTCTATAGTAGGGAGAAAGTCCCTAAATTATCTCCTCCTCCAAATCTCCATAATCTGCCCAATATTCTCACAATATTCTACAAAAATAAATAATATTAGGCACAAATATGCAATTATCCATAAACCTTCCTAATGAACATATTAAAGCTAAAAAACATTATTAAGTGTATAAGGAGAGGTTTAATATAGCCTTCATGTGTCTAAGAAACATTAGATGAGCCTTAATCTATGTATAATTTGGAGGCCCATCATACTCCCCTGCTAAAATTGTTGCTCATCCTCTGAGCAACCTATTCATCCTGCTCACCTTGTTGTTCTTCATGTATGTTAACATGTTTCATGCTTTGTTTTCTAGTCTATTTGATGCTCTTTCTGCTACTCTTCTTGCTACTACATTTTTCTATCTCAGTTTCCCAAGGAATCCCTACTATAGGTTGAGGTTGCTTCTTTCCCTTAGGTGGTTCTTCAATTGTAATGAGATGCACACAACCTGAATCCTATAGAAACTAAATTTTTCATGGAAAGAGGTGGTGGATCCACCTTTTATTTCTTTATTTTTCATTTTTCATTTTTCACTTTCTTCTTCTTTTTTTTCATTATTTTTTTCTTTTTTTTCAACTTTTCTCTATTTTTTTATTGCATGCAAAATAAACTCAAAGTGCTTTGAGTTAACTAGGTTGGCCCTCACCTACCCCTTCACACTCCTTGTCTTCCATCATGACTAAATGATTACATCCCACTTTCTCAAGTCCTCTTCACTTTTGTCTTGTCCTCTCCCCCATGTGCGGGTGTCTTGGTGGAAAAGTGAAGTTAATTGCTAGATAAGGCTGAGGTTTCTCTACTACTAATCTTGGCTATAAAAAACTTTTCCTTCATACACTTGCAATGTTTTTCAAGATAAAATAAGTTCGTAAGAAAGGTTTAAAGGATTTCATACCTGAGCCTTACCCTTGATGTGTTTTTGTAGGTGATATTGAGGTTGCTGATATGAATGTTGAAGTTTCCTTTGGTGGTCCTGAAGCTGCTGCTAATGATCTTGAAGTTTCATGTGATAATCTTCTAGAGGTCGTATTGATGATAACCTTGAATGTGAAGGTCTCCTAGGTTTTTGTTATTGTTGTTGTTGCTTCACATCCTTGGTTAAAATTTTGTTACTGAGCTTCATAACATGATGATTTCGGAGGTGTTGACTTCATTTGTTTGTTAATGCATAGGTATTCATAGCATGATGTTTTTTTTCACTAATGTAATATTTTTTTGTGCAGGCCTCTTTCTAGCATTCAATGTATTGTTGTTGGAGTTGATGGATGCCATCCCGTATTTTAAGCCTCTATCTTCCAGTTACTGTGAGAAGTTGCCTTAATCAAATCCGACCTTCTTGGAGTGTTGGGATTAGCCATGGGTGATGTTCACCTTCCCCACACTTTTCACAATTGTCATACACCCTTCCAACAATTCATATCACCATTCTTTTCCTACAAAACCCCTCAACCAATTCCTATAACAAACCTGTAGCAGACTTGTTTTGTCCATATCTCCCAAATGGTATACTAGATTGAACTGAAATTTTCTGAACATGTTTCCATCATCCTTATTCACCTCCCCATAAAAACATCTTGGCCAATGGATGCACGAATATCAAGAAAAATTATAAATGGTTGTAGGTGATGAGGTACATTTCCCAAAAAATGTACACTCGAATTTTCTGAAATTGCTTGGGCATGTTACCATCATCCATATGCATCTCCCCACGAAACATCTTGGCAAATGGATGCATGAATATCGAGAAAATTTAAAAATGGTTGTAGGTGATGGAGGTCAATTTCTCAAAAAGTGTGCATTCGAATTTGTTGAAACTAGTTGAGCATCTAATTATCATCCATATGCATCTTCCCCTGAAACAACTTGGAAAATGGATGCACGGTTTTCAAGATATGCCTAACATAATTTTTTATATGTATTTTTACTTCTTGTAGAAAACAAAGCCTTCTTGCAGTGTTTTAGGACATCGAGGAAAATGAGTGGTAAAATCTTGGAAATGATTACTGGATGGTGGAAATAGATAAGGGTGATGGATTGGAATGGCCTTGGTCCTTCTGGAGCATCTGGGCAAAGGAGGAGAAAGTCTAAGTTTTACTTCCTTTGACCAAGTTTTTGATCAACTTTTCTTTTGGTGGCTAACTTTGTTTTTGTTGCTTATATAGGTTGGAGAACACCTGCATTCATGAGAGAGAGATACATGGATCAAATATTTTTTATTATTTTTTCTTTTTTTTCTTCTAGGCCTACCAACCGTCTAAATGAGGTTTTCAACTAGCAGGTCTACCTAGGCACCTCAAAAGAGGTTTTCACCTAGGATTTTTTATTTTTCTCTTTTTTTCTCTTTTTCCCAATCCATTGACCGCCTCATGGAAGTTTTCAATCAATGAGGCAATATCAGGTGCCTCAAAGGAGGTTTTCATCTGAGATATTATTTTTTTTATTTTTTTCCATTTTTTTATTTTTTCTATCCTACTCCACTTGAAAAACAAAATCTCTTTCAAGTATAAGAATACTTCCAATGGAGCTATGTGCACATCAATATGACAGATAAACTGATGAGTAGGCTTGAAATATATTCTTTGACACGTACCTGAATTTCAAAGACCAAATTCTTTTATTGAGATGAGATCAAGAATTATTGAAGAAGAGTGTGTTGCGGCAAATTACTGATTGCCTGAAACCATATTTCAATATAGTTTTGATGCCCCTAGTCCGCTTGCTAATTTGGCTCATCTTGGATGTCTTCTTCTTCCATGAAGTTCAGATCTGCTTCTTTTTACTGATTATTCTCTTGAACACATGGAGGATCTGATGGTAAACATGAGGGAACTTTCTCAATCTATGATTTTGATGTCTGCTCTTCATCAAGTGTAGCCCATGATTCTTTGGTCTTCTCATTTGAATCTTCTTTTTCTGAATGTTTTCCTTCAATGACATCAAGAGAATCTATTTTTTGCAATGCTCTTCTTGAGCTAAGATGAATACCATTGAGATCAAGAGGAGATGTTTGGAAGTGTTGTGCCTCAACATTGTAAGTGGGTTGAGATACTTCCTTTTGTGGGTTTGGAAATGGTGGTACAGGTAGTTGAGTGGCAATGGATATTTGAGATGGATGTGGTTGGGGTTGTGGTTGTGGTGGAGGTGAATGGTAGGGATAGAATGGATTTGGGTATGGAGGATATTGAGGAAAATATTCAAGATATTGTGGATGACTCCCATAAGTTCCTTGCCAACCTTGTTGCCAAGATTGGTTTTGGGGTTGAGGTGGCCAAGGTTGTCAAGGAAAGGGTATGTTCCAATTACTTTGAGATGGATGTGCATAAGATTGAAATTGTGAATTAGGCTGTTGTATCATATCAAGTTGAACAAGATGCCATGGTCCTCTTAGAGCTACATAAAATAGTTTCATTGGAAATTTAATTGCTCCATTGTCCTCTTGGTAAACTTCCTTAAACCTTGCTAATGAGGGGAAATATTTAACATCATGTGATTCTCCATGGACAACACAAATATCAACATCTTCTTTTTTCTCATTTTTTATTCTTAACATTCTGCTTGTTCACTTAGATTTCTAAGAATTTATGTTTTTAAAGTTATCAAGCAAATTTCCAAGTTTAGCTTGACTTACCGATCTTGATGTTGATTGACGTACTCTTTCCTTTCATCTTGATATTTGTTTGTATGTGTCACAACTTTTTTCAAATAATAATTGGTATACATCACCTCTACTCATGAGATCAAGGAGATCAATCCATTCATCCCTAATTGTTCTAATTAAGAGGGTTTTTAGTGTGTTGGTGTTACACAGGAAAATGACCTCTCATCAGCTTAGAGAAGAAGGGAAATATGACTGAAATATTGACCAAGTTCACAGGCCTATTTTCCAAGCTAACACTCTCCATGAACTATCAAGGTGCTTTATAAATCTTCCTAGCCATGCATCAGGTGCATTAGTCCCTAGGGTAACGTCTATTTTTCCTTAGGAGGTGTGTTAGTCAAATTTAGTGAGTTTTTGAAGGTCAATGGAGCAGGTTGACTGAATAATATCCCTATATTCACTCATATGTCAGCTCATAAAGTAGGGAAACTTCCAGATTTGACTTGTTTGAGGAATTTCTATTCCTAATGGAGTCTACAAACATGGAAAGAGCGATAAAGCATGGAAACATCTCAGATTTTTCCCAAAAGAACTCATGAAAGAATTGGAAAGGATTATCCTCTCATGCTATATATTTGAGGCTAGGGCCATTGTGAAAGAGGTCGAAAGTATTGAAAGGATTTCCTATTGACTGTCAAAGCTTGTATTAGACATTGGTTCTTCAAGAGGTTAATAAGAGATAGAGAGAGAGGAGCAGGAAGAGTAAGGGAAGATTGATGCAACTGACTGTTGTAATCACTCTTTCATATCATTAATATAGACCTGCAGTTGTGTTGTCCACTCCATGGCATTAGTATTGTGATTTATTTACATGTTTATGCAATGTTAATGATTATGAGTAGCTTAGACATATGCAGTTAGATATCCCTATGTATTCTTGAATTGATTGTTAAAGTTATATGTTGTGATATTATGCCTCATATTGTTTATGTGCAGGTATTGATCTAGGAGCTAGCTAAGGGGTATTCCACTCCGCTACTCTACGTTCTCCAGCAACACCACACCAAGATCTGAGGTAATAATCCTTCTTTTTACTTTGATTATCATTTCACTAATACATATATGTGCATTTATCTATGGGATAGTTGTAGCTAATCTGACTATTTGCCAAGGATCTCAAGAATATCCTTGAGGGTATCACCACCAAAATCACATGTGCATTAATCCCTATTGCAGAATTGGTCACTCCACTTGGGACTACACTTTGGTCCTGGTTTTCTCCCAGAAAGTTCCTAGATCTCTCTTTCTTCCAGGACTTCCTATACTTCTTGATCCCCCTTCTGACTGCTCATGACTACACAACATCGTTCTCACAGTGCTTAGCCTCTGATCTAATCCCAACATCCTTGTTTTAGAGACTATTCCACACTAACGCACCCTACCAGTGAAACCAGTGCTTTATAAAGCACCGTGGCCTTGCAAACAAAGTGTTAGTGCAACCACTAACTCTCTATGTCCTCTGTTACAGTGTGTTAGCCAACCAAGTCTTGATAAGCATCCAATTCTGCAAACTCATGGGTTGGGAGAGTTTCTTGTAGGTTGATAAGGGATCTACAACTGTGCATGTTTGATTGCTATCTGTTTCCTGAACAATTTTTTCTTTTTAGGAACTTTACTGCTTAAGTTTTTCATAAAAAATAAAATAGATTTTTTTTACAGTTTTTCTGCTTAGTTGGTTAGATCTGCGTTTATTTGGTTTAAAAAGTTGTTAAAAAGAATTGTATTTATGTCGGTTATGCTTGTGTTTTACTGTATTGGATGCATGGTATATATTGATGTATAAATGACCCTTTCCTTGTAGAAGCAACTCATTCATCAAAGTGAAATTTAAAGCATTTTACTACATGGTTTGTGTCGGAGTCCCACATAACTCCATAACACCCCCACCGAATACATTAACAAAGTACATTTAAAATTTACATCATAATAAAATCAATCGGTAACTCTTTTATGAGTAAAACACACATATTGGTCTAGACTAGGATCTTGGGTTAGGAAGTTGTGAGTTAACTGCCCAAGATCATACACCGAAACTAGTGTCATTAACGAGGGAAATCCTTCTACACTCATACTATCTGGGACCACTCCAGTCAAAGTGGAGCTAAATGCAAGACAACATCAGACAGTAAATTAAGGTAGCCTACCTTCGATTACATCTCCTTTTGGTATTATGTGTATCGGGGATCCCTTCGGGGATATTGGATCTGAGTCGGGGACTTAGGTATCCTACCCACACAGTGTATTGTCTACAACCATGTCCCCTTATTACACAGTATTTTGTCATGCCTTCTTCACTTCCCTGTGACATACCTTGAAGTGCCTGAAACATGATCATTATACAATATACACATCAATGTATACAACTCAAATCCCTGCTTGGAAAATATCTAGAGCTTTCCCTGAAGAAATAGCTCACAAAACCCTAAAATGAGAATCATCGCACTTATAGAGCTCAAAACTGCAATGATCGCCCATTGCACCTTGTTAAGACAGTTATGGCATCACTCTGTTCTCTCCCGTACTCACGATGGTCTCAAAAAGGAAGTTTTCCCAAAGAGGATGAGAAGCTTCATGATCTAGAAGCTGCCAGAGCGGTGAGATGGAAGTGGTTTCGCATAGATGAGGTCGAATCCTCCTAATTTGACCTCTCGGTCTCATCCCTATGAGCTACCTCCTTAAGATTTGGGCCTAATCCTATCTTTGAAGGAGGTCCAAATCCCTCTCCCTGTCTATAAATTTCCCCTCTACCTTTCCCAAATGGTTAATCAATGTCCATTTGCACCCTTATGATGAGCTTATGCTAGAGGCAATTCATTAGACTTGGAGAAGGAGTATTAGAGAGTTTCTTAGCTTGGATTGGGATTACCACTCAAGGAGAGCCTTTGAACATCAAGGCTATGGTTGTAAGCTTCCCCTTTATTATTTAAATAATAAAACAATTGTTGGTTCATCTTCCCAATATACATGTTTTTTGTATGTATTTGTTTGGAATTCCTTGATCAGCTAAATAGATTATTATTGGATTTTCTATTGGTTTTGGTATGCTTTGTTGTGTCTTGGTTGTTTGTGCAGGTAAATAAGCACTGAAAGAAGCAGGAACAAGACCTTGACACAAGCAGTTCGAGGATTTCAACAAAGGGAATTAGATTAGAATCAGAGCAAGGTAGGCCTCCTCCCTTGTTCTATTTTTCAATCATAATCTAGGAAGATGTCTAGGTGATTGTCTTCTCAAGTTTCTAGACCCACTCATTGGGCTAGAGGGATCCTTTATGTCCTGAATTGAAGGGATTTTCAGGGTTGAATTATAGAAATGACCATGTTCGATTCACTATGAGCGCTTTCTTTTATGGGATCTTTTCTCACTCTTGAATTGGAAAATCCTTGAGTTTTCATCATCAGGCTCATAAAACTCCTATGACAACGATATGAGCACTTTCTTTTTTGGGACTCTTTCTCACTCTTAGATTGAAAATCCCCTGAGTTTTTCCCTTCTTCGGGCTTGTTAAATCTACGAAGAAGTCATAAGCAGTTATTTTATCTCTTTTTACTCACTCATTAAACTAAAAAAGATACCTCAAGTTTTCTTCATTTGAATTGTTAAAATTTGATGAAGATCTATTGAGTTTGTCATCATGTGACTCATTAAAATTTCACGACGAATATCGAGTTTACTCCATCCCCTCGTACTCGTAACAAAATTAGGAAAACGTCTATTGAGCATAGGTTTATCGCTTTATCTGGACTCAGTAGACTAACTTACGGAAAAGGAACCTTTTCAGGTATACTATTAAACCTTTGTCACACCCGATTAACAACTATGACAAAGGGACCCCCCTGGAGTCGCTCTTTATGATCTTTTTAGACTCTCGAAATATGAAAAGACCACCGAGTTTACCTGTATGGACTCATTAAATTAATCAGATGGGGAAATTGGACAATAAAATTGCTTTATGTCAGTATTTTGGAAAGAGTTTTTTGGTAGCAGTCGTTCCCTTGAACATGGCACTCCCTCAGCAAAACCTTCTTTGTGACAGCCTCTCAAAATCACCCTTACCATCCTATGAGTTTAGCCTATATACCTCGATGTTCTTGCATCTCTGTATGCTAGCACTTTTTTGTGTTCATGAATATAGTGTTGCATGGTTAAACCCTTTGTATCATGCCTTATATTGTTCAAGGGATACCCTTTATCTTATGTTTCCTCCATCAAACAATCAAAAATATTCTTCCATCATGCCCATTGTCGATTTGACCCAATGCTCAAACTATTCTTAAAAAAACAATCATTCTTGTCTCGTTTTGTGTCGACTATTGTAGGAAACATTATTTCCTACCTTTTGACAAGTCTCTTCCTATAGACTTCAACTCTCTATATAGGAATCAAACCCAAAAACACTTCAATGCCTTGGAACTTGCAGACATCAGTGGCAAGTTACCTTGTGTTTGGTCAGGGTTTTTCATTAATGGCCCCTGGTTAAACGATTCTACAACTATTCAGTGACAAAAACATTATTCACACTCACTATATTGTACTGTGCATCTTGGAGGCAATCATCATTATCGGTTGTCATCCTTGCGTCTATTAACAGTCTCCATTATTGACTGGTAATCAGACGATTTCGTACATGTTCGACCTCAATGCCTTTATTCACATGTATCGAAATATGTTGTTAAGGTGAAGTGGAAATCAAGACCTTGGGTAGAGGCTTACATCAATCAACCTTGTTTCCTCTCCCAAGTTGTGTATATTATTTTTTGGAGACAGCTCATCAAAATGATCTTATTATGACACAAGTTTCACATTGTGCTTATCAGTGGACACGATCGTCATATCTCTTTGTTGATAAATCACTCTGACATAGCTACTGAGCGTGGGAATGCTCGACTCAGGACATGATTTTAGATTATATATATATATATATGTGTGTGTGTGTGTGTGTGTGTGTGTGTGTGTGTGTTGTATCAGGTTTCTCGTAGTCCCGAAGCTCTGATCCTCTCTCTCTTTTTCTGAAAAAAGTTTTATAAAGTATTTCAACCATCGTCTCTACCTATGATCTCACACTTTAGGGTGAATCTGTTTCACAGGAAAATGACATCCTCATCATATCAAAGGAGAAGGGAAATATGACTGAAAGATTGACCAAGTTCACAGGCCTATTTGCCAAGATAACGCTCTCCAGGAACTAGCAAGCTTCCTAGCCATGCATCAGGTGCGTTAGTCCCTAAGGTAACTCTCTGTGTTGCCTTAGGGGGTGCGTTAGTCAACTTTACTGAGTTTCTGGAGGTCAAAGGAGCAGGTTGACCAAATAATATCCGTATATTCACTCATATGTCAGCTCATAAAGTAGGGAAACTTCCAAATTCGACATGTTTGAGGAATTTATATTCCTAATGGAGTCTACAAACAGGGAAAGAGCGATAAAGCATGGAAACATCTCAATCCCTTTGGGCAACCAGCCTAGCTCCCTCCCGGAAATGTGCATTTTTTACTCCCAGCTGAGAAAATTGTTTCATGTGTAGTTGAGTTGACCAGTTCCCTCCAGGACCAAGAAAAACTGATTTACATGCATGGGTTGCTTCTCCCTAGGCAGCATGCAAAGGCATCCCTTGATTCAGGGATCTACTTTTAGCAGTTGAAGGTTGCGTGAAAGGATCATTTCAGAAGCCTCCCCCCAAGTGTCACTCTCCCTAGATTTGTGGCATGCGCATCACATCTTCGATTTTATCAAAACTCATGAACCGGACGTTGTAGATCTCATTCCTCACATCAACCTTGCAGATCTTACATCCCACATTGCATCTAGGAGTCGTCGGCACATCCAACTCAGTTGTTTTGGGTAAGCCTATCGTCCATGTCTTGTGTTGCATTTTTGTTGATTTTTGTGTTTTGCTTTGTGTGATTTTTGTCTTCTTGATTTCAGTGAGCGCTTGTTGTCGTTTTGATGCATGTTAGCTTGTAGAAGCATCGTTTTAGTTTTCGTTCACATCTCACTGTTGTCGCATGCATGACATTGTTTTGCACAGAAAGTCGTCGTTGTAGAGACTCGCTTCACACACATGCATTATTTCTCATTTTCTGAATCCTGCGCTTGTTTTTTGCATGAACAATCATTCACTCTTGTTTGCAATCATCTCATCATGCATTCACACTTCTCATGTTTTCAATCACCCATCGGCTGGATTGGGCCGCTTTGGCTCGGCCCGTGCCTTGCCCAGCTAGCACTGCGCATTTCCAGAAGTGAAGACCCTCCCTTCCCTCTAGAAATTGTGCAAGTCTAGCCAGGCACTGACCTCCAAGCATGCATTGCGCAATTATTGGAGGCAGTGTCCTGTTGACCCCAGAAACTGTGCAATGTAGTTTGCTGGTTGCATGTCACTGCTGACTGAAATTGCACATTGCCCAGTTTCAATCCTCAGCAGGCCAGGCTATACTATGCATTACGCAGTTCCAACAGTCATTCAACCTACTAATAGCCCAGACTGTAACTTGTGCAGTTTTGGCAGTCAGTCTCCTGACCTCCCGACGGAAATTGCGCAACCTTCATGATCAGTCACACAGGTATGTTGTAAGTCATCTCTCAAGTTCATTTTGGTTTTCAAACTGATAGATTTCATTCCATGAGTGTTTCCATGTCTCCAGGTATCACAAGTGTTCATCTTCCTCTCAGCAGCACAGGTACAATGGTTTCCAGGAGAGCAGAGTTGAAGACACCATTCAGAGCACACTTGGGGATGTAGTCGATCAAGTGTCTATGAACTTGCCTACCCACGAAGACATCGAGTTGTTCGTAGACAAGGACATTAATATATGACGATAACAACATCATAGCAAGCAACACCATCAACAGTAGTTGAATGCAGCATACCAGATGCAACGAATGCAAGAGAAAGGTTGTTAACAACACAAAGGCATAACAAAGTTGCAAGCTCAAGCAGATCCACTTGTGATGAAAGAAACTTTGGAGACTCAGGCTACGAGGTGACGGCACGACATGAAGATCATACAAATGCAAAGAATAGAACAGAGAAGGAGTTGCATGTGCTGAAGAAACAACTCAAGGAAGAACAAGAGCTGCATAGACGAGAGAATGAGTTGCAGTAGGAACAGGTACAACAGGGGGCGCAACATGCATTCACGGATGAAACTGTGCCTGTACAAGTTATAGATCCATCCCAGCAGCTAGCACGAAGCAGACAAGGTGAGCAGTGTTATTGATCACATGCAAGGGAATGCAGCAACATGCATGTCATTGTGTGCATGCATGCGATCCAACCCATTCAAAACCTCACCGAGGTGAATATAAGAAGCAATTCTGACTAGAGCTGAACATGTACCTCGACAAGTCAATGAGCACGGCCACTAGAACATGCTTGGAGAGCAGCGTAGACACTAGGCATCAACATGTTTCTGGTCTAGTCGCACCAAGATGAACATGCACATGCTATAAGATGAGTTGGACAAAGGAGCCATATCAGTGCACCTAGATGCAACGGAGGCAAGATTTCAGCAAGATGTCACCATTAAGAGCACGGACACCATCACGGACGACCAAGATTGACATCTGTTCACCACCATTGACCATCACAAGGATGTCAAAGAGTTGGTCTCACCACAACGGTCTAAGTGTTAGTGATGTCTTGCATGGCTTGCTCAAGCCATTTTGTCTCACATGGGTACATGTGAAGATTGTATGTAACGTCTTGTCAAGTGTAAGTTCAAGTGTCTATAGTGGATGTAACAGTCATAGAGTAAATGAAGAGTCATGAGGGTAGATGAACTGTCACAAAGGGGAATGTCAAGGGACTCCCCACCCTTTGCTATAAATATTCCCTCGTAACTCATTGTAGGGGATTTTTGTTCAACCAAGCTTCGATAGGAGTATCTTAGAGAAAGCTTGGATAGTATTGTAACGCGACTTGGCTTCTCCACTGCAGAGAGCTAGTATATCTCTTTGGAGGAGCAGGCGGTTGTGGCTGTAACGTTCCACTATTGGAACTAGTGTTTGGACATGGATGTATTGTATGACTGGAACTTACACTTACTAATATAACAGAGCCAACACGTTTTCATGCATATGTTGTTATTGTAGTTGGACTATTCTGGTTGTCATAGCAACGTATGTTATTTAACTTACGCATTTGTTTATGAACTATTTTGTATGCAATTGTATAAATCTTGTTACAGATGTGTTGTTGGTTTAAACATCACTTTCGATTGCTCGCTATCTTGCTTTCTAGCTTGTGATGCATCTTTGCTTGTGTTTTCCCTTCTAAGCCACGTACTATTTTAGGTTTCCAAGGGGTGCACTCACCTCACTATCCGTGTGTTAGAACCTCTCATGCAACTTCCTTGACTTTTTGTAGTTGTCACACCCTTGCTACCAATAGGGACATCTTACTTGCCTCTATGCGAAATCGCGGTCAAGGAATTATTGTACAACCCACTGTTGGGACTCCTACACCAAATGGTCTGAGGTCTAATTGGGACTTCTTACCGGGAAGATCCCTTGACATGTTGGCGGGTACAACACCGTCAACATTTCTGGCACTATAAGGAGGGCCAGATGACAAGCTGAGCCCTCATCATCTATTTTGAGTCTTTGCACATCTATCATGGAGTTTTTTATAGTTATCCCTCTGAAAGTTTTGTCCAAGGGACATATCTTTCACGTCGAGAGGGAGTTTTGGGATCACTTGTCACAAATCACATATAATGGTGAAGGCAAAGTGGCCTAGCCTAAGCACTTAGATGACTTCCATGCGCTCATGGAGGGCATGGAATATTTTAATGAAATAGAGGTCTATTCGCTACTCTCACACACACTTTGTGACCACCCATCACAATGGTGTGGCACACTACCTCATAACTCCATGCACTCATTCAATCAGTTCAACAATCTAATCAAATTTGTTTTCCACCATTTTGATCCTGAAGTACTTGATAAAAAATTGTTAAAACAATGGAAGGCCCCACATGAATCACCTATGGAGTTTTCAGAGCGCTTCTGTCTATTCATGTTTGAAGCCCCGAAAAGCTAGATGAAATTTCAGTATCTCATGGACATATTTGAATATTGCCTTATCCAATCTGTCAATCCTAAGAAGAAGTTCAAGATCAAACCCCGCTCAGCATACTTCGGTGATGGAGCTACACAATCACAGATGGACACGATCGCTGTCACAAATGATTGTTCATCGTCCCCTCATCAAACAACTCCACAATCACAGAGTGATGTGGGAGAGCGTGAACACACATCTATTCAATTGTCACATCCTCCTGACATCACTCCATATTTTCATGCAAGCTTGGTTAGGAATCCCATGGGTTATCACATGCATTTCATACCTAAAACTTCGTCCTCATATTCTGATCATCCTCCAGATTGCACTGTCTTATGTTATTCCATTCTGGACTCTACACTTGTTTTGAACGAGGATTAGTCTCTCGATGGAGTTGGTGTTGCACAACCAACATGCGTTGTCATTCACAAAGAGTATGACTGGGAGCTTGAACATCCACTGCCAGCAGAGGACCATCCCTGTCTGTCCGTACCTCCTTCGTTTTTTCCTGACCTCCTCGGTGATCCTTCCATCCCATATTTTTCATGTGTATCTCCATCCACGAACGCACCCATTGTTGATCATTCGCAGGACACCGGATGTTAGTCCATCATCTGACAACAGAGAGGACCAATCATTCTTCGAACATCCACTTGATTTTTGATCTATCTTTTCTGAAAACACAGAGGATGAACATTCTTACTTCTCATCTACCACTCTGTGTGATTCATCAAATCATGAGGATGCTGACCAACATCCTAATTTTTCTGATCTTGGTTGTCATGATCTATTTACCTCATCATCTGATCACTATGTTGACTCACTCGTTGTTAATCCATCTAAGCCACTGGTCTACGATGATCCATCTGTCAACAAAGTCAAAACCCTGCAGATTGTCGAGGAACTTCAACCCAAGCTGATTGTTATGTCAAGCCCTCACTTTACTGGGGTTGGTTTCACTTCTGATTAGGAAATTGTTCAAACATGTAAGGCTCCTCATCACCCATTTTTATGCATTCAAGATCAATCTAACACTCAAATTTCACTTCCTCCACTCAAAATACATGATCCCATCGCTCATGCATTGGAGGAATCTTACTCAGCGAGCACACTTGCGCAACATAAGTGGTTTACCTTCCTCACGTGTGCTTGCATGCCACATTCAAGAGTATCCATGTGCTTAACATCTGTACGTAGTGTCACACAGCATCATGGTATGTCCATGAATTGCATGTCATGCCCTTTCACTCATTTTCGTTCCGTGGACGCTTGTAAGATTGGAGTGTGTATGTCTTCATTGTTATATCTTTCATGTATGCTAGTTCGCACAGCTGTGTTGTTCACGAACCATGCCTTCACCAACATGGTTCAACCAATGCTTCGGTGGCTACATTGGAAGTGTCACTTCACGTGATTAGGCCCATGCACTGTTAACTTAGGAGTAGGAGTAGTGTTTGCTTTTTGGGTTGGTTGCTTGCATGCATGTTTGCTTCTTTCCTTGTGTGTTTGTTTGCTTGCTTATTTTTTTTCCTATTCGCTTTGATTTTGCATTTTCTTCTGCTCCTTACTTTTCTTTTGGTTTGTTTGCTTGTTATTGTCCATAGGTTAGTTTTGCATGGACTGCGTGTGACTCTTGAAACAAACTAGGTAAAGTACAAGAGGACTTGTAGAGCTATTAACATTTGGTTATATGTTGTTCACTTTCTCATGAAGAACTTGTTACTTCCATTCCATGATACATCAATGGGAAATGCATAATGTTCGAAGTGAACCTTGGTGAAAACACAACGCTTGCATGCTAACTAGTGTCACCTACTCTAGTCGGTTGTTTTTGGGTTAACCCTTGTCAGCTCAGTCAAGTAGAGTAAGGTGAGGGGGAAAACCTTAACAGGCATGTCGGAGGTATATAATAAACCATTTCTCTGAAGGAACAACCTCTTCTTCTCTCAATAAGTCAGGATCCCTCTTCCGCCTTTGAAATGAATAAGTGCTATGCACAGTTATGAAATGAAAAATGAAAAAATGAAAAAGTGAAAAAATTTCGAAAAAAATGAAAAATGAATAAGGCGAAAGAATAGAAAGGCTTCCTGCGTAAAGGGGTGATGTAAGTAACTCTGCTGAGGTATTGACTAGGCTCGCTAGCAGCGAAGCGATGCTTGTGTTCCTACGTGACTCCGTCGGGGTACTGTCCAGACCTGCTAGCAGCGGAGCAACACCAGAGATGAAACTAAGACTCTGGCGACTATACTGCTTGTGCACCAATATACCCCTCAACCCCAATTGAAACAACTACGTTGACTTGGCTTGGAATGTGTGTCAATTGACCAAGAGCTTGGCAGATGTTGCATCTTACAATCAAGCAAGTGTGAAAACCAAGACAAACAGAGAGCTGAAAAATACTTTCAGAGGTATTAGACTTGCTTTTCACGAACAAGGTCCATTCAGAGAGTTGGAGTTCTACCAGTGTGTCACCAAGTGTTGTAGCGGCTACAACCACCCTCCAAAATGTTTCCTTAGCTTCATTTTGGAGACTCCCTACCAACCTTTCACAACATCATGTCTTTCCATGTGAAGTACACAAGTTTCAATGTTTTTCTTGCAGAATGATAGCATATGCATCAGATCTTGTTGCACCCCCCTCATAGGCTGTTTCTCCGGACTTGGCCCAGCTGCAGGCTGAGAAGCTCCCTCAATAAATTGCACAATTTTGGAGGGGAACCAACCTTCCTTCAATAAATTGTGCAAATTTTTCTGGCAGCCTGTTGGGCTCCAGAATTGTGCAAATTTTTCTGGCAGCCTGTTGGGCTCCAGAATTGTGCAAATTTGCCTGTCACTGTTCACTGGAAAAATTGCGCAATTCCTCCCAGCAAGACTGCTCAGCCCAGAAATTGCACAATTCTAGGCAGCAGTCAATTTCTTTGCTCAGAAATTGTGCAATCCCCTGGTCATCCAGCCCAGCTCCCTCCCAAAAATGTGTAGTTTTTCCTCCCAGCGGAGTAGACTGTTGGATGTGCAATTGAGTTGATCAGTTCCCTCCGGGACCGAGAAAAATTGATTTGCATGCATGGGCTACTTCTCCCAAGGCAGCATGCAAAGGCATCCCTTGATTCAGGGATCTACTTTTAGCAACTGGAGGTTGCATGCAAGGATCATTTCAGAAACCTCCCACCAAGTGTCGCTCTTCCTAGATTTGTGGCATCCACGTCACATCTTCGATTTTATCAAAACTCATGAACCAGATGCTGCAGATCTCATTCCTCACATCGACCTTGCATCTCTGACATCACACATTGCATCTAGGAGTCATCGACACATTCTGCTCAGTTTTTTTTTGGTAAGCCCACATTTTATGTCTTGTGTTGCATTTATGTTGCTTTTTATCTTTCGCTTTGTGTGATTGTTGTCTTCTTGATTTCAGTGAGTGCTTGATGTCTTTTTTATGTATGTTAGCTTGTAGAAGCATCGTTTCAATTTTTGTTCGCATCTCACTGTTGTCACATGCATGACACTTTTTTGCATGGATGGTCACCGTTGCAGCGACTCGCTTCACACACATGCATGCTTTCTCATTTTCTGAATCTTGCACTTGTTGTTTGCATGAATGATCATTCACTCTTGTTTTCACTCATCTCATCATGCATTCACACTTCTCATGTTTTCAATCGCCCGTCGGCCGAACTGGGCTGCCTTGGCCCGGACCGTGCCTTGCCCGACTAGCATTGTGCATTTCTGGAAGTCTAGACAATAACTAACCTCTAGGCATGCATTTTGAAATTTTTGGAGGCAGTGTCCTGTTGGCCCCAGAAACTACACAATGCAGTTTTCTAGTTGCATGTCACTGTTGACTGAAATTACACATTGCACAGTTTCAGCCCTCAGTAGGCCAGGTTGGATTGTGCATTGCACAATTCTAGTAGTCAGTCAACCTACTGACAGCCCAGACTGTGCCTTGTGTAGTTTTGGCAGTCAGTCTCCCGACATGCTGGCAGAAATTGCGCAACCTTCATGATCAGTCACACAGGTATGTTGCAAGTTAGTTCTCAAGTTAGTTTTGGTTTTTGACTGACAAATTTCTTGCCATGAGTGTTGCCATGTCTCCAGGTATCGCAGGTGTTAATCTTCCTCTCAGCAACACAAGTATAATGGTTTCCAAGAGAGCAGAGTTGAATACACCGTTCAAAGCACACTTGGGGATGCAGTCGATCAAGTGTCTATGAACTTGCCTACCCATGAAGACATTGATTTGTTTATAGACAAGGAAATTAAGATATGATGGCAGTAGCATCACAGCAAGCAACACCAGCAACAGCTGCTGAAGGCAACATAATGGATGCAACAAACGCAAGAGGAAGTTTGTTGACAACACAGATGCGGAACAAAGTTGCAAGCTCAAGCAGATCCACTTGTGATGAAAGCAACTTTGGAGACTCAGGCTATGAGGTGATGGTGCGACATGAAGATCACGTGAAGGAAGAGAATGGAACAGAGAAGGAGTTGCATGTGCTGAAGTAGCAACTCAAGGAATAACAAGAGCTGCATAGATGAGATAATGAGTTGCAGCAGGAACAGGTACAGCAGGGGGTGAAACATGCACTCACGGATGAAACTACACCCGTACAAGTTATAGATCCATCCTAGTAGTTCACACAAAGTAGACAAGGTGAGTAGTATTGTTAATCGCATGCAAGGGAATGTAGCAGCATGCATGTCATTGTGCGCACGCATGTGATCCCACCCATTTGGCACACTCGTTGAGGCGAGGACAAGAAGCAAGTCTGGCTGGAGCTGAAGATGTACCTCAACAAGTCGATGCGCACAGCCACCAACACATGCTTGGAGAGCAACGTAGACATTATGCATCAACATGTTGTCGGTCCAGTCGCACTAGGATGACCATGTGCATGCTATTAGATGAGTTGGACAGAGGATCCATATCAGTACACTCGAATGCAACAGAGGCAAGAGTTCGCTTCATCAAGATGTCACCATTGAGCGCATGGACACCATCATGGACGACCAAGCTTGGCATCAGTTCGCAACCATCGACCATCACAAGGATGTCAAAGAGTTGGTCTCACCACAATGGTCCGAGTGTTAGTGATGTCTTGCATGGCTTGCTCACACCATTTTGTGTCACATGGGTACATGTGAATATTGTATGTAGCATCTTGTCAAGTGTAAGTTCAAGTGTCAATAGTGGATATAATAGTCATAGAGTAGATGAAGAGTCATGAGGGTAGATGAATTGTCACAAAGGGGAATGTCAAGGGCCACCCCACCCTTTGCTATAAATAGTCCCTCATAACTCATTGTAGGGGCTTTCTGGTTAGCCAAGCTTCGATAGGAGTATCCTAGAGAAAAATTGGACATTATTGTAATGCACCTTGGCTTATCCACTGCGCAGAGCTAGTATATCTCTTTGGAGGAGTAGTCGGTTGTGGTTATATCGTTCCACTATTGGAACTAATGGTTGGACATGGATGTATTGTATGATTGGAACTTACACTTCTTAATATAACAGAGCCATCACGTTTTCATGCATAAGTTTTTATTGTAGTTGGAACATTCTGGTTGTTGTAGCAATGTATGTTATTTAACTTACACATTTGTGTATGAACTATTTTGTATGAAATTGTATAAATCTTGTTGCAAATGTGTTGTTGGTTTAAACATCACTTTGGATTGCTCGCTATCTTTCTTTCCATCTTGTGATGCATCTTTGCTCGTGTGTTCCCTTCTAAGCCACGTACTATTACAGGTTTCCAAGTGGCGCACTCACCTCACTCTTTATGTGTTAGAACCTCTCATGCACCTTTCTTGACTTACTACAGTTGTCACACCCTTTCTACCAACAAGGACATCTTACTTTCCTCTCTGTGAAATCGCGGTCAAGGCATTACCATACGACCCACTGCTGGAACTCCTACACCAAAGGATCTGAGGTCTAAATGGGACTTCTTACCGAGGAGATCCCCTGACATGTTGGCAGGTCCATCACCGTCAACAAGAGAGTATGTTAATAATGCTACCTTCACTTGGTGGAGTTTTCCGACAATAACAGTTATCATGTGTTCTTAAAAATGAGTCCATTTGAGTTATTATATGGATGTAAGTGTAGAAAACCTATTAATTCGAATAGCCCCAAAGCTAAACTGATGTTAGGGCCCGATATGTTGAAGGAAATGAAACAGGGGCTTAAGGAAAAAATGGCATAATATATTGGGGGATATATAGGGGGTAAAGGGTTTTTTATTGGTAGGTATTAAAAATGGAGCTCAATGTTAATGAAAAGATATAAAGGGGTATAAAAAATGTTAATGAAAAAATGGATACCTACAATATCTAGTGGAAGTAGGGGTTTTTAAAATTAGGAAGTTCTATTCAGTTCATATCAGTAGGGGGTTAAATAATGTGATTTTTAAGGGTATTTTCCAATATGTAGTTAAAATAAGGGTATTGTTTAATATGCCATGAATGCACATGATAGGGAAAAGGTTCATTGAGTGAAACCCCGTAAGAAATGGAAGGTACTGTGAAAAAATTAAGGATGAATCTAAAGGACTCATAGGACAGACAAAAGGCTTATGCTGAAAAAAGTGAAGTTATCAAGAATTTCAAGTTGGGGATCATGTGTATGTATGAGTAAAGCCTAAAAAAAGAACTTTACGTTGTGGGGGATATGCCAAGTTGTCTCCCCAATTTTGTGACCCATTCTAGATTCTGGATAGAATTGGGCCGATGACATATCGACTAACGTTTCCCAACCACATACGTGTACATAATGTATTTCATGTTTCATTATTGGAAAATTATATCTATGACCCCAGACTCATTATTGATTGGTAGGATATATACAGGTAAAATAGTTCATGGGACAAATATATGTGTGTATGTTATAAAAATTTTCATGTATAAAAACTAATGGTAACTCATTAGTTGTATTTTTAGGTTGAACTAGACGACGAGTTCTTGGTTGAGCCCCTACGTATGCTCGATCAAAGAGAAGCAATGTTGCGGTAACAAGTTATCACCCAAGTTAAAGTGCAGTGGAGACACTTTAGCCTAGATGAGGCTACCTAGGAGGACAAAAGTTTTATGAATGAAGCTTATCCTAGCATGTTCTAAGAGTTTAGAGAACACTAGGACAATGCTTCACTCATGGGGGGGAGGATGTAATACCCCTTTGTAAAGTTGGTAAATATTGGTTTACTATAGTTAAAAGACATTGTTTTACTTTGTGGGCCATGGGGAATGCCAAAATAATATTTGACATAGACATATATTTTTATTTACTAATTTCATAATGTTTATGTGATGACCATGAAATCATAAATGGGAAAAAATGATAGATAGGCTCAAACCCAGGCAATTGAACAATTATGGGCAAGCCATTTACTTGCATAAGTTCCTCCTTGGAAATTAAATTTTCAAAACAAAATCCAAGAGGGTAATGATGAACTTGAGGCAGGAAGGAGGAAAGAAGATTGTGGAAGTTTGAAAAATTACTATTATTAAAGGATTCCAGAACTAGTTGGCCAGTGGTGTCTTTCTGAGGATTGAATGCTCTGATTATGAAATTATGACCAAGTTTGGTTGGGATCATTGGAAGATTAGTTTGAATTTATCGTTGTTTTGGAACTATATTGGGTGTGAAGAAGGCTTGGGTAGGGGATGCAGTAATACAGACTAGTCTCGTTTGTTGTGGGGAAAAGTATCCAACACGGAATGACCCTATCCCACTCTTAGTGTGATAGTTCCTTAGCAACAGCTGAAGCAAAGCTATCTAAAGTTACTTCTTTATGACATGCAAGAGATGAAAGGAAGAGATCCACTTACCGATGTCTTGCGCAAATGGTCGATCCAATCTCCTCTATTTGCCGCTCGCTTCCAACTCCAAGTCTTCTCACGGGCCCAGCTACACAAGATCCTGCGAACAAGACAAGAAAAGGAAACTACAAGAAGCATGCATTCATAATTGATTCAAGGATTAGCATAAATCAAATACGCAAGTAAGACAACACATCATTGAAACAAATGCGAATAGAAGAACCTCAAATGCTTTATTAATATAAGGAAGTAAGGTTCAGACGGTGATACAACCGTGAGAGGTCCAATCCAGCATCACCTTCCCGACGGAAGGAAATCTCCTCTTCACCTCCCTCAAGCAATCACCCAATACTCACAACTGTAAACCAACAGCAATTCTTTGCACAAAATTCCGGCCTCTAGATCCCATGGGATGAGATCCTTATATAGAGTTTTGGAGTGAAGATAAGTCAGCTTGATGTGTGACTTGTTGTCCTCTTCAACTCCAGTTGTTCTTCAGTCCTTGAGTCCACTCGGAGTTTCTACCTTCCACTTGGAGTTTTAGAACCTCTTTACTCATCATTAGGCGAATCTTCTGATCCAAGTGTCATTTTGGAAGCTTCCTGGGCACTGGCACATTGAGAAAAGATTCCTCCACATGTCATAGTACGCCCAGCGCAGGTAGCCTTTGTTGCACTTGCTATGCAGCGCAGGTACACCATAGAGCTTTTGACATTCAGCGCAGATGCTTAGTGGAGCAGCTGCTTTGATCCAAAATTGACCTGTTTTTGAGTGTTTTTCAGTGGAGAACTGATCTGTAGTGCTGTGGTTTGCTGACCTTGTTCCTCTAGGGGTAGGAACAACATGTTTAGGGACTTTGGATCCCTCAGATTATTGACATTTCATGCTCCATGCTGTAAGGCACAAAAATGTCTATAACAGTTGCCCCCTAAAGTATGAGGTCGTTTATCGGGTGAAATGCTTTATTAGGAGGATCCGAAGTTCATTCAATCGTCGGGAGGTGACCTGTAACAAAATACAATACAATACATTATCTTTTCATACTTTCTTTTCATGAGCTAGCTGATGCGGGCATTTCCCATGCTCAGCTTTATAAATACATTTGCTGTACATAAACAGATGATCGTCTGATAATAGACTGATAATTCTCTGCTTTTAATTATCATCCTTTTAGTAGGATGATCATCTGCTGCACATGTCTATGTTTTTATCTCCTGAATATATATCGCATCCCAGATGGATGAAACTAGATCTGGGGTCTTCAAACTTGTCCGATCTTCACTCTAGTACAAGTCGATCCATGTGAGAATTTCTTGAAGTCGAACATGGAAAGACATCGCTTGATTACCAGTCAATAATGTAAACTGTTAACAAGCGCGAGAGGAATCACCGATAATGATGATGACCCTCAAGGTACTGTAGCACAATTCACGTGGCGTGAATATAGGATCTAACGTCGAACACCACGCAAAGTCTCCCGGTCGAAGGTCATTAATGTATACCTATCGCCGGAAGTGAGAAACTTGCCATTGAGGCATGCAAGCTTCAAAGTACTGAGGGGGTGTTCCTAGATCAACTTCTTGGATAGTGAGCTGATGTCGACAAGAAGTGATCCGTCAAAGGAGGGCCTTAATGAATCCCACATCAGTGACACGGAACGGAGCTAGTGATGATGGTGAAAACGATCTGTGAAATATGATTCAGGGTGGCGATCCTGGAAGGATGAAAGATGATGTATGGTAGTGGATGGGACCCGGTTGACACTTTCTGAATGACATCTCTTGAACATATAACGACACTGATGTGATGGATCGGTAGCATTACCCCATGTATGGATGGTATGGCGAGACCATGGTGAAGGGACCGGTGAATGATAATAACCCAACCCGATATTTACGGAGGCAAAAGTGTCATGTTCAAGAGCGACTTGCTACCATTAAGCTTTGAGGTTCTTCCCAATTTTTCCCCAGTCATCTCTGACCAGTACCTCTTTATTTTTGTCAAGCTTGAGGAGGATAACATATGCTTGTTCTATAACCTGCCCTTCGGGCAAGCCCATCGCTATGTTTTAACGAGCTTAACGATAGGGAAACTCGTTCTCGTCTAAAGACAAGTTTGTCGCTATCTAGTATTTTTAACGAGCCCAGCGACAAAGACAACTCGGTCCTTTTCATCTTTAGAGAGTCTGAAAAGGGCACATAAAGTGGACTCCAGGGGTCCTTTTTCGTCATCTAATCCCTTAAGTCCGAAAAAGTATAAAACAATACAGAAGGGATGAATGTTCGATATCTTTATCGAGTCGAACTAGACAAGCGCTCGATCTTTTTGTGCAATAATCCCTCAGGTCCAAAAAGATTAAAATCTAGAGGAGGGATAGCTCTTCCGGTCCTTTTAACGAGCTGGAAGGCCAAAACTCGGCAAACTTTTCATATTTTACGAGTCAGTGAAAAGAGCTCAAAGAAGACTCGTATTTTGAGGAACGAGTGATAAACAGGGATAGCAGCAGATTCCAGGTACAGGTTGGAATTTTCCAATCACGGTAGTGTCACAAGGATGGCTAGGTGAAATCACTCTTTGCAGTTGTTCCTCAAAATAGGTAAACAATCAAGTGGATGTGAATGATCGGCCAAATGAAAAAGTGGAGGTGACGGTGCAAACACGACCAAGGCTTTTTATGGCTGATGAATTTACGGTCTCAAATGGTTATTTACCGGTTCATTTTTTCTGGATGAGCTCGAACTTTGGAGGAAGCTTGCTCACATGCTTATGTTTATTTTTTAACGAGCATGAATTCCGCGTTAAAACTGCTCGGTTTTGCGTTTATTTTTTAACGAGCATGAACGTTGCCAAAACTGCTCGTTCTTTTGCATGTCCCCAGCATCATAATAACGCATGTCAAAGGAGGGTGCCCCCCAAGCTTCATTGCATTCAACTTGGTGGTTGGAATGAAGGTTTACCTTTGAATTTTGAAAAGGGGATTTGTTTCATTTTTTAATGAGGTTGACACGGTAAAAGAACTTACCTCATGACTCCTTGTTTCATTTTTTAACGAGGTTGAAACGAGATAAGAACCGTCCTCGGGGCCCACTGTATTTACAGTATTTCCATTAGGGCGATGATCCATGCTGACAAAATGTTTAGGAATCTTCCGAATCCATTAGATATAGAAGATTTCATATTGTAGGTTTCCACTGTGGCCACTTCCACCAGATTATTTGCAGGTGGTAGGGCAAAAGTCCCCATTAAGGCAGGGTCTTTTAGGAGACCTACTCCAATATTTTGGAGCGATTGATTACTTTCATGGATCATTGTAATGCTTCCCGTAACTTGTGAACTGTTGGGGAGAAATGTTTGTTGGTCGACGACTGTAATTCCTCCTTGAAAGGGAAATGCAATCTTCCTGAAGTAGGTCGACACAACTGCGGCCATGGCGTATATCCAGGGCCTTCCCAGTAGGATGTTGTAATCGAGATTTCCATCGATTACTTCAACATCAACTTCTATTGTTTTGCCCCCCAGTTCAACTTGCAAGTTACTTAAAATCTCGTATGGAGTGTATGATCGTCCATCAAATGCTTTTAATGTCGTTGACGATTTTGACAAGGGTGGTGAGCCTAAATTTTTCCAGCAACTCATCGACATAAGACATGTAGATGCCCCCTCATCAATAATTGTTCGATGAACAGTTTTGTTGAGGGCTTTCACTTGAATAAGGAAAGCTAGTTGAGCTGGTAACTGAGGGTCATATCCTTTATGATCAAAGGCCACAAGATTGGAATCCATTGGGCCAATCCCACTTATCGCTGATAGTAAAGCTTGCTCTTGGGAGGGGCAATTTTGCGGTACCTCAAGTGTCGACATAGCGGACGGCGATTGGGCCAGGTCCTCTACTATATTATAATTATGTGCTATTTTTGCACGAGGATTAAATGTCGATTTGTGTACTACTCCCTTCGGCGACTTTATCATTGGTTCAGGAATGATGGGTGGCACGACTTTGGTCAAAGTTGTTGTTGAACTACTAGGTTGTTTATTCGCCTTGTTGTTCAACTGCTTTGGATTCCTGTGATCTTTATTCCTTGTCAAAGCATTATTTTGCTGCTTTGAGGTGGACAACATAAGCACTTGGGATCGGGAAGCATTTTGATTAGCAACCAGATTTTGTCTTGGACTAGGAAACGGATCAGTCAATACTGCTGGGGTTTTTGAACTCTTGAAGAGTTTCTTAACTTCAGCTATATGTGGACAATCTTTCGTCCAATGATCCTCATCGCATATATGACACCCTGTCGGGGGTTTCCCTTTCCTTTTCTTTTTCTTCTTGCCCCCTGGTTGCTTCAGTTGTTTGCCCTTGTCGGTCGACATGGCATTTACTTCTGAGGCAAGAAGTTCCTCATTTGCTTTGACTAGAGATTTTGCGTTTGCCAGTCACGCCATTACTGGCGTGAGAGTCAGTATTCGATTTAGGAGGGGGAGGAATTGAAAATTCAGGTCTAGGGGCGTCAGGTATTTTGTCGTAGAGCGTGCCAGACTGAGTATATACTAAGTCTAAATATTGAGCGCGAGCAATGACTTGCTCCTCTGTTACGACTCCTCCCTTGGCCACATCTTCCGTTATAGCCGGAAGTAACGACTTTATAAACCATTCAGCTAACAGCTGATCGGGAACGTAAGTTTTCACCATCCTACGACGACGTCGCCACTCATGTATATGATCATATATGTGAGTGGACGTTGTCTGTTTGAAGTTGGTAAGGAGTTCTGTTCCCATTTCATACCTTATCGGTAATTGAAAATGGGTTAAGAAAGTCGTGGCTAAGGAGCTGAAATTGTCGAAAGAGGCTCTTGGCAATTCAATATACCATTTAGCCGCTGGACCTGTCAATGTCCTCTGGAAGAGGCGAAGTCTTATCGAATCATCATTCAGGGTGTTTGATGAACACCATAGGTGGAATGTCATCACATGATTCGACGGATCTTCACCTGGATTTCCATTGAATTTAGGAATGTCCGATGGAAGTTTATGCGGAATTGCTGGCCACCAAGGGGCATAAGCAATTGGATCATTCGTCAGCCGGTTTAGATCTGGTAATTCTAGAGTTGCTACAAAGGGCAACTGTTGGTTCAGGTTAGGCGAAGCATATCCAGGATAAGATGGTATCGCCTGAGCAATGGGTATTTGCAGACCAGCATAATGCTGACAACTTTGACAAAGTTGATGGGCATAACCATTATAGCATGGTTGCCCATTACTTACAAAGACTTGTTGCTCAGGTCCTTGATATGATTGTTGGAATGGCGGTTGTTGAGATTGAACCAGCTCTGGTTGTTGGACCATTTGCTGTTGACCAATACTGGATGATTTACCAAGATGAGGAGTCACAGTACTTGTTTGAGCCTGAGTCGCTCCAGATAAGGAGGCACTACCCTGAGATTGTGATTGAGCCGCTGAGACAAGAGGTTGTTGTATTACAACAGGTAGCGCTTGTACTTGCGACGCATTCGCCATAGCAGGTGTGGTGGTAATATTCGACGCAGGGTGTACTGGTTGCATTGAATATACAACTCCTGGTTGTTGGGGTAGTATTGGTACCCAACTGCTGGATGTAATTCCAGTTTGACCTGAACCTTGCTGTAAACTCCCATATGGTTGTTCTCCGGGAGGGAACAATGAAAGAGCATACTGCCCTCCATATGGTGGAAATCCAGTACTTAAAGGGTAAATTGGCCTTTGAAGACACATTGGATCAGTTTGTTGAGTTTCAACATAAGAAGTACCAGATGATAATCCAGATGAAGAAATAGGAACTAACCATATTGTCGCCCCCGATTGGACTCTGGCTTGTTGTTGACAATTTGCCGGGACAGATGGTATACCAGCGAACATCGTTGGAGTAGCAGCAGGAGGTTCTGCTGCTGCTGTGTCAGACGACACAGTCCTAGATGTCGACGGTTGTTCAGACATATCTAGTCTATCCAAAAGATTTCTTAGCGATTCTACAAGAACTTACGATGCCAAAAGACTAACTTCGAAGATCAACGCAGGAATAGGAGGTGATTATGTTCCGTTTAAAATGAATTTTATTATGACGACGCTTTTAGACACAACTTGCTTTTTCACTTTTTAAGAGTCGAGAAAAAGCTAAAGATGACTCTAGTCTCCTTCGATGTATTAACGAGCCCGAAGTGACAAATGCTCGGATGGACTTTTTCAGTTATAGAGTTTGAAAAAGGCCAAAAGAAACTACTCTGGAGTTCTAGGCAGAGGGTGTGCCAAACCTTTCGCGAAACCACAGAATACGTTTTACGGTACGAGTGGTCGATCTTCGTGAATGCTATGTTCACTGCATCGCGATCAGTAGGGCGGCCGACACGGCTTCCTATGGATAAAGGCTTTGTTCCTATAGGGGTCTCCCAATATACACGACGGTACGCGGGAGCACAAGTCCGTATTAGTGCTATCGTCCCTCAGGAGGAATCACCCACCTTCGTAGAGATCGACAGTCACTATGTTTAACGACGCCGGAACACGTCTCTACCTAGACCTCTACTGTGTTTCGTTATGTTTCAAAGCGTTGTTATGTAAATTCAGTTCGTTTTAGGTTGATCTTGCTTAGCAGTTTGCCTTTATGGATCACCACGTGATGTATGATACAACTCCTAAATGCAGTCTAAGAATGATAAGCAAGCTTTTTTCAATTCTTTCAACTTATGAAAATCTTAACTACTGAGGGAAAAGAAAGACATCATCTTTTCAAACAGATCATAGAGCACACACTGATGCACTTTTCCTAAATCGACATGCAAACTGTCAAAATGCACATGCACAATGCAAGTATTTCTTTTCTCCTTCCTTAATGTTGATGTATTACAAAAAGAAAGCTGTTGTATGATTTCGAATTCAATTTCAAGCGAAAGCAAACAAGTTTTGTCCAATAATCAAAAGAACACCTTAAGATTCACTCGTTTCAACACAAGAAATACTGAAATTCGAACCATATAACGAAAGCAAATGCTCAAGCAGCTATGAACAGCAATAAACTAGCTCTTAGAATCACAACGACACTTTATCACAGGTCTAGATTCAAGAGGCCACAGCAAGACTAGTTCACTTTCGTTATGGGAAACTGTAAATGAATATAAGAAATACAACAAGAACAATCACAGTTTCTTCATACAACTGAGGCGGAATGATGGCAAAGAAAGATAGTTTCAGATGGGTATACAGGTTGACAACAGGCTGCAAAAACAATACTGAAAACTGGGCAACAGAAAGCAGGGAACCCCAGTTGCACAATGCAAAACTGGATCAGCGCAGGTAGAACACTGTCAGTTTGACATTCAGCGCAGGTAGCCCCTTCGGGACCTGCGTTGCAGCGCAGGTAGCCTTCACTGCAGCTGCACTGAAGAGAAAACTCTCGTCTCTCTTTGGTTCCGGGTCACAGATTGCTCAAAAATCAATGGTTTTTGGCCAAATTAGAGGTTATCAGTCAAGTATACACTAGAGGATGATTAAAGGAAGATGAACACTATCACAAAGAGCTAATAAGAGTCCTTGTGGATCAGCTCTTCAAATCATAAACATGCCCAGAACTGAGCTAGAGTAGTTGCCCTCTACTTTGCCTTCGAATGACTCGAATGCAGTTCGATTCGGTACTCCCTTTGTTTAAGAAATGAATAGCAAGAAACACAAGCTACCAACAAGACACGATCCCCAGCGGAGTCGCCAGTCTGTTGTGGGGAAAAGTATCCAACACGGAATGACCCTATCCCACTCTAAGGGTGATAGTTCCTTAGCAACAGCTGAAGCAAAGCTATCTAAAGTTACTTCTTTATGACATGCAAGAGATGAAAGGAAGAGATCCACTTACCGATGTCTTGCGCAAATGGTCGATCCAATCTCCTCTATTTGTCGCTCGCTCCCAGCTCCAAGTCTTCTCACGGGCCCAGCTACACGAGATCCTGCGAACAAGACAAGAAAAGGAAACTACAAGAAGCATGCATTCATAATTGATTCAAGGATTAGCATAAATCAAATACGCAAGTAAGACAACACATCATTGAAACACATGCGAATAGAAGAACCTCAAATGCTTTATTAATATAAGGAAGTAAGGTTCAGGCGGTGATACAACCGTGAGAGGTCCAATCCAGCATCACCTTCCCGATGGAAGGAAATCTCCTCTTCACCTCCCTCAAGCAATCACCCAATACTCACAACTGTAAACCAACAGCAATTCTTTGCACAAAATTCCGACCTCTAGATCCCATGGGATGAGATCCTTATATAGAGTTTTGGAGTGAAGACAAGTCAGCTTGATGTGTGACTTGTTGTCCTCTTCAACTCCAGTTGTTCTTCAGTCCTTGAGTCCACTCGGAGTTTCTACCTTCCACTTGGAGTTTTAGAACCTCTTTACTCATCATTAGGCGAATCTTCTGATCCAAGTGTCATTTTGGAAGCTTCCTGGGCACTGGCACATTGAGAAAAGATTCCTCCACATGTCATAGTACGCCCAGCGCAGGTAGCCTTTGTTGCACTTGCTATGCAGCGCAGGTACACCATAGAGCTTTTGACATTCAGCGCAGATGCTTAGTGGAGCAGCTGCTTTGATCCAAAATTGACCTGTTTTTGAGTGTTTTTCAGTGGAGAACTGATCTGTAGTGCTGTGGTTTGCTGACCTTGTTCCTCTAGGGGTAGGAACAACATGTTTAGGGACTTTGGATCCCTCAGATTATTGACATTTCATGCTCCATGTTGTAAGGCACAAAAATGTCTATAACATCGTTGGTTGGGTGGAGCATTAGAATTCTCAATAACTGTGTGATTCAGTAAAAACAACAAGTACAACTCAGTACCTAAACTGTAATTCTAATGTTTAACTTTATGTGTTTGAACAATGATAAATCCAAATAAGTAGTTATGAGTGTTGAGTTTTAGTATTTGAATAATGAATGAGTATTGTGAACCAATGAATTATTAACAAGTGGTTGCGGTACTCTATTAGGATCTTGGGTTGGTTCGAGGCTGGTTGCTGAAGCAACAACCATGGAACAATCCCTTGGCTTTAGAGCACTAAGTCCAGTACGAATCAAAGGGTGCATTAAAATAGTGAATGAAAGAAAGTCTAATGAATTTGAATACCATTACTGAAATATAAGAAAGAATGAAAATGTTAAAGCACTGAATTTTAGTGCAATATAAAAGAATCTCATTTTTTATTTTTTTCGGAAGCATAGAAATATTAAAGATGGGCCATGAACCTAAATAATTTTGACATTAATAAAATGAAAAAAATCTAGTAAGGTAATAAATCAAACAATAGTGGCCTTTTGGGAGATTTGGGGTTAGCCCCTGGACCAATCCGGATACTAGTAACCCGGAGCAGTGCTTGCATCTCATAGTCTAAAAGGAACAATCTTTTATTTAAGTAACTACCGCTGAACACCCTATTCTTCCCAAGAGAATAAAAGAACAATATGAATGAGAGAATAAAAGAACAAGATGAATAAAATGAAGAGTCTTTAATAATTAAACAAAAGTCATAAATTACTTTCACCCCTGACTACGTAAATCCAAATAATTATAACTGGAAGAGTATTAGACCTACACATCGCCATAGAAATTAATGTAATTCAATAATGGTAAAAACCTAAAGGGTTTTAAAGGAGGACCGAATATTTAACTCAACTACTAATAAGTTATTTTTGATCGAAATAATCATAACATAGCATACATTGTATTTATACTAATTTTACCAGACATACAGAGTTGAAACTTACCAATAATTTACTTGAACATATGTATATAAACTCATGCTAAAAAAGACATGATCCGAGAAATTAAACTCGAATAGCTCAACCTGGTAAGAAATACAGTTGACAACTCATCTTTTCGTGGTTCCGACTAGGGTCTTTACTAAACGAAACTCGTCCTAAAGAAATAAACTATTCCATAAATTTTTTGATAGTAATACATTTACAATCCATAATGACGCAAGTACAGTTCGACCTACATTATAAAGTTACATCTTACATCGAAAAACTTGATAAGAGATTATATTAGTAACCAACGCGGGTTACTCCATGAATATAATACAAAAATGTAGTGGGAACCTGGAAAATTCAGCATAAGTGGAATTCAAACAATGAAATCGAGCCGCAGGAGAACCAGAGAGCAAAGGGTTCACACTAAATAGGGTGATGAAATCAAACCTGAAATAACCCAAAACCCCAATTAGGATTTGTTTAAATTCTAAATCAGCAAAATGAGTGACTCACTGCAAACCGTCTAGGTAATTACTTGTAATAGCCTTTATGGAGTCTTATACCCAATGTTAGAACTGTGGTAGAACGAGGGTTTTATTATAAGACAAGGCATGAACAAAATAAATATATAAATACAAAGGGTTTGAACCTAGATAAACCTAGATTGCTCAATTATATTAGAAATTTCGGAGTGTTGAAAATGGCAACAAGAAATGCTAAAAATAGAAGTGTTAAAAATAGCACTGCTAAAAATAGCAGTTTGGGTACCACTGCTAGATTGGGCAACAGGGAATGAAAAATGAAAGTGATAAAAATAGAATTCTATTTTTAGCAGTTCAGGATGGATTCCTCTTTTAATCAGTCCCTGGAATAAAAATAGGAAGTAAAATTCGAGTTTGATATTAACAGCAGTTTATAAATTAATTAATTAATTCATATTAAGTTAATTAGTTAAGGAAAATCAAACTTGAAGTCTATGTGAGGACATGCAACATTTTATCTATTAATTGAGGAATTTGTCCATCAGTTAAAGAGATAAGGATGAGTTGTAGTATTGAGTTGTAATTAGTTGGCTTAGTTAACTGAGTCAAGTCTAGTTAGATTAATTTAACAGTTTGTTAAATTAATGAGAGTTCAGTTAGTTAATTCTTGCATGCATGTAACTATTGTATTTCAGATAACTGAGTATTCACTCATGCATAACTCATGCATGTCAGTTCAGACAGAGACCCAGTTGAGATCAAAGAAGGGACAGTGTACTATTAGTTGGATGAATATTTTTCCTATAAAGGAAGCTCATCCATGATGAGGATTTATCTCCTTTAGGGCTGCACAGTTGGATCAGAGGTTAGTGAGTGTGTGAAGAGGCCAATTCACACAAGTGGCTGCACTGGACCCCAATCAAAATTGCACAAAGAAATAGGAGGCTTGGACGGCAGACTAGAGGTTAGATAGAGACCTTTCACTGTCTATGAGCAGCAGAGGTATTGCAGAGAGAGCAGGATAGCTTTTGAGCTGATTCTTTTTGTAATACTAGCTATATTTCCACTTGTATGATAATACAAAGTTGGATTTTTAGGCTGAGGCTTTCCCCGGGTAAATTATTTTGTGTTATGTGTGATTGATTCCTTCTCATCAGTTATATGTGTTCTTATTGATGTTGCTCATGTTTGATTAAGCTTCCGCTAAATTGTTTGTAGAAGTAGATCAAGTGTTTTGCTTTATTAAATTTCATTACGAGGTGATCTACAATAGGAATTTCTACATGGTATCAAAGCACAGGTGATCAAGGAAGAACAGTATACAAGAAGGGGGAAGTTGAAGTTGTGGTTTCTGAATACTGAATTGGGTTCTTATCACATCTATTTCACCGATGGCATTCAATGGTTTGAGATTCGAATATGCCCTTGATGGAAGTTCGAATTATATAGCCTGGAAGGATCGCATGGAGGCAATATTAGAAGATAATGGTCTAAAGGACTTCATTGATCAAGAATTCCAGAAGCCGACTGATGCTACTCAACTGCTGGAATGGAAAAAGTGTGTGCCTAGAGCAAGGAGAATCCTCCTAGAGGGAGTTCGAGATCACATTGTCTCGAGCCTCCATGGGAAGGAGACTCCGTTTTTGATGTGGAAAATATTGAAAGATCTTTATCAGAATAGCAATAATCAGAGGAAGCTGACACTGAAGGACAAACTTCGAAATATCGTGTGAAAAGGGTGACACGATCTTTATGTATCTGAACAAGCTCACCTCATGCAGGGATGAGCTTGGAAGTGTAGGGATCGTGACAGCTGATGATGACATGGTGAGTCTTGCACTCCTCAATCTCCCTAAGAGCTGGCATAGCTACCAGGACTCGGTTAATGGAAGAGAGAAACTGCCAGATTGGGAATGACTTTGGTTGGATTTGATGTAGGAGGAGATAAGAAGAAGCACCAGAGATGGTTCTTCATCCATGGAGGATGAAGAAAACTATGCCTTAGCGAGTAAGGCGAAGAAGGGGAAGGAGAAGGTTTCTCTTTCCGAATCCAGTTCTTCCCATGGTGGGAAGAAGTTTGACAAATCAAAAGTGTGATGCTTTCGTTGTCATGAGGTGGGCCATTTTGCTACAAATTGTCCACAGAGGAAATCCAAGAAGGGATCCGGGGAAGGATCAGAAGGTGAGGCACTTGCTTCACAGTTCGAGTTGGATTTCACACTCTTCGCATGCATGGTTTCATCCATGGTGGGAAGTGGTTGGTTTCTTGACAATGGAGCTTCTTTCCACATGACCGGCGACAAGATTTTGTTCAGTACTTTGGAGGAGAAATATCTCCAAATACTCATAGCAATGGGTAATGATGAAAATTACAGTGACTTAGGTGTAGGCACGGTTAGTTTTCAGAGGTAGCATGGAGCTCGCCTTACCTTGACCAATGTCAAGTATGTACCAGGACTGAAGAGAAACTTGGTGTCGATCGCGGTGCTGGAAGACAGAGGCTATGATGTAATCTTCAGTAAGGGAAAGGTTTTCCTTAGACATGTCATCACTAGACAGGTGAAGCAGATCGGTTCACGAGTCAAGAACTTGTATGCTCTTGAGGTTCAAGATGCATGCAAAGCCTTGAGCAGCAAGGCAACTGATGGAGACTTGGTGGTTGAGAGGGAGAGTATATTACCTCTCAACATGCAGTGCCAGAAGAAGTCTCAGATGATTGTGGAGGAGCCACGATTGGTGCAACAGCTTCAGGAGGTTGTGGAGCAGCCACAACAGGGGAAGCTGAGAGGAGATCGAGTAGAGACATCTACTCATGCAGAGACCTCCAGTAGGGGGAAACTTCGAGCCAGGTGGGCTGAGGGATCACATGCAGCCATACCTCCAGGTAGGAGGTGGGGCGATGTGGAGTGATTGTCCCAAGGAGGAGGGGCAGGATCCTTGAGGTACCCAACCTCTTTGATTTGACTTTGCTACAGGAGCCCCAATGAGGAGTAGCAAGACTGACTGATTGGGTAGAGACAGATGCGGATGGAGTGGCAGAGAGAGCTACAGTGCAGGAATCCCAAGACAATGCAGAGCTAGCAGGCTGCAGCAATGCGAGAGGCACAAGTGTGTTGCACCAGTGCAGGATGGCACAGAGAGGTGTGCAATGCGAGATGCATGGAGATGTTGCAGTAGTGCAGAGGTCAGAGAGGGAGCACTTGTCAGCAGCAGGTAGAGCTTCAGCATCAGAGTATGTTTCTAGCCCAATAGAGAGGTCAGTTGGGAGTTTTTTTTGTTCCGAGAGTTGCTGGAGCAACCACACTTGGTAGAAGTGTTGCATGCAGAACATTCCGAAGGTACAGGATCGGGTTCGAGAGGAAACCTTTTTTGTTAAGAGGGAGTGTTGAAAATGGCAACAAGAAATGCTAAAAATAGCACTGTTAAAAATAGCAGTTTGGGTACCAGTGCTAGATTGGGCAACAGGGAATGAAAAATGGAAGTGCTAAAAATATCATTCTATTTTTAGCAGTTCATGATGGATTCCTATTTTAGTTAGTCCCTGGACTCAAAATAGGAAGTTAAATTTGAATTTGATATTAACAGCAATTTGTAAATTAATTAATTAATTCATCTTGAGTTAATTAGTTATGGCAAATCAAACTTGAAGTTTATGTGAGGACATACAACAATTTATCTATTAATTTAACTGAGTCAAGTCCAGTTGGATTAATTTAACAGTTTCTTAAATTAATGAGAGTTCAGTTAGTTAATGCTTGCATGCATGTAACTATTGTATTTCAGATAACTGAGTATTCACTCATGGATAACTCATGCATGTCAATTCAGACAAAGACCTAGTTGAGATCAGAGAAGGGACAGTGTACTATCAGTTGGATGAATATTTTTCCTATAAAGGAATCTCATCCATGATGAGGATTTATCTCCTTCAGCACTGCGTAGTTGGATCAGAGGTTAGTGTGTGTGAAGAGGCTAATTCACACAAGTGGCTGCACTGGACCCCAATTAAAATTGCGCAAAGAAATAGGAGGCTTGGAGGGCAGACCAGAGGTTAGATAGAGGCCTTTGATTGCCTATGAGTAGCAGAGGTATTGCAACGAGAGTAAGATAACTTTTGAGTTGATTCTTTTTGTAATATGAGCTATATTTCCACTTGTATGATAATACAGAGTTGGGGTTTTAGGCTGAGGCTTTCCCCGAGTAAATTATTCTGTGTTATGTGTGATTGATTCCTTCTTATCAGTTATATGTGTTCTTATTTATGTCGCTCATGTTCGATTAAGCTTCTGCTAAATTGTTTGTAGAAGTAGATCAAGTGTTTTGCTTTAGTACATTGCATTACCAGGTGATCTATAGTGGGAATTTCTACACGGAGCGAGCTACAACCCTACCTAACAAAGGAAAATACCATAATTGTTACCGCTACAATGCACCTATTGCACATGAAAATAAATTAATATTACAAGAACTTTCAAAATACTCAACCCAAAATTCAATTTATGAGCGTGAAGAGAAATAACAATTACCTTATTCAAGCCCATGATCTAATTCCTTGTCTAGAGCAATCTATTGTCACAAAGTTGCAGAGCATAAACCCTAACCAGAGAAGTTACCAATGACCAGAAGAGGCGTCATAGCGATGAGGCAGTGGTTACTCTAACCATCTGCTCACTCTCCTAGCTGTAGGATCATTCACTTATGCTTACAGCTGTTGATCACAGTTCATATCCCAAGTACTTGTACCCAACCATGGATGGGCACCAACTATGAGTTATGGAGGGTTCGATCCAGGTGACCCACCCTTGGTTATTTATTAGTCACCTCATGTATATTAAAAGTAAAACATAGTAAATACAAGTATGCGAATTAAATTAGTAAGTGAGAACTGATAGTACAAGGGCTAGATACCAAGGGAACCACTAGTTGTAAGCCATGGGTGGGTAAATAACTCATATATCCTCGCAGGATATTAAAAAAAAAACAACTTGGTCTCTATAATTATAACCATGTTAATGAACAAGAAAAACTTAAATAATTATGGTGACAAGGACAACAAAGTAAATTTTATTACTATATTCACAAATAGTAATAGCTCAAGAATTACTGTGCACAAGTTTATTTTTTTTTTTAATGGGGTAGTATGTGTTATTGAGAAATGTTAAGTTGGAGGGTACCACTATTTGATAAATGATTTCTAAAATCGTCTCCACTTATTTGAGAGTTAAATTATACCACCATTGGACAAATGCTTTATCATGAAATGAACTCCATTTATTTGATAAGTTAAAATTATTGCAATAGACTTGATTATAGCAAATTCTTGGTAATGGGGGTAAATTTGTCATGAACCAATAACTTAAAATAAGTGTCAATTCCAACTTATGTATAAGTGTCAATTCCAACTTATGTATCATAAGGAATTTTTTTTTCCTATATGTAAGCTTGGAATCGAATCAATTAGCAATTGATAATTCAATTTTTCTTATAGTAAAGTTTTGTCATCAAATCTTTATCCACCAAATTATTATTGCTTGATATCCAAAATACATCATAATTAGATTCCCATTCATTTTTTATTTGTTTGAATCTCACATGTTTTTTTTAATATTAGAGAGATATCATATTTAAATTCCTATTCACAAGCATTAATTTCTTATTTCCTGAAATCTTCCATGATATAGTTTGTAAGGATTAGTATTGGATATTTATTTTTATGTATATTGTAGATTTCGCTTATGAAACAAAGACAATGATTATCACTCTTGATTTTATTCCATATCTATCGAATATTTAAAGTTATAATAATCATAAATATAATTTATTAGTAATTAATGTTAATATGAAAAACATATAATCAAAATGTTTTTTTTTAAATGAGGGGGGTGAGTCCCTCTAGAAGAAGCTGTATTAACTCGAAATTCACAATTTACATATATTTACAGAAGCGAGATTGAATTCGCAATGTACACATATATACAGAAGCTTGATTGTTACAAATATGCTGCATAGCAGCGAAGCAAGATTATCAACATATAGCTGCAGCGCAACTGGAAGCATGCAGCGTGGGTTTGAACCCGGGTGGGGAGGCGGAAAGCCATCCGTCCCGAACGCGGGGGAAAACACCCATATAATCAAAATGTTATATTAATTGACCATGTGAAAACACATAATCATATTCTTAACTAACCTAACATAACACGTTCCTTTTAACTGTTAACCCAACATGATCCTCTTATGAGCGTTGTTGGATCAATGATGTTGACATTCAAGAGTCATAGCCATCCAACATTGATGGATCCTATTATTAAGGTTTACCAAGTTAAGGTTGCGCACATATTAGAAATGGAAATCCATATTTCCTATGCTATTGGGTATTTAATGTCTCTCTCTTTGAGATAGTATTTGATAGGGCAAGCTATATTTTTATGCTATTGGATATTTAATATCTTTAAGACACGAAATGGAAATCTTGTTTTCTTTTTTCCAATTCTGACAAGGTTTTACGGGCAACCCTGCCTGCGGATGTATGGTTCCATTTCCTACTCTTGGATGGCGGATAAAGATGAAAGGGTAACTTTGACTACAACACACGCAGCCACTGGTTCATTCTTTAGTCTTTCTTAATAAGTAGTGTGTATTTATTAATACTTCAGTCTTTCTTATGAAGTAGTGTGCATTTATTATTATTATTAATTATTAGATCTATTTACCACAGGCACGCACCCCCGTTCGGGGATATTATATTAAAATAATAAAGAAATAATACATTAAAATATTTTAAAAGGACAAAAAAAATAATAAGATTATTTGTGTTGTTTTTTCCATAAAATTTGAACCATAAATCAATTAATTGATCTATAAAATTTATATAAGGCCAATGGTTTTTTAAATTGAGGTATGATATGTTGGGTTCTCTTTAGGATCTTGAAAAGCCCAAATTTATCACGGAATCTCTACTAATATTCAGCGTTATTGGCATTCTCTTTCACTTATTTTATTATAATATAATTAAACAATTTTTTCATAAGGTTATAATTATTTTTTATTTAAATTGTATTTTATTTTGTATGTACACTTTTATTATATAAATTGTTATTTAAAAAAAACAAAACAAACTAGTTAAACTTTGAAAGGAACTATGCCCTCTAATATTTCTAATATACTAAATTGATGGGAAGGAAAACAGTGATCATCATCACCATCATCATTATCATCATCAAATTGAATGACCAATAAGAAATTATGCATCTAAAGAGTGTTAATCCCTCTTAATACTATAGTAATAATTAATATCTTTTAGCACTACATTAATCATGGATTTGATCACATAAGTGATGACTATGAAGAAGTTATATGTCAATATATAGTAATGAAATAGATTGCACACATTTCCATGTGACTAAGAAATTGCCAAATGAGATTGTAGAAATTGCAAACCTCAAAGAGCCCAAATGGATGTGACAAGAAATTGCCAAATAAGGTTATAGAAATTAAAAACCTCAAAGAGCACAAATGGGCATGACATTAGTCGTAATTTGATATAATCAACGCAAAACCTTAATTAACTCTTAAAAGGTATATTTCATTTTTCAAATTAATTAATAATGATGATTATCATCCACTAAAAGAAAAATTAGTTCATGGAACCTATAAAACTATTCTTAATCATTTTGATTTAACATATTCTTTTTAAAATTGAGTAACTTAAAAATGAAATTTTTGAATTAACTTGAATCATTATAGGTTAATAAGTTATGGAGTTTAATTTTATTACAAATGTTCTGAAAATTTCATTTTATGTCATGGCACATTACCACTTGAAGAGAGTTTTTTCATCCTCTACATTATTTATCTCACTAATTTGAGTTGTTTGTGTAAAGTTGTATTATGCCTTTTCCAATACCTAATTTCTTATAAACTGAAGTAATTTGTTCTAACTTTCAACCATAAGAAGATAGTATGAATCCTATAACTTGAAGTTGATGATTTCTTTTTAGTAATTCAACTCTATTTTATTCTTAATCTCCGTATTGCTCCACATATTTTTTTTTAAATTAATTATGATAATGCTTCACATTTTAAAACTACAATTGAGTATAGTATCCTAGCTTCATATATGGAGCTAGGTTGAGGTGGATACTTCATACCATATGAGCTCTATTTAGCATTAGCAATGATGGAGCACAAGGGATACTAGCTATTTTGGAGATACTATAAGGGATGAAATTTCCCAAATGGTCCTTAAGACCTAAGACTACTTATGATTAGCTAATAACTCATCTTCTTTTAATGTAAGGAAATAGATTAATGGCCCAAAAACTAAAGGCATATGACAAGAGTGAAAGCCTATTCCCTTATGGAACACTAAGGATTTATTTTAGGTGACAAATTTTCCTTAAATAGAAATTACAAGTCATCTTATATTCAAAGATAATAGCCATTGATAATTCTCCTCACTATATATATATATAAATAAAATAAGTAAATCCATACAAACAAAACACTCACATGAAGAATGTAGAGGTGAAAATAACTAACTCTAGGGGGTGGCTTATTTTTATTTATTTGCTCCAAATAATATATATATAAATAACCCCACAGGGGTAGGCGAGTAGGTAATCACAATGCGGTGAAGTTCATTAGAAAGGTGGGCTTTGTACTGAAGGTCACGAGTTCAAATCCCCCAGACTAGCCTGGAGCTGTGGAAAGGGGTGGGCACAGTTCCCAGGGGTTATAGTGGTAGCGGTCAGAATCGACCCCGTGTTACGCGAGTTGCGAGGCTGCTCTAGTTGCCGATTCTTCTGTGTATATATATATATATATATATATATATATATATATATATATATATATATATATATATATATATATATATATATATATATATATATAACACTCAAATAAGTGAAGTCATTTAAACAAAACACTCAAATGAAAAATGTAGGGGTGAAAATAGTTTACTATAAGTGGTGTCATTTTTTAATTTATTTCCTCCAAATAGCTTGGAATGATGAACAAAGCCCATAACCTAAGACTTTTTAGTTCATTAATAAATTCACTTTACTTTAAATTTAATGCACATATTGAAAATTAAGGTCATAGTCATATTCTTATACTAGCAGAGGTAGAGTATATATTGTTTTTTATTTTGGTTAAAGAAATTTGACTTTCAATTAGTTTTGAAAATTTTTAAACAAACTTTATGAAATGAGGCTTCTGTGATCCATATCAAATTTATGAGAGATTTTTTGGCGTAAATCACATGATATTTCATTTGTTGACGCGTTTCGAACCAACCAGTGTGGTTCATCGTCAGGACAAGTTGAAGAATCAGATCAAGCATTGCATGTTAAATAGTCGCAGCAGAACACATACGGAGCAATATCTTCATGCTAGTTCCCACCATTTCCCGGCTCAGAAGATGGATGTTCTCAACACCCTTGCTACTCGTGCCCTAAGGATCTCTAATGAAAAGAGCTTCGAGAGGGAGAAATCCCATCTCCTTGATGTCTTTGTCGAGAATGGTTATAGTAGATTCTTGGGTTAGAAAGCTTTCCTCAAAGCTACCAAGAATTCACTAACTAAAAGAGAACCGAAGGAGCGAATTCCAGGTGTCCATCTTCCGTATGTTCATGGGACCACTGATAAGATTGCAAGGATTCTTAAAAAGCATAATGTCCCTGTGACCTTTAAGCCCCTTAACACTATTCGTAAGTCCCTCAGATCAGGGAAGGATACTATTGACCCTAAGGATATGAAAGGGGTATGTATTATCCCTTGTTCCTGTGGGACCCCCTATATTGGTGAGATTGGTCGCTCCATTAATCAAAGGATTAGTGAACATGTAGCTGACCTTAAACATAGGAGAACCAAGTCTTCCGCTTTAGCTGAACATGCGGAAAGAACCAAGCATCATGTGTGTATTGAGGAGGCTAGTGTGATTGCTAGAGTTTCACAATTCCATCATCGGAAATTTAGGGAAGCCCTTGAGATTGAAAAAAGGTCGAGCAATCTCAATAGAGAAGATGGCTGGAAGATTAGTAGTTGCTGGGTCCCAACACTCTCTTCCTAGTCATTTTCTTCCTTTCCTCCCCTCCCTCGTTTTTTGGCTTGTTCTTGTTTTCCCGTATCCTTTGGCCTTTTTTTTCTTAACTTTAATTAGATGTTAATTTAACAATTAAGATAAACGATTAATTATACTATTTTCTTTCCAACACTTGACTTAGTCTATCAATATATTTTTGTTTATAACTAACTATTATCTTAAGAAATATATATATATATATGTGTGTGTGTGTGTGTGTGTGTGTGTGTGTGTGTGTATGTAAGAATGATATATATTAATAAAAAATTATATATATATATATATATATATATATATATATATATTATAAGATAGTAAAGACCTTTAGGTAAATTCATATAAACAATTAAATTATTTAATACCTCTAGGTTAATGTGACAATTAGAGAAACAATTAATTAAATCTGAATATTTAAAATCTTATTTTTTCTAACACTTAACTTATTCTAATATTTATATTATATATTTTTATTAAATAGTTAATACTTTTTATAACTAACTATCAACTTAATAATCATTTTAAATTAATTTATTATATATATATATATATATATAGATATAACCCCTAAGAAAATTCATATGTCGCTTTGACTTTTAATTTAATAATAATATAACTAACTAGCTATGAAATTAACTTATTTTTATGACCTTGGTCCGTCTAGCTGTCCCCCAGTCATATTTAGCCATTAGTCAATATAGTTGTTGCCTGGTCAAGAATTATAGCCGTTGGAGGTTCTGCTGGGACTATTTAACATGCAATGCTTGATTTGATTCTTCAACTAGTCCTGATGATGAACCACACTGGTTGGTTCGAAACACATCGACAAATGAAATATCATGTGATTTACGCCAGAAAATCTCTTATAAATTTTATGAAATTTATTAAAGGTTCTCAAAAAAAATATTAAACTGAATAGTTTGAAAATTAAAAAATAATTTTAAATTTTTTAAAATGTATTTTTTTTCTAATTGTGGATGGCTATCTTATGTAATTGATTTATGGAATATCAAAATTATATTAAAACCTAGAAAATATATATATATATATATATATATATATTCACTGTGTTATAACTTTACAAGAGAGAATGCCATGTGGATAGGTGCCCACCATTTTTTATGCAAGAAACTTTCCATATTTCTATAATTTGAATAAAAAATTCATTCATTGCTTTATTGATTTGCAATTAATAAAATTTTAGAAAATGTTTAAAATACTAATTTCTTAAATAACTTCAATGGTCCTCCCGATCGGGATGAGAGAGGGTGTAAGAGGCGACAGGCCTTGAGGTGACATGGTTAGTACCAGGGCATTTATTACAACCGCCTCCCACATGCTCAAGGCAGAGGGTGTGGTGTCCTTAGCCATGAATGTATGGGATGTGGGCTGGCAAGGTGGCAGAGGGAGGAATAAGGAAGGGTAGTGGAGACAGGAATGGTATTCGATGTGTTGTGTTGGCTTGTGGGGGCCTGGCCTAGGTTCAGCGTTAGTTAGCCAAACAAATACCTACACTACTGGCCCTTTCAACATCAGCCCGCAGAGCGCGGACTTAAGTTTCACCCGAAGTAGTATGGGGGGATGTTGGAACCAAGTTTCTGCACCCTTAAGATGGTTGTGATGTCGATTTATCCTAGCTATACCTGCCTACACGTAGGTTTCTTAGCCCTCTGTTCCACCCTTCAATACCTTCGCGAAAGGATACAATCGACTTTCATGTAGCCCTAACCTGGGGCTGATATACTTTAGTGCTGTTAGGGCAACGAACTGTGATATTTCCCAAACTACGCTAAGTATCTTACTTGTCTTATTACAGATCTTAGTTAGCTTCGCGTAAACAGATATCTTACTTGCGTTCACTTAACCGATACATTTACATACATTCACGCATCATATAAGCATTATCAGAGAAATTCATACCTAATATAACAGATGCATAAGTAGGAAATAAAGATGCAGAAATTGTAGAATACTTCTCTTTATTGATAATTCCGAACAATTAAAGACTCGACCCGCCCTGCACACTCAGCTGCAGGAGTCCGCGCACTTAGCTACGAACTTCTAGGCCTTTGCAAACTCAGCTGCAGAGCCTCTACCTACGCTACAACCCAAAACTTAGACTTCTACTTCAGAGCTATCTCTCATACATGTTCGATCTTATTTTTCCCTTTTTTCTAACTACTTAGAGCTTAGATCTATTTATACAATCCCATGGTTGCGGACCATGGGTAGATATTTTACAGCTGACATTCCATTTAAAATAAAGGTAGACAACCCTATGACTCTTTAACCCCTACACACTCTGTGACCGCAATATGCAAAGTCTTTACATTTGGATTACAAAATTGGACCAAAATATGGGATTTTAGCCCCAAAACTGCCCTTGGGGCATCCCGCGCCCAATAGGCCCCCAAGACAAACATCGTGACTCGCCCTCAATTCACTCTGCAGGTGTGGAGATCTTAGCGTGAAGACCTCCCAGCTTCATTTGGATCACAACAACTTTAGCAGTGCACTGAGTGGCTGCCTGCTAGACTTCTTCCACTCGCTGCTCGGTGACTGCCGCTGAACTGCTACCCTGAATCTTCTATTGAGCTGCCTGCAGTTGCGCGAGCTTTCCTTCAATGGAGGTTGTGATTGCATAAGCCTCATCTATCCATGGCTATAGGCACACTTTTAAGACCGCTTCTTTTTGCCAAGTGACATCCACCTATTCCTTGAGCGCCTTTGCCTTCTGCATCCGTGTAAGCCTCTACATAAGGGAAACCGTCTATGTGGCCCCTTTGACCTCATCATTTCATTGTTGTAGCTTGTGCGCCTCTGTCTCTAGGCACTCTACATTCGGGTCCTCCTGCAGGGTGGTTAGGACCTCGAATGACTGTTCAAAAAGCTGCATGTAGTCTGCACTGCACTGTCAACCGCCGCTATCGTTGCTGTAACCATGGTGGTACACTGTTCCTGGACTTCTGGTGGAGTCGAAGGTTGAGTCCTTAACTGCAATTCTGCAATCTGCAGGTTCAGCTCCAGCTAAACCCTGGCCATCTCTACTCAGGCGTCGCGCACCGTTGTGGCGAGCTTATGGACGCACGCCTCCACCGGTTCTTCTACATGAATGTCCAACTCCAGGACCATCCAATAGGCTTCCTCTACTACCTACATGAGTTTCTTATTCTGTTCTACTGCCTCGTTGCACTGCAGGCCCAATTGAGCAATGTTGATGCGCTGCTCGCTCATCACCATAGAGCGCAACTCTCTCGGGCCCTGAGTTCCATGGTGAGTCCATCTTGCAAGAGGTAGAGTGTCTCTCGAGGGATCTCATCCATGTTCAATCCTACCCCTTTCAAACTGCTAACCGTGGGCCTGTCGACCTCCTTCTCTGTAGTAAGTGCCCCATCTGATAGCACTATCTTGTTGGTCACCCTTGTGCACAACATCTCCTCGACAGCTGAAGTGTTGATTTCGAGGCTGGTGGACATTGTGCCAGCCTATGGTGTGCATACCTTCAACTCCTGCAGCTCTGTCCGGAGAGGCCCCAATACCAACTGTTGCTGCTCTTCAAACTGTTGGAGGGCCTCCACGGTGACATCCCTCATCGTTTCTCCGATATCATGCAAATCCCCCTCAGTGAGGGTGATTAGGTCAAAGGACGTCATTGATGCCTTGGTTTTCTTTCGTGGCACTACCTTCTCTCGCAGTCGCGGATGCTTGAGTTGGGTGGATGTTGTCTGCAGGTCCGCACCACCTTGTTTTGTCTCTGTTTCTGCCTCAGTTCCAGGCGAAGGTGACTTCTGTCCTTCGCGCTCTTCTCCTCCTATTTTCTGTTATTCCGCCAATTTCACAATGTCGCGTGCTACATAGGCCTTAGCCTCTGCTTCCTCCTTTCTGCGCTTCTTCGCCAGTTGTGCCATTTGGAGCTTTGTTTCATCCTTCTTGCACTGTGCAACAGACTTGTCTGTTTCCACCACAGAGCCTGCTGGAGCGCGCCACTCCGTCGTCCAAGACTCCAGGACTGTGAAAATTACATCATCAGTTGCCAGGAACAGTAGGTTATTCCATGTCTTCATAGGGTCCTTCTGCGCCCTAGTAAAGACATGGTGGAAATCTGCTTTGAACTCTGCAAAGCTTTGCAAACTAGCGTATACTATGGGCGGCAACCACGGCTTGCGATTGATCCCCATCCGGATATTCATCTCCATCAAGATCCAAAAGATCTTGCTTTCTTTAATACGTTGCACGTCCTTGGTCACCCACAACGAAGCGTACTTCGCTACCTCTGGAAGGTTCGGCGTAACTGAAGGGAATTGGATGTCTTCAGGCAACTCCCATGCCACTAGTATAATCAAGAGCAGGAGCCATGCATAGTGAAATGTTTTTCCTTGCTCTTGTGCCTCGCGACAATTCATAAGGAACTCACCGCATAGATAGTTTTCCCAGTTGAACTGGACTCCTTCCACGCATTGGGCCGCTAGTGCAATCACAGGCGCGAGCACCTCATCTGCGTAGCACTTCCACATCACTTTCCCTGCTAGTATTTGCATCGCTACCTTGACTGCAGGGTTGTTAATACTGGAGATGGCATATCCTTGCTTCTTCTTCTCCAACTTGAACTTCTTCTTCATTTCTTCCACGAGGGCCAACTCGCCACCTTTTCCTTCTAATATATTAGCTGGATCCTCCCCTAAGTAAGGAATCCATTTGATTCTATGAATCAAGTGGTCTATGATGGGAATGGGCTCCTCCAACCACAAACACCCATCATGCACCAAGCAGAGCAGCTGCTTGATGACGAAGACGGTCACTGGGGCGCAGTGTTAATGCAGCACCCAGAGCAGGTTTAGAAACCCAGCTTTCTCTACACCCTTTATCCATTTGTGCGGCTCCAATTCAATCATTATAGTTGTCACGTCCATCCGTTGGCGCATTAGCTACTCAGTCGCTAGATGCAGGAATTTCTCGTGATCTGCGAGGTCCCAATCGTCGAATTTTAATACAGGAACTCACCCTAAGTGCGGCCCCTCAAAAATAATATCATCTGGGAGCAGTGGAGTTTGTAGGGAGCTCTTTCTCTTGTCTATGTCCTTCGACACCTTGGCTTTACCCTTGCACAGAGGAACATATTCTGGTAACCGAGTAATAGGGTTCGCACCCTGGGTTTCTACTTCTATTTCCTCGTCCTCCTCGTCCACCAGGATTTATTCAAATTCCTCCCCATGGGCCTCCAGATTAATGGCCTTCTCCTTTTCCTGCAAGGTGAGCTTGGTCCTCTGTGGGTTTCTTGGTGAGACGCGCATCGGGATCATAGCCTGCTTATCCTTCTTAGCTCTTAGTGTTATGGGTGATTTAGGGACCTCAACTCTTGCTCCGGCGCCCTATGGGGCTTCTACTATCGCAATTTCCTGTGCGGATTCCTCAAGTGTTGACATCATTCTAGTCAGGAGGTCCTGCATCTCCTTCGGCAAGGTCTCAAACACTGAACTTTCTCTCAAAGCCTCAAAATTCAAAAGGTCCATACACACTTGATAGCACAACAATTGGATTTTCAAAATGCCAAGTGTTTTTCGTTGGACAGCCACCTGTGATTTATAGGGCTTTTTGAATTCAGCTTTGACCATTCCCCCCACATTCGGCTCATTAATGCTAGATTGGCGACAAATTTACAAGAATCTAATCCATAAATTTCGCCTTTAATGCATGTCGCCCACTCCATTTGGCCTCAAACCAACCATCAAGTCATGAATAGTGACTTTAACGGTCACTTTCTAGCAGACCTGCGTGCTAGTGCAGCTGTCTTCATGCTATCGCGAACCCTGTGATACTTCGGTTCTTCACGCAGTCCTGACATCGCGCAACTCCCCAACTTGGGCAGTGTAGTTTATAGTCCCACACCTCCTTTTAGCTGCCTGGAGCACTAATATTGTGCTTCTTTCAGCTAGTCAAATGGTCAGGCCACCTGTGTATGGATTCAATCGACTGCCATTCACCTTTCCTGGGAAGGGATCTCCATTTAACTTAACCAGTTGGACCACGCTACTGTCGGTAATCCCCTTAATAACATAGGGCCCCAGCCAATGCATTTTAAGTTTCCCTGGAAATTTATTAAACTTACTTTCATACAACAGCACCAAGTCATTCACCTTAAAGGTGCACAACATAATATGTCGGTCATGCCATGCTTTTTCGTGTTGCTTTTGGACCTATTGATGAAATCCAGCCAAAATTTCTCTTCTTCAAGCTCGTCTTACTGCGCAAGCCTCTCTTCTAGGGCTTCGCGATCCATCATACCTATGAGCGCTGCTATGTGCAGACTAGGCACGATGTATTCCATAGGCATCACTGCTTCAACCCTGTAAACCAGCTTAAAGGGTGTCTGTCCCGTCAGCTTCTTGCATGTCGTCCGATAAGCCCACAATACTACAGGTATGTGTAGGTCCCAATCACTTCGCTGAGCATTGCATACCTTGATTAGCGTGGTTTCGAGAACTTTGTTGAATGCCTCCATTGTCCCGTTAGCCTGTGGGTGATAAGGTGTGCTCCTTTGGTGATACACCTGAAATTCCTCCGTTAATGTGTTGATTGTCTCATTCATGAAGTGTGTACCTCAATCACTCATCAAGATCTTTGGACATCCAAATCGCGTCAGTACATGTTCAAATAGGAACTTCACGGTAGTCGCGCCCATGCAATCCTTCACCGGCTGCGCTTCTACCCAACGAGTCATGTAATCCATCACAATGATAATGTACCTCGCACCTGTCTTTCCTTGGGGCTGAATAGGTCCTACAAAATATTTTGCCCACTTTTCGAAAGGTTGCAATGTCACTTGTGGATTCAAAGGCATTTCATCTCTCTGCAATGGCCTGCCTATTCTTTGACATACATCACATGCCTTGCATTATGCTTTTGAATCTTGATGAAGGGTTGGCCACCATAACCCTACACGTAGAATCTTCTGTGTAGTTGCTCTCCATTCATAATGTCCTCCCACGATGCCCCCATGAGCATCCGTGAGGATGTTGCTTCATTCAAACTCAGGTACATACCTTCGCAATATCTCATCAATCCCCATCTTGTATAGATGCCCAACAATGACAGAGAAGTTTGCCGCGCGCACCACTAATTCCTTCTTTTGTTGGATAGAGTATCCTTCCGGCATAGTTCCAGTTGTTAGGAAGTGTATTATATCCTCAAAATGTCCATCCGCGACGCGCACAACAAAAAGTTGTGCGTTAGGTAATCCTTCCTCCAAATTAGTGGGTTCCTCCCTTGTCTCAATGCGTGATGGGTAGTCAAGTCCCACGTTCAATCTTCCAGGCTTCACAACCACTTCAAAATCGTACTCTTGGAACAATAAGAGCCATCTACAGATTCACCCCCCAACATAGGCTTATTGACCAGGTACTTCAATGCGAAGTACAAGTGCACCTGCTCAGGCTGGGGCTTTTCTCCACAAGCCTGTGTCCATTTGGCCAGATGCTCGTGTGGATCATTCTGCCCATCGAACTTTTTTGTTAGTCGCATCTTAGGCTTCCCAAATCATGCTCGCATCATCCTCCTACATTCGTATCAATCATCAAAGCTTCCCTTGTGCATACCCCACCATCTTGCGGGCATAGCGCACAATGCCCAATACAAGGCCTAGAAGCGTTGCTTTTTAGGAACTTCCTTTTCAAATGCATCCAAAAAGGTATCTACCTCATTTAGTCCATCATAAGTAGGAAAATTTCTTTCCTCTGACGACACACAACACAACGGCTAGGTCATCATGTTGCAATTCAACGTAGTTACTTCATGTAACCGATTCTGCCAGTGTTCTATTTCATCGTCAGAATTCGAGGTGCAGGAACTCTCACGCTGCCATGTAATCTATCCATCCGTGGTGGGATTCACCCAGTCTTGGTCTCTCACTGTTATCTTATAGATGCAGTCCAGATCATCATCACTCTCATAATTGCGGATTGGTTATGTATAGCACGATTCCTTTGCAGGATCGAGGGGTATTATTACGCATAGTGAATTCTTCTCAAAGATCATCTTTCGCTTCTTCAAATTGATTACCCTATTCATATCAGTAGCCCAATCAATTCCCAGAAGCATAGGGTAGGGATTGTTGTCATCAACAATCTCTATTACTTCAAAGTCTGTCAGCGCGCTCACTCCCTCAATATCCACTGTCACTCCTTGCAGCCGCCCCATGGGTATGATTTTCTTCTAATTCGCCATCCTCAGCTAAATCAGAGACCATTGCAGCACAGGTCCCATTCGCTCCCATGTTTGTTTCGATAGAACATTCACATCTAATCCCAAATCCAGAATGACTTGATCCATTTCGTATTCTCCAATCTGTTCGCTGAGTCTCATTTCATGCCTTGTCCTTGTCTTATGCTTTCCAATCTTGCGGACTACGCACGGTTCACCTGGCATAGTCCCAACACATCTATTGATGAGTTCTTGTAACCCTTTCACAACCTTATTGTCACGCAGTAACTTCATACAGGTTTCCAGGAAAGTTGTGAGCATAGAGGGGTCCATCTCCGGCTCCGGTTTATCCTTGCTTCCTGAAGTGGAGGCCTCAGCGAAGCTCTTCTTAGCTTCCATGAATGCTTCACGAGCGCGCTCCAAATCAAACTCAGCCTCTTTCACCAAGGCTTTGCAAACCCATGTACTCTCTTCCAGTTGTTTCCCCTTGTCATCTCTTATTGCAATTCCGCTTCTGAGCACTATATTTACATTCAGATCTTCCTCGTGCGGCTCAGATGTCATCATCTACAGGTTCTAAGTCGAGGAAGGTGGTAGCGCTCCTTTGTCACATATCCTAGCTATCAGCATAGGACAATCTTTTGTTTCATGATCAAACAGCGTGCAATACTTGCACGATGAGCGCATTGGATTAGTGCAGTTGCGGGCATAGTGTCCTGGCCCTCCGTAATTGTAGCAAATCAACTATCCACAACCTCTACCAGGTCCTCCTCCGCCTCGGCCTCGTCCGCACCCTTGAAATCCTGTTTGCGTCATCCCTGCATTCTGGTCAATGGGCCACATTTCGTCCTGAACCCTGTAGGCGGGAGTTCTATCCATCATCAATTCATATCTCCTACAAGTACGCTCATCATGTCCTATCGATCTAAAAAATTTGTAGAACAAATGTTGCAGTGTTTGCACATACTTCTGTAACAAGTGGCAGTTATCTGTGGAATGTTTTACGGCTACCTGACAGATAGCGCACAATAAATCAGGCGTCACGCTAGGTCCTGCTTGAGCTTCCGACCTTAAAGGCATCGGTCCTCCTCCTGCAAGGTAATTTGTAAAGACTAGGTAGTGGTCTTTGTCATGACCCTAACTTTTGCATTTCAAACACCATACCTCTTCGCATACCTCTAGCCGAACTGTACTATCTTGCTTCAAGCTTTGCATCTCAAGGCACAAATTCTTCAGTTGTTCATGGATTTTCTGAACTCCTAGATTATGATCTTGCATCAGAGTCTCATGTAGTCTCATGGCAATCTTCTACTGCGATTGTGCACTCCTTAAGTGTGGTAGTAGCGAAGCCACAAACCACTCATGATGTTGTCCATCTCTCAAATTCATGTTGGCTTCACGGATTGTACTACTAGGTAGTGGTCTTTGTCATGACCCTAACTTTTGCATTTCAAACACCATACCTCTTCGCGTACTTCTGGCTGAATTGTACTATCTTGCTTCAAGCTTTGCATCTCAAGGCACAAACTCTTCAGTTGTTCATGGATTTGTTGAACTCCTAGATTATGATCTTGCATCAGAGTCTCATGTAGTCTCATGGCAATCTTCTGCTGCGATAGTTCACTCCTTAAGTGTGGTAGTAGCGAAGCCACAAACCACTCGCGATGTTGTTCATCTCTCAAATTCATGTTCGCTTCACGGATTGTACATTTCAACCTCTGATCTAGTTCCCAAGGCATCTTGCCTGGTAGCATCACAATCTTTTTGAATCCCACAATCGACTGCGCTTCAGATTTAGGCCTGCTAAATTATGTATTCAGTGTTGCTTGGATGTCCGTTACTCTAGCATTTGGGTTATCGTTGGAGTACCTAATATACCAGGTTAGCACGCAATCTTGCATAGCACTAACCAGTGTTGCCTTCTTTATATGGTCATCTGTAACACCTTGAGCTTCCCATACAACCCTTACAACGAACCAGGATTGGTCCTGGTCCTCATTTCCCAAGCCTTTGAACAAAGGCAACTTCACTGTATTCGCCATAATGAATCGCGGTGGAGGTGGAGGTGGTACGGGTGAAGTTGGAGGTGATGGTGATGAAGACGGAGGTGGTGTGGGCGGAGGTGGTATTCACGGAAATCCTTGTCTTATCCGCTGAATAGCACTTCGCAGAGAGACCTTCGCAATCCCTTCTTCGCCCCCTCACGGAGGTGAAATCAAGGGACTATGTTTTGGGCCCTTATTCCCTTCATTTCTGTAAAATCTTCCACTTCGCATAGTCCCGAACATCAAGGTAGCTGCATAACCTGTTTTTCGCACAACAATATCTTAATCCAAGTCTTTAAAGATTTTATGTACTTACCTCGTGGTCCTTTGAAAAAGCGTCACTCTGCCTCACTATAGCTGACTGAGGTGTCGACCGCGAATTCAATAACAAATCCTCCTATGATGTGATCGAGCCAATGATCGACAGTGCGGGCGATCTTATCCTCTGATGCTTCCAACCTTCGCACTAGCTCTGGGGTCCACACAATAGGATCGTCAAGTTTCCACCTTCCTTGGCTATCTGCTAGCTTCACAATCCACTCATATAGCTCAGTAGGAAAGGAGGTGAAAAATATTTCGTGGATATCTGTATATAGGTATCGGTCCAACCACTGTTCTTTTGACAGTCGCGGGTTTATGTTTTCTTGTGCTGCAAACTCGTGAATCCTTCTGTCCAACCAGCCTTCGATTTCTTTCTTAGTTAGATTCCAGTGATACGACATCACACATCTCTTATGCAGATTCTAGTCCCAACAACGGAACCATTTTTTGGCTTGTGGGGGCCTAACCGAGGTTCAACGTTAGTTAGCCAAACAAATCCCTACACTACTTGCCCTTTTGGCATTAGCCTGCACAGTGCAGATTGAAGTCTCACCCGAAGCAGTATGGGGGGACGCTGGAACCAAGTTTCCACACCCTTGAGATGGTTGTGATGTCGGTTTATCTCGGCTATACCTGCCTGTACGCAGGTTGCTTAGCCCTCTGTTCCACCCTTCACTACCTTCGCGAAAGGATACAATCGGCTTTTGCATAGCCCTAACTTGGGGCTGATATGCTTTCGCACTACTAGGGTAGCGAACTGTGATATTTCCCAAACTACGCTAAGTATCGTACTTGTCTTATTACAGATCTTAGTTAGCTTCGCATAAATAGATGTTCTTACTTGCGTTCACTTAACTGATACATTTACATACATTCGTGCATCATATAAGCATTATCAGTGAAATTCATAGCTAATATAACAGATGCATAAGCAGGAAATAAAGACGCAGAAATTGTAGAATACTTCTCTTTATTGATAATTCCGGACAATTACAGACTTGACCCGCCCTGCGTACTCAGCTGCGGACTTCTAGAACCTTGCGCAGTCAGCTGCAGAGCCTGTACCTATGCTACAACCCAAAACTTAGACTTCTACTTCAGAGCTATCCCTCATACATGTTCGATCTTATTTTTCCCTTTTTTCTAACTACTTAGAGCTTAGCTCTATTTATACAATCCCATGGTCCACGGACCATGGGTAGATCTTTTACAACCAACATTACATTTCCAAAATAAGGGTGGACAACCCTATGACTCTTTAACACCTATGCGCTCTACGACCACAAAATGCGGAGTCTTTACATTTGGATTACAAAATTGGACCAAAATATGGGATTTTAGCCCCAGAACTGCCCTTGGGGGATCCCGCGCCCAACATGTTGGGCAAGTGAATTTCGCAGAGGAGAAGGAAGGTAGTTCAGAGCGGAAGAGAGGCGGAGGAACTTCGTCTGCGAGCTAGCGACAGCTCTTTGGTATGTAGTCCGGTCTCGCTCTTGTTTAATTTATATGCTCTGGTCGGGTTCCTGCGACAATTACATGCGCTAGTGGGGGTTTCGCTAGGGGGAAGGGAGAGGCAAGAGGCTGTCCCAATGGGGCTTAGCACAATCAGGGAGAAACCAGGGGAGGAAAGGGAGGGCCATGGCCTGGCTCTGCGTGTCATTCATATTGCTTTTAAGCCAAAGTTTTGGCAACGACACGGATAATATGGGGTCGAGCCGAGATACAGGCCCCTTCCTGTTGGCTCAGACCGGGGGTATTGGGGATAGTGGGCAAGTCATGTCTGGGGGGCCGAGTGATGCCGAGAGAGGCAAGAAAGAGCTACGGGCAGGGGGACGGGACATTAACAATGCCAACAATTCGCTGAGAAAACCTTGGCATTTGCATATGCATGGTAGCAAGAGCATAGCTAGGGACCCCGGGTGGCATAAGTGGCAGAGGGGAAAGCACAACCTTGGTAGGAAACTACTGGCTGAGGGAGGGGCATGCGGGTATGACAACAATTGCAAAATTCGGTTCCAGACGGGCCTAAAGGCCTGGCTCCAACTGCAGGGGGGTGACCAACAACTGCACCATGGCAAGGGGGAGAGGCACGGTGAAGAGATTTGGAACCACGCTTGGAACCCAATTCCCCTGGCCACTTGTGGGCACAGGGATACCTTAACCCGTCGCAGGCCAGGCAGGGCAGAGAAGCAAGGCATGACCAGGCATGACAGGTTGATGCGAATGAAATGATGAATCTAACGATGTTTGAATGTCTACAGGGCATGGCTCTAGCAAAACGAGGACGTGGTCGTGGAAGTAAGGGCCCGGCCCTCTGGGCAACCAAGAGACCCAGCCCGATTGAAGGCCACAGGGGCTGCAAGCTTGCTGAGCACCTCATAGCAGAGGCAACTGCGACATATAGGGATGAAATCGACGAAGGTATCCGTAAGCTGATTGATGACTGGGAAGCTGAGATAAAACAAGAAAGGGAACCAAATGACGAGATAGAAGTCTAGAGGACGATGATTCCTAACCCAGGGAATACACGAGGTATAATTATGCAATTCAAACACACTGTGTACCTGTACTTCTTGATGAAAAGTCTGCTTGGTAAAGCGATGGAACAAATTTCTGTGGGGATGGCAGTCACACTGCAGGGCCTGCCCAATTACAAAAAAGACATGGAGAAAATCCTATTTCAGCTACACAAACAAGATATCAAGATGGATCATATCGACCGTCACATCGCTTGCATAGTGGAGCTGTATGGAATGTCAGAGGTAACTGCTAAAGATCCCGCCCATGTTGCTTGAGACTCTGAGGAGCAGAGTGTTAAGAAGGATTAGTTCCTCTATGCTTAGTTTTTGTTTATGCGGATAGCATTTAATTTTTTTGTTGTTTATGTCAGATGTTATATAGTATTTGGACATGAGACTGAGACTTACCTAGCCTTGTTAGAAAGACTGAAGCAATTTTATTTTTGGATGGCGTACAATGTTAACCAGTGCCCAACAGACTCAATTTCCCCTCAGGGAGACTTGAGGCCACCTGGTAAAACTGTGTGGTGTAAATTTGCCTTATATATATAATAGAAAATGGATGGTCCTCCCAAGCATTACAAAAAAAAATTAACTTCGATGGTTAATAATTTAATTTTTTAAATTAGTAGCTTTAGCTAAGCACCAAATTTTCTTATAAAATGGGTCTTTATTTCTAAATCATTAAATTTTAATTAACTTCCCAAAAAACTAATGAGCTAACTTCCCAAAAAAAACAAAAATAAAAAATGCATTTTTAGAATTATTTCCAAATTTTTTTAATCATAAAACAATATAATAAAAATTAATTAATTATTTTTTATATTTATTTGTTAGATATTAAATAAATAAAAATAATAATATTTTAAAATATTTAAATATTTTTTTAATTAAAAAAACCGAAAAATCTATTTTTAAATTTAAAAAACTAAAATAAAATACCTAACCAGAAGGACCGATCTTAAAAGATCAAAACTTTAACGTATCTAACCTTCTATATCAGAATTTTATTATTAAAATAACATTATAATTAATTAAAAAAAATAAAATTAATATTATTTGACCTTCTATATCAGAATTTTATTATTAAAATAACATTATAATTAATTAAAAAAAATAAAATTAATATTATTTGACCTTCTATATCAGAATTTTATTATTAAAATAACATTATAATTAATTAAAAAAAATAAAATTAATATTTATTTACCAAATAATAGCCCTATCATGACAGAAAATCGTGATGGGAAAGAAAACAATGGACATCATTACAGAAAACGGTGATGATAAAATAATATAATATTCTTATGGAACCATTCTACGAAATGGAAATCCGGTTTTCCCTTTTCCAATTCTCACAAGGTTTTACGGCCAACTCCGCCTGCGCACGTATGCATAGTAACATGGTTCCATTTCATTTCCTACTCTTGGATGGCGGATAAAGATGAAAGGGCATGACCAGGTATATAATTTTGACTACAACACACGTGTTTACAGTCTTCCTTTTCACACTGTGGTTCAGTCTTTAGTCAGTGTGCATTTATTATTATTTATTAATACTTTACTCTTTCTGTGCATTTTTTATTTTTATTAATTATTGGATAATTATATTTTATTGTTAAATTTATCTAACTTTATTATAATAATTTTTTAAAACATAAAATATAACACACATTAATATTTTTATTAATGTATGAAGCCCTCACGATATAACAATGTATCAAATATGTTTGTATTAATCATTGGAGAAAGGTGAGGCCAATGATCATCAAGAGATATTTGTCGAGACTCGAACACAATATTTTCTAATTAGTCTATGACTACATTTGTAGACGGACATGAATGAATAACCACAACATAATCCAACTGCAACAAAAGTTCCTTTATACAATTAACTATGAATATTAATCTCCAATTATGAATCAATGTGGAGGGTGGTTGTCCATATAGGAGTCATTTCAAGCAATTGATGGCTACCATCGAATCTCCATCAACCTATAGAAAATGATAAACTTCATAGATAACACATTATTCCGTCAGATGAATATACAGTCACTTGAGAGGTTGCGATGGCACGCTCAGCGATAGACCGTAAGCGTTTCAGCTAGGGTTTCAGCCAGCCCTCTCTCTGTCACCTGAAGCTCCCTAACCGAGCACCTGTTCTGCCTGTAACCCAGCCCAGTTTTTCAGGCCCATTTGTCGCTTTCAGGATGACTTCTGATATTGTCGGTGATGTTATGGAAACGGAGGAGGCAGTAGACTATTCAGACAACCCGCATCCTGAACAGGTAATTTTCGGGTGCCCTAACTTCATTTCTTCTGAAGCTGGCCCTAGCCGACCTCCGGTTCCGTTGCTGCATACTTCCCCGGTGGTAACACTTCCGGATCACCGTCCTTCTCAACATCCTGCAGGAACTTCCCCCCATGAGCCTCCTGCCCTAGACCTCCCTCCTCTATCGCCTGGGACCCTTCGCTTTCTGTCGACTGTTATCCCCCCATCGCCTTCATTCGACCCGCATTCGCCCAATATAACTTTCTTTGCTGCATCATCATTGGGTCCTCCCATTTCGACAGTTGTCGTGCCCTCTGCCTCCCTTCACTCGCCCCCGGGATGTTTTGAGACCCCTGCCGTCAGGGTTAGATCTTCAAAATCATCTCACCTGGATGGCTCCCCAGATCCATTAGTGGATCACCCTTCTACTCCACGTATTGGGAAGAAAAGGACCAAGTGTGTCAAAGCGACCTCAAGGGACATATCTATACACTTCGGAGATTCTTTTGCTATTGGGGAAGCAGCCAAAATGGCGAACACCATTCTTGTAGGGCATTTTCGAGGGAGAGCTTATTCAGCGACCCGTCTCACTCTTTGGGTGAAGGAGATTTGGGGATGGGTTCTTAAGGAATTACCTGAGGTTCAAGTATTACCCAGAGGCTGGTTTGCCCTACATTTCGCAAAGGAAAACTACACAGAATTGGTGTTGGCGAGGTATTGGCACATTGAGATGGCGCCGGTTCTGTTAAAAATATGGAGCCCTCTATTTGACCCGGAGAGAGAACAAATTGGAGCTGGTCCACTGTGGGTTTGTTTGCCAGGGCTACCCCTTCAGTACTGGAGTGAAGAGGTCTTCATGCGCATTGGGAATGCACTGGGATCATATCTTGACCATGACCATACCTTCGTAGAGTGAAGGAATAGAACTCTAGCTCGCATCCTGGTACATCTGGACACCCGCGAAGGATTGGAGGAGAAGATTACTTTACATTGGGGCAAATACTCTAGGGTTCAGATACTGGATTACGAAGGGGTGCCATTCAGATGCTGCCGCTGCCACAGGGTGGGGCATATTTTCAAGGATTGTCCTCTAAACAAGAAACAAGAAGAATCCCCTGTGCCATCAAATGTGCCCTCGAGGACTATATCGCCGGTCACTCTGCGTACTCCGGCATCGGGTCCCCCCATCAGCAATCCTCAACATGTTCCTGGAGCAGCTCACAGAACACTATCTCCGTCGGTCACCAGATCTCGGGTTGCTGCAGCATCTGCCTCCGCTTCGGGTACATCTCTCTTTACTCCCTTATCTGTTTACTCTCCTTGCTCCTCAATGCATTCTCCATCTATGTCAGTTGCATTTTGCACTTTGCCCTCATCCCCGGTCATTGCTCCATCTGCTCCCTCATTACATACACACCCCTCACCATCCTCCTCACCTTCCTCATCCTGGGGGTCTAAACACCACTATAATTTGCGTCCTCGAGTACACTCACTAGGTTCTCATCTAAAGATTGTTTGTTTGGGTATTGTAACATCTGGGTCGACTCCCTTGTCTGCCCGGGAGAGAAAATCAAATCTGTCAAAAGCTATCAGGAGGGCAGGTGCGGAGGTTGCCTCTGGGTGACAATCCACCATTGATGGGGTTCTTAGAGCAGTGAACACCCCGGGCAATCTTCCCCCATGAAGTGTCTTTCCTTCAACTGTCGAGGCTTGGCTAGTGCCTCCAAGAAACTAGCTCTGCGCAGACTTTTAGAATCTGTTCCTGTTGACAATATCCTCCTCCAAGAGACCCTTGGCTCGGCAGACTCTATTACCACCTCCTTATCCTCCATCATCCCGGGATGGCAATTTTCAGCGATGGATTCCGCTGGTAGATCGGGGGGCCTTGCGATTGGGTATAACCCAGCATCCATCAGAGCTCTAGCTACCTGGGGAGGACAAGGATTCATGGGATTAGACCTCTTTTCGGCTGACCTGGGGTCCAGTCTCAGAGTCATTAACATATATGGCCCCTGTCAACAAAGAGAGAACTTTTGGAATCATTTACTGAGCCTATCTATTCTCACTGCAAACAACATCATTATTGGGGGTGATCTAAACTTCTCCTTGGGATATAGTGAATCATGGGGAACCATGGCTCAGATTGACTTGATTACTGGGTATATGACCGACCTTCTGGAGCGACATAACTTGATCGATGTCCCTATGCATAAACCGCTCCCCACCTGGAGGAACAGAAGAATTGGAGATGCTGCTCTTGCTTGCAGACTAGATAGATTTATAATGAAAGGTACCCTGATACAACAGCTGCATTATTACAAACAATGGGTGGGTACTGGCGGCATATCGGATCACTATCCAATATACCTGGAGATATTGGGGCCTCATAAAAAACCAAAAGCCCCCTTCAAGTTCAATCATGGCTGGATACAGGATCCCTCATATATCAAGATGGTTAAGGATTTTTGGACTCAAAACCCGATTGATAGGTCAGATTCCTTGGCAAAAGGGTTCTGCTCTAACTTGTCTCAGCTCAAGCACCTTTCTATTAAATGGGCCAGAGAGAAATATCAAAAGGATAACTCAGCGCTACTACATATAGAATCTGAACTATCCTCACTATCGGATGAAAGAGGACTGGGGTTCGCTACAGCTGAAGACAAAGCCCATCTGGTGGAACTAGAAAATCAGAAGTCTAAAATTCTAAGAGAGCGAGAGGAATCCATCCGTCTTCGTAGCAGAGCCACCTGGTTAAAAGCTGGGGATGACAATACCTGATTCTTTCATGACTATGCTAAAGTCAGAAATGTTAAAAATACAATTTTGAATCTCCCATTGCCAGAAGGTGGAGTAGCAGACTCCTTCAACAAGCTCTCACACCTGGGATCATCACACTTCAGGAATCTCTACAAACAACCCCCAGGCTCAACTATTGCTGATATCATTAACATTGCTGGTCACTTCCCCAGGTTTGTAAGTGAGGATGAGGCAGAGGCACTATTTGATCCAGTGACACCTGGGGAACTTGAGAGCACCCTAAAATGGTTCAAGAGGGATAGAAGCCCGGGGCCGGACAGGTGGACCATTGAGTTCTACATTACTTTCTATGAGCTTCTCAGCAATGACTTACTGAGGGTTGTGGAGGAATGCAGGGTATCTGGGTCACTGTACAATGCCATCAACTCGACTTTCATAGCTCTGATCCCCAAATCGGACTCCCCTTCCTCCTTCGATGATTATCGCCCCATCTCTCTATGTAATGTGCTCTACAAGATCATCTCCAAAATCATAGCAAATCGCCTCCGTCCTATTTTGTCCCGTAATATTGCCCCTCATCAATTTTCTTTCTTGGAACATCGTCAGATTCATGAAGCCATCGGTGCGGCTCAGGAAGCTCTCCACACCATCTGGACCAAGAACCACAAAGCCATTATCTTAAAGATAGATTTAGCAAAGGCATTTGACCGTGTCAGCTGGCTCTACATCAAGATGCTTCTCATCCATCTGGGCTTCCCCATCAACTTCATCACTTGGATCATGGCTTGTATCTCCACCCCCACCTTTAGTGTTCTGATAAATGGGTCGGCATCACAGTTTTTTCACTCTGAACGCGGCCTTAGACAGGGTTGTCCTCTGTCTCCTCTTCTCTTCCTGATTGTCATGGATGGCCTGAGTCGACTAATCGATACAACAAAGAGAAATGGGGAATTTAGTGGACTCAAAATATCTGATGACTACTTTCTCACCCATCTTCTTTTTGTGGACGACGTCATGATTTTCCTTGATGGCAGCATCAGGGATTCTCGCTCCTTCTCGAAAATCCTCACACTATTCTCATCTGCTACTGGGATGCTTGCTAACCATTCAAAATCATCCATCATTCTTTCCAGAACCTCAATCCAAGAGTCCCATTTGGCTCGACAACTGTTTCCTTTCTGCATCTGTCCCTTAGACCGCGGCCTCAAATATTTAGGATTCTGGATCAAGCCTATCAGCCAAAAGATTGCTGACTGGGTCTGGCTAGTTGCAAAATTGGAGAAGCGCCTCAATATATGGAGCCACCGATATCTATCCAGAGCTGGCAGACTTGTATTGGTTAAATCTGTCCTGGAGGCCACACCGGTCTTTTGGATGGCTCTTGCCTGGATTCTGAGGAGCATCTTGGCAAGATTACATCAAATATGCAACAGATATCTGTGGAATGGGAACCAGGACAAGCGCATATTTGCATGGGTAGGATGGAAGAAGATCGCTATTCCCAAAAAATGGGGAGGCTGGGGACTAAAAGACCTGCCTACATTTGCTCAAGCCCTTGCTGCAAAAATGGGGTGGACTTTACTCACAGGCCATAATCTCTGGACCAGCATCACATACCACAAATATATCTGGCCTCTACACATCATGGAATGGATCCGACTTCCAACCTGGCCCAAATCTGGTATCTCATCTGTATGGAAAGCACTTCTAAAATCTATGCCTCTCATCAGAGATAATCTGGTTTGGAAAATCAATGACGGATCTTTGGCTCGTATTGGTACGGACCCATGGAATGGAAGCGGCGGCAGACATATACTACCTGAGGCCCTCATTCGGCACCTACACTCACAAGAGATCAAAGTACTGGCTGACATTGTTGATCCTCAAAACTCATCCATATTAGATCAGCGCTGGAAATCTGCATTACAGATTAATCTTCCACCTCACTGGCACCAGGAATGGACTGCATATATTAATGCTTTATCAGAGTCTCACATCAGGATTAAACAGGGGCCGGACGAGCTAATCTGGCATCATTCCGAGAATGGAATATATACACCAAAGACAGGTTATCTATCGCTGATATCGCACAAGGTTCCGGATTTGATTTCATTTTGGTGGAAGTCATTATGGAAGCTCACCGCGCCCCCCAGGCAGAAACTCTTCTTTTGGTGTATCCTTAAAGGTGTAGTACCCACAGGGGAATATCTCATGCGCCGAGCAGTTTATGGACCTACCTGGTGCACCCTGTGTAAATGCACTTCCGAATCGAGCCTCCATTTGTTCCTAAATTGCACATCATTAACGACCCTGTGGCAATCCGTATCCTCCTCTATACAATACACAGGCAAATGGGAAGGAGACGATATAATCTGAGCCTGGGAATCATGGTATTATTGTCACAAAAGCTCCAAATTACAAAGCTTGTCCATTATTATTAGTTGGTACCTTTGGTTGGCTCGAAATCGGGCTATCTTTGATGATAAACCAGTGAGCTGGCCTCATTTAACTGCTCTCATCATATCTGCCTATAACGAACTGCCTGAGCCTCCGCAACCTCGTACTCGAAGACCTCGCGATCCTCCGCATATTGACAAAAGCACCCCATGGGCCTTTTTTGATGGCGTTGCCCAGCAGCAGGGATGCGGGGGAGGTTTTATATTATACATAAACGATCATCACTTCTATAAAGTCAAAATGGGACTGGGGATAGGCTCAAACAATTTTGCAGAGATTATCACTCTTCGTCATCTCATGCATTTTGCATTGGGGCACAACTGCATGCACATTCATATATTTGGAGACTCGAAGATCATCATAGATTGGTTCAACAATATTACTGTTTGTCACACACACACACACACTCAGTAACATATTGGATGAAATAAATATACTGAAGGCACAATTTATTTACATTACTTGCAATCATATCTACAGGGAACACAATAATGGTGCTGACCAACTATCCAAGGAGGCTACGACACTTCCCAGAGGAGAGTGGATGATACAGGAGCAGCAAGGAATAAGCGCATATCAATACTACCATCGTCCTTACATAGATACTCACTATCATAGGGCAGCCAGCCCATGAGATACAAAACAGGAAAATTATATTTTTTGAACAGCTTTTTGTATATAGTTGACAGCACTACTTATCAGAAGCCCTGCATGGCAATATGTATATATAAATAGAACAACAACGAACATCCTGCGTGATGATTTTGGTTTTATAACAAACATACTAGACCTTAAACAGAGCCCTCATGAGGCAAATGAACTCTATAGCATATGCATAGTGCATCTACAACATGTAATTTTTCAAGTTAATGAAAGATTACGATTTTTCCAGTGGAAAAAACATTATTCCGTCATGTTTCCATTGTTAAAAATTCTACTAAATTATTAGATTTGGACCCGTAGCTCTGTGCAAAAATTTGGAAAAGGGTCCTTGTAAAATCATGAAAAATCCAACACAACTTGCAATACCTAGGTTCCCTTTAGCCACACCATCAAAACTTAATTTAACAAAAACATAGAGAAGGCATGTAAAATAAGAATTAAATAAAATAATATTCGGAAAAGTCACAACAATTATCTTATGCTTTCAAGCCATCAACCTTCTAATCATCCTCAACCCAAATAGAAGCCAAGATAGTTTCATGTATGTTTTGGGATATGAGCTCACATATATGATGGATCGAACGTTTGCACCCGGCGTGCATGATATGATGGCTGGGGCGGATGGCTTTCGCTCCCCCCAGCCGAGTTCGATCCCTGCGGAGGACCCCTCGCTTCGGCGATATATATGACGGCTTTGCCGTATAATCAGCTGGCTTCGGCCGTATTTCTGACTGGCTTCGGCCGTATTCTGACTGGCTTCGACCATATTGTAATCTGAGGGCTTCGGCCATATATATAGATTTCTCTCTAAAAAAAATGATGAATCGAACGTTCTTGATTTCGAAAAATTTGAGAGTTTCTCCCTTTCCATAAATGCCACATAATGAATCTAGTACTTAGAACCTAGGCTCGATTCACAATAGGGTTGGTAAAGGCTTTGACATTCCAAATTTTTAACCATACCAGAATGGATCCTTCATAACCATTCTCTACACCAAATATGTCTGTCAAGAAGGACCAAGCCTCAATTGCAAATGAGCATGAAGACAATAGATGATCCATATCCTCCTCTCCTGAATAGCAGAGAAATTAATAAGGAGGTCGATAGATACATTTTTGTCTCAATTGATCTCACGCAAGGATGTGTCGCCAAAGAGCTAACCAAATGAATAAAGAGACTTTAGGCCAACTTCAATGACCAAAGCTTACTCCAAATTTTTCTACGGGCTAACAAATCATGAACTGCAAGAAAATAATATGCTTCATTAACTATAAACATACCGAGGTATCTAGCCCCCCACCACAGTGTAAACATACCGATGGATCTGAGGGATCTAGCGCCCCACCACAGTATAAACATACCGAGGGATCTAGCGCCCCACCACAGTATATCTGAGGATTGAGAAAACTGAAATTGCCTTTCCAACAATTCGTAAAAGAGCAGAAGGCCAATCATTCTCAGTCTTCCATGAACACCATTCAAACACCAAAAATCGTTTACTTTCTCTCCACCAAAAGAAGAAGTAAAGCATCTAATTCCTTGAAAGTTCCATGTTTCTGAGAGTTTGGGGAGTTGTTGTTACTTCTATTCCAAAAAACGTGTCGTAACTCCATTATGAATCTCTCAGAAGACAACATATATATTATCCCGAGCCCAATTTCAAACACAAGATCCTTCTACATGAAAATTCCAATTTAATTTATCATCCTGTGTCATAGCCGAAGCAGTTCAGAACCACCATTGATGCATCACCGCCACAACTTAGCTCCAAAAGAGGCATTGATAATAGTTAGATCGAGAAAACATAGTCCAACAACCCATCTTGGCAAAAACCAAATGCTCGTAAGTAACCAAGGTCTACCTTTTCGCGTAGTTACCAAATTCAATCGAGAGTATATATCTTATATATATATATATATATATATATATATATATATATATATATATATATCTTTTTTCTTATAACAATGCTTTGACATTTTCTTTCCATTTATTTTGAAATTTTAATTAATATAAACAATTTTAAAATCATTGTTCATTTACCAAAATGACAACCACACTTGTCTTATCTTTAAAATCTCTCTTCTTTTCAAAATTCAAAATTCCCTCTTACTTTCAAATCTAATCTAAAATCTTTTTATAATTAATATTTATTTAAAAATTAAATATTCAAGACTCAAAACTATCTCTCTTTAATTTCAACTTTCATCTAAAAACTTTTATAATTAACATATTTATAAATTAAATATTCAAAACTTATTTTTATAATATTTAAAAAATCAATTAATTATTAAAAAATTTACTCTTCAATTCATCTTTAAAATATCCCAACTTTTTAAACTCTTTGAAACAACACTGAAATTTAAAATTAAGAAATTTTCACAATCCAACCACCTTTCCATTTCCTACCTATCATCACGCAGTTATATCTTCAAAGTTTTGCTCAAATTATTTATTTTCTTGTGTTCTTAGCTTTTTAAACTCATTGAAACAACATTGAAATTTAAAACTCAGGAAATTTTCTCATTCCAGCAATTTTTCCCATAGGCGACCCCGCAACTATCTATTTTGTGCTTAGGGATCATTGCAATTACTATTCTCAGACACGCAAATTAATAAATCCCTATAATAAACTAAAAACCGTAAATCTACATGAACCAAATCTAAGCGAAGCTACATGAACCGAATCGAATTTTCATCGAATTATTCGATGTACGAATCGAATTCGCGAATTTTCGTATTTTTTAATCCGATATGGACGAATTTGGTAGCTATGCCTTTTAGTATGATTAGACCCTTTCCATAAAACTTCAGTCCATTTCTACACACAAGTTTGCATAACACTGCGAGGCATGGGCGTGCTTGAAATTGGAGAATTCGAGCCAAATGTCTTTGGATGGAATCCTTACAATTAAAAAATAAAATATGATATTTTTCATTATTGACCAACATGCCCGAAGCTTGCATGAATAAAGACAAGAGAGAGTTCAATTTCTTCTCTTCTTTTAGAGAAGGAAAGGAAAAAAGACAAACATTGTCGACAAATTTTTGATGAGTTACTGAAAGATCCTACCCAAATAGTTGTAGTTCCTTGATCTTGCCTACACAACTAGAAGGAGACAATAATTGACCCAAACCTTCCATAGTGATAATAAAAAGGAACAAAGAAAAAGGATCACCCTAATGAAGTCCACAAGAAAGGGAAAAGGTACGAGAAGGAGAACCATTAATAATAATGGAGAAAAAGGTAGTAGAAATTAAAGATCGAACCTATGAAATCCAATGCCATGAAAACCCAAAGGCATCTAATAACTGTAGAAGATATTTCCAGCTAACACAATCGTAAGCCTTGGAAAGATCTAACTTGGCAACCATATTTGGTTTTATAAGAAAGTTTAAAGGATGAAGAAACTCTTAAATAATAACTATTCCATCATAAATTTGTCTTCCTTCGACAAAGCCAGTTTGTTCTAGGGATATAATCAATGGCATAAAAAGTTTTATTCGATTAATCATAATTATAAGACAATCTTATAAATGACATTACATAGAGCGATATGTCTAAATCCACTAGGATCTTCATATTTACCTGCTTTAGGAATCAGTGTAAAGAAAGAATTTAAACCACTCCAAATGGATTGCAAAAGACAAGATTCCTCAATTGGTTCTGCAATTTCCTTACCCACAAAATTCCAGCAAGCTTTGAAGAAATCTGTTGTAAACCCATTAGGACTAGGTGCCTTATTTTTCGGCATGGACATAATTACAGAATCCACCTCTTAAAAAGTTATCACTCACACAAGAGCCAAATTTTGCTTCTGGCTAACGAGTTCAAAATACAAGTTGTAATTTTGTTAATATAGTTTTGTCTACTACTACATTTCTCAGTCAAAATTCCATTAAAATAGGTAATTGGTTCATCCTCAATTTCATGGTGTTGAATTTTCTGTTGTCCATCGCTACCTATTAGAGAAAAAATATGGTTTATATGGCGATAGTGTATCATGTATTTGTGAAATAACTTAGTATTTCTTTCACCCTCAATCACTGAACTCTAGATTCATGACTGGATAGAGTCTATTCCTGCTTCCTTCACATTTCAAGCCGATTTAGAATAATACCTTCTTGTATGATGAGGTCATTAGAACATCCGTCAGTGATCATATGTTGTTGGATATGTGCCATTTGATTATCCAAATTTTGTTTGCCCACAAAAATGTTTCCAAATTTTGTCTTGTTCCATAAACAAATTTAGGCTTTTAAGGCTTTGAGCTTAAGCTATAACATGTGCATTTTATTACAACCTTGAAATCAAACTGAGTTCCACCATGATTGCACCTTGTCCACGAAATCTAGGGCTTGTAACCAAAAACTTTCAAAACAGAAAGGAGGATTATGCGGACCCTCTTTGAGATCAATCTCCAACCTAATGGGCCAATGATCTGAGCCCAAACAAAGCAGGAGTGTTGAGATTAATGTTGAGATCAATGTCCAACCTAATGGGCCAATGATCTGAGCCCAAACAAAGCAGGAGTGTTGAGATTAATGTTGAAATGTCTTAATGGAGTAATAGTTCAAACCGAACCTTAAATTAGGATTTTGTCCCTGTTTTCTAGGGTGTTGTTTCAACTTCCCTGAATGTGTGTAAACTATATATATCTCTCACATAAAGCATGTAAGACAGAATATGTTCTGCTGAGGTAGTCTTACAAGTGGTGTTCCACACCCTGTGAGCTGCTCAGGTTTGATTTAATAAATTTAATTCTTATTTGTTACATTGTATCAGAGATACAAGTTTGAGGACGGCTTGTAACCCTAAGTGGAGAGAGACGCCGACGTGTTTGAAGGGAGGTCAATACGGAATTTGGCGCGATAGTTGCGCCGATTCACTTCTGGCCTTAGGCAGAGCCATTCCTGAAGCGTCTCGACCGCTGTCTGCGGTGAAAACGCTGTTGTGGATTTCGACTTAAATCCAATTTCTGCCGAGTTAAATATGTTTGGGGCTGCTGTGTGAGATGAATTCATTTGGAGGCCGCTGAGGTGATTGGTGGCCGTGGAGGAGGCCGCAGGAGGTCGCCATTTTCTGTGCAGCGTGTGAGTTGAATCAAGGCTGTGGGACTACCAAGGAGGAGAGAGTATGTCGTTGCGATTGAGCCACTGCATAGATCGACTGAGCCACTGCACCGATCAATTGAGGAGTTGTTGCTGAGGATCCGTGTCGCTGAGAAGCATTGATCGCTGCGGAGGATCTGTATTCGATCGCTTAGCTAGATCGCAGCTCTCACTGCACGCATGAAGGGTGGATCGAACAACGTTGAAACTGCTCCTCGGCATACGATCTGACCCTGATCAGAAAGGTGACCCTCTGCGCTTTGGGTTTCTGGTGGAAATCGATTTGCAGTGAGCGTGAAGTCAATAACTTGAATCATGTTGGCGGAATGATAGCGTGGCCGCCTGTGCAGCTGCGTAGTGGATATATGAGGGATCCAAAGAGACGGATCGTAGAAGCATGTGAATCAAGTGTAGGAAAGTGGGAATGTGAATTTAACCTTCAAGATGACAACAGCCACATCATAGGAACAAACTGCAAGTGCGGCCGTGGGATCGAGTATTTGCCTCTGCTGGAGATGTGATTTGGAGAAGGCCCAGAGGGAGCAACGGGGCCGTTGTGTAACATGAGATGAGCAACAGATTCATATTTTTTCTTCACTGCTGCAAGATCGAGTCATGTTGTAACATCTAGCTGGTTCGTTTGGAAAATACAAGACGTTAGCCTAGGTTTTCTTCGACAATTGCAAAGCTTGCGTTAGTCGGTCAACCTATCCCATATGATACATTGGGACTGATCGTTTCGAGGTTCGTGCAAAACTGCAAAAGGGTATTGTGAATGAATGCGTTTTTCGATTTTCAGAGAATTTCATGATCGTATTATTCCACTACGACGAGAAGAGCAGCGAGTGGATGTTGAGTTCGAGGAGTGTGAGGAAACAAATAAAGTGGTGGTTTGCTAAGCGGTTTCTTCATCCAGACGTGGTGGCAGTCTCAAAAGTTTTTAATTCTTTAATAAAAATAAAATAAGAGTGGCTTTATATTTGATAAAGCGGGGGCGATTAATTTTTTTTTTTTTTAATAAAAATAAAATAAGAGTGGCTCTATATTTGATAAAGCGGGGGCGATTAATTTTTTTTTTTTAAAAGAAGGAATTGAAATATTTTGTTTTTTTTTAAGGGGAGGATTTGGGTTCAGTTTTTTGTTTTGGATCTGGTGTTTGGCAGTTTTTTGTAAAAGATCCAGGGTTGTTTTTTTTTAAATTGCTAGGGTTGAAGTTTTTTTATTCATTCAAGATAAATAATTAGTTAGCAGAGGCATACCTCAATGAGAATAATAAGCTGGATGGATCCAATTATTTTGGTTGGAAATTTAAGCTGCAGACCTTACTTGAGGGACACAATGCATGGACAATTGTGAATAATGATGAGGTGAAGCCAAACCTAGCTACAGGAGGAACAACAGCAACAATCCAAGACTGGGACAAGCAGGAGACTAAGGCGAGAATGCTCCTGAAATTGTCGGTCAAAGATTGTGTTATTCCCCATATCCGTGATTGCAAGACTGCACCAGAGATCTGGAAGATGCTCAAGGATCTCTATGAGGTCAAGAACACCAATCAATTGTTGTTCTTGAAGAGCAAGATTCTCTCCATCAAGATGGAGGAGAATGAGACAGTTGTAGCATTTATTTCGCGGATCAAGGAGCTCAAGAACAAGTTGGGTGACATCGGTGAAGCTATGTTAGATACAGATTTGGTCATGATTACCATGAATGATTTGACGGACGAGTATCAGATGTTCATCATTAGATTGAATGCAAGAGAAAAAACCCCCTGTGTTTGAAGAATTGACAGGGATCCTCATGCAAAAGGAGGAAAGGTAACTGACTCATAAACCTCAGAGTTCAGATCTGGCCTTAATGGCAAAGAAGAAGCCCTTTAGAGGAAAGCCAAATGCAGCACAAAAGAGAAGTGCAGCCCCACAGAGAAAGATGCCCCCACCTCAAGGTACGTCTTTCAATAGAAATGACTCTGCGACCAAATGTTTTTATTGTGGTAGAACCGGCCATATAGCCAGATATTGCATGAAGAAGAAGTTTGATGAAGGTTGGAAGAGACATAAACAACATGCAGGTCATTTTGTTGATGAGGAATAGAGTCAGAACCTCAGACTGTTCATATCTGACTCTGCGCTTTCGGCTAAGGATGATGAAGCAGATACCTGGTTTGTGGACTCAGGTGCATCCATCCACATGACAGGGAACAAACAGTGGTTTGAAGACTTCAAAGAGACTAGCAGTGGAGCAAACATCTATCTTGGCGATGATAGAGGGTACCAAATCAAAGGTTATGGTAATATTCATGTTGTTTTTCCTGATGGAAATATTAGACATATCCATAATGTAATGTATGTACCCGGGATAAAAAAGAATCTGATCTCTGTTTATACTATAACTGATCAGAATCTTAAGGTAGAGTTTTATAAATCATATTGTGTCATTAAAGACCTGTTGGATTGTATGAAGCCTATTGCATCAGGTATTCGTGTGGGAGGATTGTACAAGTTAAATGTCAAAAGCACACCACATCAGGCATTGACATCATCTGCCATGAATATAGTGGACTTATGGCATCAGAGGTTTGTCCATGTTAACTTCAATGATCTGCTGCTATTATAGAAAAGAGGTGTGGTAGAAGGTCTATCTATTTTAAAACCTATTCATATTGATTGTGATGCATGTGCATTGGGAAAGTTGCACAGAGATGAATTTCCTATGAATGTTGATAGAAGGAGGAGAGATATACTCGAGCTGGTACACACAGATTTATACAAGCCTATGTAGACAAGGTCATTATGCAGTGCATACTATTTTTTACTGTTTATTGATGACTGTACTAGATTCACTTGGGTGTATTTCCTCAGGAAGAAGAGACACACTTTTGAATACTTCAAGGAGTTCAAAAGTATGGTTGAAAAGCAGACAGGTAAATGCATCAAGTTTCTCCACTCAGATCAAGGGGGAGAGTACAAGAAAGCTTGTGTCCTCAAATACTGTAAAGATAATGGGATTAAACATTAGTTTATAGTACCCCACACTCCTCAACAAAACAGGGTTGTAGAGAGGAAGAACAGAACCCTTGTGGAGTGTGCTCGCAGTATGTTAAAAGGTAAGAATCTTTCTAATGGGTTTTGGGTTGAAGTGATTAATATTGTAGTATATCTAAAGAATAAGAGTCCAACAAGAAGTTTAGATTTCAAAACTCCTTTTGAAGCTTTATTTGGTTATAAGTATGCAGTTAAGCATTTGAGAGTTTTTGGCATTAAAGCCTTTGCCCATGTCCAAAAGGAAGATAGAAAGAAACTGAATTCAAAGGCCATCAAATGCATTTTTGTTGGGTATTGTACAGAATTTAAGGTTTACAAACTGTTTAATCCCTCTACTCATAAAGTTTTTGCGAGCAAAGATGTAGTGTTTAATGAGTAGGTTAATGATGGAAGCCATGAGAGTGCTAATGAAGAATGGCACATGCCCTTGTTGATGGAAGAAGGAAGTGATGAATCAAGTGACAGCAATGAGCAGCAACATCAATAGTAAGAAGGGAAAGAAGATGATGTAGCTGTCAAACCAAGTCTAGAAAATGATGATCAGACAAGGTTTGAAGCTACTCCACCACTCAAGAGATCAGGTAGGAAACTTTTCCAGCATGATATAGGGAAAATGCTTTTATAACTAGTATGATGAATGTTGTTGAACCCTCTAGTTATAAAGAAGCCAGTCAATATAGTGAATGAAGGGCTGCTATGGAAGAGGAATATGAATCAATCCTCAAAAATAAAACTTGGGATTTAGTTAAACTACCTAAAGGAAAACAACCCATCGGATGCAAATGGTTGTAAAAGCCTAAATTTAAAGCAGATGGGAGCATAGATAAGTATAAAGCTAGGTTGGTTGCAAAGGGGTATTCATAGCAATAAGGCATAGATTATGATGAAACATTTGCCCCTGTAGCTAAATTAAACACAATCAGAATGATAATTGCTTTAGCTACCAAACACCATTGGATGATTCACCAGCTAGATGTTAAATATGCATTTTTAAATGGGGACTTAAAAGAAGAATTATGCTTAGTGAAAACTGAGGGGTTTGTCAAACATGGTGAAGAACATTTAGTTTGCAGGTTGAAGAAAGCGTTGTATGGACTAAAACAGGCACCCAGGTCATGGTATGACAAAATTGGTTCATTTTTCCTGCAGCATGGTTATAAAAGGAGCAAAAATGACCCTAATCTTTATACCATGCTTGATAAAGAGGGAAGGATTGTTTTGATTTCTTTATATGTAGATGATCTAATCATTACAAGGAATGTTAATAATATCATTAAAAAAATCAAGGAGCAAATGTCACAAGTCTTTGAGATGAAAGACCTTGGAGAGCTACATTATTGTTTGGGTTTGGAAGTCTGGAGGGATCATGGACAAACTATACTGTCACAGAGTAAGTATGTCAGGAGCTTATGGAAAAGTTCAAAATGGATCAATGTAATGCTACAGTAGTACCTTTATAGCATAACTTAAAACTTCAAAATGATGATGGATCTAAGGAGGCATATGCGACTTTGTATAGACATCTGGTTGGGAGTCTAATCTACTTGACTACAACTAGGCCTGATTTGGCTTATGCAGTTAGTGCATTGAACAAATTTATGTCAAAGCCCCTTGAGAGCCATTGGGTTGCAGCAAAAGGTGTTTTGAGGTATCTCCAGGGAACCTTAGATTTTGGTATTGTTTATACTGATTTGGGTGATGTTAGATTGACAAGTTTTTCAGACTCCAATCGAGCTGGAAATGTAGATGACAGATGATCCATAATAGGCTATGCATTTAGCATTGGATCTGGGGTCATTACATGGAGCAACAAAAAGCAGAACACAGTATCCTTGTCTTCTATGGAAGCTGAATATCAAGCTATGTGTGCAACAACATGTGAAGCAGTTTGGTTGAGGAGACTTCTCCTTGATGTTGGAGAAGAATAGAAGGTTGCAATAGTGATCAAATGTGACAACCAGAGCTCCATCAAACTTGCAAATAATCCAATATTTCATAAGAACACAAAGCATATTGATACACAGTTTCATTTTGTCAAGGAGAAAGTTCAGTCAAAAGAAATCCATATTGAGTATTGTAATAGTTGTGACAATGCTGCTGATATTTTTACCAAAGCTCTTGGTAGAATCAAATTTGAATTGTTAGGGAAGTCTTAGGCATATGTTTGAATCCATTTCTCCATTAAGGAGGAGTGTTGAGATTAATGTTGAAATGTATTAATGGAGTAACAGTTCAAACTGAGCCTTAGATTAAGATTATGTTCCTGTTTTCTAGGGTGTTGTTTCAACTTCCCTAAATGTGTATAAACTAGATATATCTCTCATGTAAAGCATGTAAGGTAGGGCGTGTTCTGCAGAAGCTATCTTACAAGTGATGTTCCACACATGTGAGCTTCTCATGTTTGATTTAATAAATTTGATTCTTAGTTTTGACAGATAGCATGTTCAAAGAAGATATCCTTGTCTACAATTGATTCACAAACTAAGAAGTGATCAAGTTGACTAGCCACCTGATTATTTCCCCTTGCTGATCTGAATTGGATCCTAAACACTCTCTCAGTTTTTATAAATTATTTCAAATTATGCCAAATATTCAAGTCTTAGAGAGATCAAGTTATCATAAGGAATCCTCGTGACAATTGCAATTTGTGATCAGCGCGGAGCAACGAGGACCCTCAGTCGAGTGCGCAGACCGTTAGCCCATGGTAACGCGCGCTGGCGCAAATTGGCAAAACCAGAGGCTAATTCAAGAAACAGGGGTAGTTTATGATACGCGATTAGCGCTAATCACGTATGGCAGGGCGTCCCCCTTAGTTAAGGAAAGCCTCGAAGCACCCAGACCCGAAACGACTATGAAATGCGGAAAAGTAATTCATCGGTTTGGTAGTGTGGGATTCCACAAAACCGGCAGGATATCGGAAGGCCTCGAGGCGGTAAGCAGTTTCAACCGAGTTCCGCCCGATGCCACACATTGAGTGACACGCGTCTGGCGAAAGAGAGAGAAAACTGCTCACATCGGATGGGTAAACGTCATGCTACTTACCCGCCCGATATGAACGACGACCGTAGGATTTGGGGGACCCAGATCAACGGCGGAGGCGTGTCCTGATAAATGACCACATTTGACAAGGTTATAAGGCAAGATTACAAGGGATTTGAAGTCCAACGTGGACGATGAGTTGGCAAAGAATCGTATTTTGCGGGCAATCTTGGAGCAAACATAAATAATGGCCATTCTAATATGATTCAAGGAACCTGACACACTCAATTCATTACAAAACAGGTGGCCACCTCCCTGCGAGGCGTTACACTGTGATGATGACATAGAGCAGAGGAATTCAAATGGACAGAGGCAGGGAAAACAGAAAGTCGGGAAGCAGAAATGAACAGTCAAAGAACAGACTGGCTTTAAAGCCATGAACTGACAAAGAAGGCAGAGAGGGCAGTAAGAAAGCTAAGAGTAGAAAACAGAGAGAAGAAGTCGAGTTGACCTAAAGGCAACATCAAGCCAGACAAAGCCAGAGAGAGTCAGAGAGTTTGTGTACTCCAGAGAAGGCTTGAGAAGTTCAAGCGAACTCCTCAGCATAGGCCTGTCATATATGAGTCCGAGATTGGGCTTATACTATTGTGACCAATAGAGGCCGAGTTCCAGTAAGGAGAGTCTGTGTACTCCAGAGACTTGGGGGATCCAAGTCCAATCCTATTGATTTATATCTGTTTAGTGAGACTTGAATTGAGCTCACTGTTGTAAAAATATGCTTTGAAAACATAATAGAGATGCCACCACTAAAGGCTGGACTAGGAGACGTAGCCCAGGAGCATTGGGTGAACTCCTTATTAAACTTGTTGTGTTTACATGTTTTCCTGTTATGTTTTCTCTAACTACCTTAGTGTCTATGTATTCTGCAATATTATCAATCCATTGCATAAAGTAACATAGGCAAATCCATGCACATGAGTTTGTAATACCTTTAATTCTTTGTCCTGGATAAATTCCAGATCAAGTGGTATTAGAGCTCTAGGTTACTAAGGTTAGACAAGCTTGTGTTGGATTTTATTGTTGAATGCTAACTAGATCAAAGCTTAAATTAGGAGGAGAGTTGGTTGAAGCTAACCCAGAAATTGGAAGAGTCTATCCTAAGAGGAAAATGTCAGAAGAAAGTCCCTTGGAATCAGACTCCCAGTTCATGGATAGTTTTATGACCATGAAAGCCATGGTGGAGGAAATGTATAGGGAATTTAAGAAAGGTAGAGATGAAGATTCATCAAACTCCAAACAAGACAAAGGAGTAGAAGAATCTCTCCTCCATGACCACTCTAAAGGCAAAGGGAAAGAAGAAAAATTTCTCACACCTCCTAATAGCCCTGAAAATAAAAAGAAAACATCTTTGATTAAATTAGATGTTAAATTTGATTTGCCAATATATGATGGAGAGTTGAATGCAGAGAAGTTGGATAATTGGATTAGACAGATTGATGTTTATTGCAGAGTGCAGAGCATCAATTCAAACCAGAGTAAGATTCAGCTGGCCAGCCTACGCCTTGGAGGCATTGCCTTGGTATGGTGGGAAGGCAGGACACAAGCTGACATGAAGAAACATGGTAAAATTCTTTCTGTCTGGAGTGAATTTGTTTCTATAATTAAAAAGAAATTCTATCCACTAGCCTATATGCAACAAGCCATGATGAGCTGGAAAACTCTTCACCAATTAAAAGGGAAAAGTGTACAAAGTTACACTCAAGAATTTAGGAAGAGAGCTTTGATTCTAGGAATTTTTTTAGACTCAATTGAAACTCTACTGAAGTATATAGGTGGTCTACATAGCTACATGAGGCACACTATTCTCATGTTTAATCCCACTAGCATAGATGAGGTATCCGTTCAGGCTACACATCTAGAGGCTAGAGGTAAGAATGGGAACTTAGAAGTTGGGGGAGCATCCAAACCCATTGCAAGCAAGAATAAGGAGAAAAGAAAACAGAAATGGAAAGAAAGGAAGAAAAACACTGTACAGAAGAGCAAGTCTTCATGCACTCACTGTAAGAAGGATGGGCATGATGATGAACACTGCTGGATTCTGCATCCAAAGCTGAAACCCAAGAAAAACGAGGGCAAAAAGAAGAAGGTTGCTGCGGCTATTCAAAAGGATTTGGGGTCAGACTTAGGGGATGAAACAACAATCGCAACCACAAGTATACAAGGTAAAAATCCTTAAGCATCTACTAGTAATTCTGCACAATCTACTGATAATGAAGAAAATGAGAGAAAAAGACATGAGCTTTTCCATATTCAAGTTATTTCCAATCATCAAAAGATTGATACTTTGTTTGATAGTGGCTCACAAGTAAATTTAATTTCTGAAGTAATTGTAAAGAAGTTGGGATTACTAACCACACCTCACAAGAAACCATATCCATTAGGTTGGTTATGTGATAAAACAAAGCTGCAAGTGACTAGAAAATGCAAACTTAAGTTTTCTTTTGGGTCATCATTTGTAGATGAGGTTGAGTTAGATATAGTTCCTTTGGATATATGTGGAATTGTTTTACGAAGTCCTTATTTGTATGATAGAAAATATATTTTCTATAGAGCTGAGAACAAGTTTCTACTCATTAAAGATGGAATCGAATATATTGTAAGAGCTCATAAGCTCAAGAATAATTATACTCTCATAAACTCAGGGCAGATGAAAAGAATTGTAAATTCATGCAAATTTTTTTTACTGATGGTTGTAAAGGAAAATAAACCTGATAAAACCAATGTATTTGAGGGTTGTGATGCTAAAAAACAAGGTGATTTAGAAAAAGTTGTTTCAGAATATGATATATTATTTCAAGAACCTAAAGGTCTGCCACCCAAAAAGGAAATAGTACATGATATTAATTTGCAACAAGATGCTCCATTGCCTAACATCGGAATGTACAGGTTGTCCGCTTTAGAGAATGCAGAAATCAAGAAGCAGGTACAAGAGCTTCTTGAGAAAGGGTTCATAAGACCTAGCACATTGCCATGTGGGTCTCCAATTGTCTTGGTGAGAAAGAAAGATGGCTCATGGAGAATGTGCATTGATTACCGAGCACTGAATAAAATAACGATAAAAAATCGTTATCCTCTTCCTCGCATAGATGATCTATTAGATCAGTTGAAAGAAGATGTTTATTTTTCCAAGTTGGACTTGCATAGTGGATACCATCAAGTCAGAGTTGCAGAGTAAGACGCATGGAAGACTGCTTTCAAAATAAAACAGGGATTGTATGAGTGGCTGGTTATGCCTTTTGGATTAACTAATGCTCCTGCTACTTTCATGAGAGTAATGAATGATGTACTCAAACCTTTTATTGATGATTTTGTCATTGTATATTTGGATGACATTCTTATATTCAGCAAAACGTGGGAAGAACATTTAAAACATGTTAAGAAAACTCTAGATGTTTTGAAAAGAGAAAATCTTTATGTTAAACTCTCAAAATGTGAATTTGGAAAAACATCTTTGAATTATTTGGGTCATATTGTAGGAGGTGGTGAATTGAAGATAGATCTCTCTAAGGTTGCAATCATTGTAAACTCGCCTAAACCCAAATCTGCTACAGAAGTTAGAAGCTTCCTAGGAGCAACACAATATTGGAGAAAGTTTATTTCTAACTTTTCCTTAATTGTAGCTCCCTTACATGCTTTAACAGGTTTGAACAAGGTGTTTCAGTGGGGAGGCAAATAGCAAAAAGCCTTCGACACCTTGAAAGAAAAGATTAGTACAACACCAGTACTAGCACTGCCTGAACTTCAAAGACCATTTGAGATTGAAACGGATGCCAATGACTATGCCATGGGAGCAGTGTTGATGCAGCACGATAAACCCATATGTTATCATTCTGAGACATTTAATTCTGTAGCAGTTAACTATCCCACATATGATAAAGAATTGTATGCATTAGTACAGAGTGTGAAAAAGTGGAAACATTACTTAATGGGCAAAGAGACAGTTATACACACTGATCATCAACCACTTCAATATTTACACTCCCAAACTAAGTTGCAGCAATCAAGACACTATAGGTGGATGGATTTTCTACAACAGTTTCATCTTGTCATCAGATATAAAAAAGGCATACACAATAAAGTTGCAGACATGTTGTCCAAACCAATCATAAATGCATCTACTATACTTAAGCATAATTCAGTATTGCATGAAAGCTACATTGAACAATATGCTCAAGATATAGATTTTAAAGATGTATATGCAACTTTAAGTCAAGGAAAACGAGTAGGAGAATTGGATTATCATGTTAAGGACCAGCTCTTGTATCATTTTGGGAAGTTATGCATTCCACAAATTGAAAGAGTAAAGATAATTTGAGAAGCACACACTTCTCTAATATCAGGTCACTTTGGTGTAAGTAAAACAGTTGCACTGTTGCAAAGATTTTGTTATTGGCTAAAAATGAATGAGATAGTTTCTAGATATGTAAGAGGGTGTACCATGTGTGCTAAATGCAAGCCCAATAACAGAAAACTAGGCTTGTACACTCCACTACCAGTTCCTTCTCATCCTTGGGAAAGTGTTTCCATGGACTTTGTTGGAGGACTGCCTAAATCTAGGAAAGGTCATGACTATCTATATGTTGTTGTGGATAGGTTCAGCAAAATGTGTATTTTAATACCTTGTAACAAACAGATTACAGCTGAACAAACTACAAAGTTGTTCTTTCAGCATGTATGGGTTCATTTTGGATTACCCACTTCCATTATATCTGATCGAGATACCCGATTTGTTGGGAAATTTTGGTCAAGTTTGTGGGAATTAATGGACACCATACTGAAAAAGAGCACAACTTTTCATCCGTAAACAGATGGCCAAACAGAATTGGTCAACAGGATAGTGATCTAGTTGCTCAGAGGCTATTGTAGCAAGAATCCCAAGCTTTGGGATGAACATTTATGTTATGTGCAACATGCTTACAACCGAGCCAAACATTATTCTACACAGAGATATCCTTTTGAGACCTATTTTGGTTTCACACCAAGGTCTCCCTTGGATTTTGTCTTTGGTAAAGACATAGCAGTTGATGGACAAGGCAACCAAGTTCATTGAACAAATCCAAGAGATTCACCAGGCAGTACAGGAACAACTAGAAAAGAGCCAAGCCAAGTACAAGGTAAGGCATGACAAGCATTGGATGGAGCGTAGTTTCCAAGTTGGTGATCAAGTCTAGCTGTATATCAGCAAAGACAAAATGCAAGGTGAAGATAAAAAGCTAAAGCCAATAAGGTATCGAACTTTCAAAATACTTGAGAAAATTGGTGAGAATGCTTTTCGCCTTGATTTACCAGCTTACATGCACATCTACTTAGTTGTTAATGTAGACAGCTTGAGACTATTTGAACCTTCATTAATTGAAAATATCGAAGAGCAGAGTCATTTTCCTTCTATTGATGATCTGTTGCCTGAATATCTTAACGAATTACAGGAAGACACAGTTTTGGACAGGAAGGTGGGAACCACATGCAAAGGGGATGTTGAGTACCTCAGGATTGGACTAAAAGGTTCAAAACCAAGTAGTGTGAAATGGATAGAAATTGGGCAAGCGAGGAATCTATACCCTCACTTGATTGATGCTTAAAAACCAAATTTTGGTGGTCCAAAAGCTTTTTCAGTGGTAAGGCTGTGATCCGAATTGGATCCTAAACGCTCTCTCAGTTTCCATAAATTCTTTCAAATTATGCCAAAGATTCAAATCTTAGAGAGATCAAGCAATCAGAAGGAATCCTCGTGACAGTTGCAATTTGTGATGAGCGCAGAGCAATGAGGACCCTCGATCAAGCGCGCAGACCGTTGGCTCATGGTAACGCGCGCTGGTGAAAATTGGCAAAACCAGAGGCTAATTCAAGAAACAGGGGTAGTTTCTGATACGCGATTAGCGCTAATCGCATATTGCAGGGCATCCCCTTAGTGAAAGAAATCCTCGAAGCGCCTAGACCCGAAATGAATATGAAATGCGGAAAAGTAATTCATTTGGTTCCGTAGTGCGGGATTCCACAAAACCGGCAGGATATCGGAAGGCCTCGAGGCGGTAAGCAATTTCAATCGAGTCCCACTCGATGCCACACATTGAGTGACACGCATCTAACGGAAGAGAGAGAAAACCACTCACATCGGATGGGTAAACGTCATGCTACTTACCTGCCCAATATGAACGAAGACTGTAGGATTTGGGGGACCCAGATCAATGGCAAAGGCATGTCCCGATAAATGACCGGATTTGACAAGGTTATAAGGCGAGATTACAAGGGATTTGAAGTCCGACGTGGACGATGAGTTGGCAAAGAATTGTATTTCGCGGGCGATATTGGAGCAAATGGAAATAACGACCATTCGAATATGACCTCCCTGTGAGGCGTTACATCGTGATGATGACGCAAAGCAGAGGAATTCAAACGGACAAAGGCAGGGAAACCAGAAAGCCGGGAAGCGGAAATGGATAGTCAAAGAACAGACTAGCTTTAAAGCCATGAACTAACAGAGAAGGCAGAGACGGCAGTAAGAAAGCTAAGAGCAGAAAATAGAGAGAAGAAGCCGAGCTGACCTGAAGGCAACATCGAGCCAAATAGAGCCAGAGAGAGTCAGAGAGTCTGTGTACTCCAGAGAAGGCTTGAGAGGTTCAAGCGAACTCCTCGGCATAGTCTTGCATGTATGAGTCCTAGATTGGGCTTATACTACTGTGACCAATAGAGGTCGAGTTCCAGTAAGGAGAGTCTGTGTACTCCAGAGACTTGGGGGATCCAAGTCCAATCCTACTAATTTATATCTGTTTAGTGAGACTCGAATTGAGCTCATTGTTGTAAAACTATGCTTTGAAAACATAATAGAGAGGCTACCACTGAAGGTTGGACCAGGAGACGTAGCCCAGGAGCATTGGGTGAACTCCTTATTAAACTTGTTGTGTTTACATGTTTTCCTGTTATGTTTTCTCTAACTGCCTCAGTGTCTATGTATTCTGCAATTTTATCGATCCATTGCATAAAGTAACATAGGCACATCCATGCACATTAATTTGTAATACCTTTAATTCTTTGTCCTGGATAAAATCCAGATCACTCGCCGATTATTCCAATTAAAAATACCATTACTTGTTTGGACATCCACTAATTTTTGTTGATCCATAAAAGGAAAAAAGAGAATCGATTCTTTCTCGAGTCGTTGTAAACCTCCTTTCTTTTCATCTAGAGAATGAATTAAATTAAAATCATCACCTATAATCTAGTGATCCTGAGGAAACAACTTATGATGAGCCTATAAAAAATGCAAAAAGACACATTTATCAATAGATGTGTGCAGTCCATATATAACAACGGAAACTAAGGATCCAATGTGATGAAAACTGTGTTACTAGCCATCCAGTTTTGAAAAATCACATTAAGGGGATTCCAGAAAATGGAAAAAAATTGGGTTTCTTGAAATCAGAATTAAATGTAATTTTCGTAAGTTATAAATTATCTCTCAGTCTTTCCTTCCTTCAATTGTTTTTCAAAACAAAGAGAGAAAATTTTGGTGTTGGTGTTGATCTTTGGCGAGGGAGCAGAGTGTTCGTATCTAGTAACTAAGAACGATGCGATGCACCGACTCCGCAATTGGAAGTTGCGCCATGACTTGTTCTTTGTCCATAGAGAGCTTGAAATTCAAGCCACTCTCTTCTTCAAAGATATAGGTAATTAGAAAATATGGATCACACTACCCAAGTTTTTTATAAGGTTATTTTTGTGAAATTGGCTTTTTGTTACCATGTGGAAATGAAATGGTTTAAAATGTCATTGAAGTTAGCTATGAGTATCTGGGTCATTTCAAAATATGGATCACAGTACATAGTTTTTTTTTTGTGAAATTGGCTTTTAGTTGCCATGTCTCCCTCAATTAGCAATTAATAAATCAATGTTTGTTATATAAATTGAGACGGTAAATTCTTCGCTTCATCAACCAAATTATTATTACTTGATATCCTAGCAACATCATTTCTTATTTGTTTGAATCTCATGTGATTTTTTGATATCATAGTTGAATTCCCATTCACAGTTGCATTAATTTCTTATTTCTTTGAATCTCCAATGCTATAGTTTATAAGGATTAGTGTTGGATATTTATTTTATGTAAACGATAGGATTTTGTTTATGAAACAAAGGTAATTATTAACACTTGATTTTATTCCATGCCTATCGAATATTTAAGGTTGTAATAATCATAAATATAAATAAATATAATTTATTAATATTATCAATTTAATAAAATTATAATCATCATAAATTTAAGTAAATTCAAATAATATAATTTAAATGTTAAAAATCAAACGATCAATATGAAAAGTTGAAATTATATTTATCCTTAAAATTGTCGGATCTCAAATACAATAAAATCAAATTAAGTGTAACACCTATTATATATGTTTATAATATTAGGTTATAAGATGGGTGGGAGACTTAGCAAGTTAGTTCAATGTTTACGTAAAGTAGGTATTAAATATGCAAAAGCCCAAGAGGCCGATGACGTGTTTTGTGTTCTTTGGGAGGAAAGGTGTGCGGTTCTCAATTTTGACGTCCAAGAAGTCTGAGCTAATATTTTTTTTCCTAAGTCAAAAATACCAGAATCGAAGGGATGAGTCCTCGGAAGGAAATGGCGCTATACACCTATTTTAATTGGTTTAAATTATTATTTCTTTAGTAAGGTGTTTTAAAGGAATAGGTAGATATAATGGGAATATATATATATCCACATTGAAGATTCAAGAAAAAATTGATGAGACTCCCTGTTAAAATCAATATGATGCAGGTGTATAGATGGAGCACAAAGTTCGATGAAGACTAGAACAAAGCTTTCTAATGTGATGGGATGGTCACATGATGATGTTGGGAGAGATTTTGAATGTTTTTTAGATATTTGCATTAAGATGTGAGTTCTGTTTTTAAAATAAGTTGGATGAAGTATTTCCTAATGTAAATGTAATTTCAGTTTCCCTTAATTTGAGAGAAGGGGAGATGAATCATCACTTGTGACTCTTGGTTATCCCATATAGATCTCTTTTGAAAGAGGAATAATGTTGAGAAGAGAAGTTTGTGCAACAGAGGAGGTGTGCAACATTAGAGAGGAGAAACTCTTATGTTAGGAGAAGAGGCAGAGGATGACAGGCCTGGGCTGCACGTGCCCAAATTGTAAATTTGGCTAGTCTAATGTATGTGGAATTTGATTAATGAACAATATCTTTATGTGCCTTTGTGTTGGTAATTTATCCGTCTGTCTATTATTAAGTAAGTCGTTTGTTTTCACTAGTTAAGAATATGAAATGAGCTAATAAATGTATCATGGTTGTATGCCTTTATATCAAATAAATATGCTTTGGATTAAATGTATTTTGGGGATGAATATATATATACCTATGCGTACGGGCCAAATATCGTGTGATGAAGCATGGCTCCTATCATTGTTTTCTTATGGACTATGTGTAATTGTGGGTTGATTCTCATCTATGGAATATCCGTGAAAGTGCGTTTTTATTCCATCTAGTTGTATTAAGAATCTCCATATTGAAGCCATTAATCATTGTGATTTGTTCGAATGGTTCAAAACCCATGAAGGAGTAAATATTTAAATATGCTTACATACTGAAATAAAAATAAACTAGCTCGGGTGATGGTAGCTTATCTCTTAGAAGAGATGTGGCGGCTACATGCCTCTGAATGTGTTACAATGAGGCTTAATGGCCTATTTATTATTAAAAAACAAGGGAAAACTCTAAACAACCAAAACCCTAACCCTAGGAGATGGAACACCAAAGAGTTTGTGGGCCCCATTAGGGTTAGTTGGGAAGCCAACTTCCCGGGGTCGTAACTTGGTCATATTCTCTTCGTTCGGTGCGTACGACACCATTTTGGAAATATATCTCTGAGTACTACGGTTATTGCATTGTTGCGGACCTCAAAAAAATGTCGTTTAGGGGGTAAAAACTGCTCCGGAAGTTCCAGACCTAAAAACTACTAAAAATAGTAAATGATGCAATAAATAAGGAAACAAATGAAACCAATTGTAGGTCTAGGTGGAATAGGCAGGTGGCCACCAATATCCACCTAGATTAGTCCTCCCTCCGTAGGAAGCAATAGTCCCCATTGCATGTAGAGCCTCCATGAGGTGAGGTAATTTATGTTGAACTTGGTCCCTAGTGAACCACTTGCCCTAGTGAAGGAGTTGAACTACTTTGGCAACTTGATATAGATGGATCATATGTTGGTGAGTGCTCTTCATCTACATGTCCATGATCTAATCAGTTGTGGTCTGTTACATGCAGTCCAGATTTAGCGTCGTTGGTGTGAGTTGTTCTGCAATGTCAGATGTGTCTAGCAATGGTGGAAAATATGGTCAAAGGCAGTCTACATTGAACATTGGGTGTCGACCAAGGAACGATGGAATGTTGATCTCAAAGGAATTGTCCCCTATAGCCTTGGTGATGGTGTATGGCCCATATTGGAGCAGGCAAAGCTTGTGGTGGGGTCCAGTGAGGCACTCCTTCTGCAAATGTAGCCAAACTTTGTTGCCCACTTGGAACTTGTGTGGCACTTGATGTTGATCATGGCGTTGCTTGTACTTAGCATTGGCTCTATCCAATATATCATGGACCTATTGGTGCATGTGTTGAATGTTCTCAATGAAGCTATTAGCCCTATCAGCGTCAGAATGGACGTGAGTCGAATCTTTTTGAGTAGTTGCAAATGGTATGGCCACATCAATGGGACATAGTGAATGAAATCCCATCCCTACCTGAAAGGGGATGTGGCCCATTGAGCTATGGAGATCTCTGTTATAGTTGTACTGAACATAAGGGAGGATTTCATCCCATGTGTGTGGATGCTTCAAGTTGTACATGCGCAGAATGTTTACGATCATCCTATTGACGACCCCTGTTTGGCCATCAGTTTGGGGGTGGAAAGTCATGGACTTAGTAAGTTTAATATCTAGCATCGACCAGAGACTTGACCAAAATGTACTTAGGAATATGTTATCCTGATTTGAGATAATGGACTGTGGATCCCAAAGTGTACCCACACTCGCTCAAAGAAGAGCTTAGTAGTGGCCTCAGTTGTGATACTCTTCTTGCAAGCCACCATAATGGCCATCTGAGAGAATTGGTCGATGACCACGAAAACACAATCATTGTCATGCTTGGTAGAAGGAAGGCCTAACATCTAATCCATGGAGATGGATTTCCAAGGTCGACTATGAGTAGGCAGAGGAGTATATAGGCCTTGCTTCTTGATGGTTGGTTTGGCAATGGAGCAGGTGATGCATGATCTAATGTACTTCCCAACATCCTGATGAAGGTTCGGCCAATAAAAATATTTCTGAAGTACTGCCACTGTTTTCTCTACTCTAAAATGTCTAGCGACCCAACTATAATGCGCCTCCCAAATAATCTTGGCATGCTCGCTTGAAGGAACACAAATGTGTCCCAGGTGGCATAACAATGCATCCTGGAGGTGAAAATTTGGAACTTTCTTACCTTCCAAGAGTGTCTGGTATGTGCTACCGAATTTTGGATCGCTCTTGTAAATATGCAGCCACCGTGATGTCTCTTGCCCACATGAGTCAAGCACAGTGATCAGTGCCATGACTGGTGGTTGGCTGAGGAAGTCAACAACATTATTAGTGTTGCCCTTCTTGTACTTAATGTTCAAATGGAACTGTTGCAGGTATGTGGGCCATTTCTAATGGTGATCATTCTACAACCTCCCTTGTGTCTATATGAACTGCAGGGGTCAGTGGTTTGTGTGGATGATCGTTTCCTTCCCTAGAATGTAATGCTTCCATTAACGGTAGGCCTGCATAATGGAATACATTCCTTTTTCATAAGTGGGATACTTTCAGACTGTGCCTGAAAGTGTCTCACTGTGGTAATGATCCAGATTTAAACAGGAACACCACAAATTACAAAGATAACCATAAATACAGAGATGCAACAGAAATAATACTTCATTTCATTAATGTAAAATACTGAAATATGCTTACAAACAGAAATGGAAATAAACTAGCTCGGATGATGGTAGCTTATCTATGAGGAGAGATGTGGTGGCTACATGCCTTTAAACTGTCTTACAATGAGATTTGAAGGCCTATTTATTGTTGATAAGCTATGGAAAACCCTAAACATCAAAAAACCTAACCCTAGGAGATGAAGTGCCAAACTATGGGCCCTGTTTGGGTAAATTGGTACATCAACTTCCCGGGGTCATAACTTTTGCATACAATCTCCGTTTGATGTGCACAATACCTCATTAGAAAGATCTATCTGAGGACTATAACTTTGGAATGAGAAAGTTCATCCATAACCCAATTTTGCTTCCATTTTTCCTAAAAAAACGTCGTTTAGGGCCTCAAAACGGCTTCGGAAGTCTAGGACTCGAGAAACTGCTAAAAATAGTAAATTGTGCTACAATTAAGGAAATTGAAAATGGAAAGAAAAAATGGTGGGGGTCCAAGTGGAATTAGCGAGTGGCCACCAATATCCACCTGGATCATTCCTCCCCCCTAGGCACCGATGGTCCCCATTGCGTTGAGTTCCTCCATGAGATGAGGAAACTTATACCAAATTTGGTCCCTGGTAAGCCACTTGCCCTAGTGAAGGAGTTGGTCTGCTTTGACAACTCGATACAGTTGGATCTTCTGCTGGAGAGTGTGTTTGATCTGTGTGTCCATGATCTGATCAGTTGCAGCTTGTTCCATGCAATCTAGATTTAAATATGTTGGTGTGAGTTGTTCTACAATGTCGGGTGTGTCTAGGAATGGTGGAAAGTATGGTCAAAGCCAGTCCACATTGAACACTGGGTGCAGGCCAAGGAATGGGGGAATGCTGAGCTCAAATTCATTGTCTCCCACAGCCTTGGTAATGGTGTAAGGACCATATCAGAGTGGTTTGAGTTTCCGATAAGCTTCAGTAAGGCATTCCTTTTGCAAATGCAACCAGACTTTGTTGCCCACCTAAAACTTGTGTGGCACCCGATGTTGATCATGTCGCTACTTGTACTTGGCATTTGATTTCTCCAGAATGTAGTGGACCTGGTTGCAGATATGTTGGATGTGCTATATGAAGTTTTTTTCCTTATCTATTTCAGACTGGACATGAGCCAAATCTGCCTGCGTAGCTGCAAATGGCATGGCCACATCAATGGGACATAATGGTTGGAATCCCAAGCCCACCAGAAAAGGGTTGTGGCCAATCGAGCTATGGAGAGCTTGGTTATAACTATGTTGAACAAAGGGGAGGCTCTCATCCCATGTGCGTGGATGCTTTGAGTTGTACATGCACAGAATGTGCACGATCATCCTGTTGACAACCTCTGTCTGGCCATTAGTTTGGGGATGGAAGGTTGTGGACTTAGTGAGTTTGGTGTCCAGTATTGACCAGAGACTGGACAAAAATTTACTGAGGAACCTGTTGTCCCGATTTGAGATGATAGACTGTGGGATCCCAAAGTGTACCCACACTCGTTCAAAGAAGAGTTTAGCAGTGGCTTCTGCTATGATATTCTTCTTGTAGGCCGCCATAATGGCCATCTTCGAGAACCTGTTGACAACCACAAAAACATAGTCGTTTCCATGAAGTAGAAGGAAGGCCCGACATGTAATCCATGGAGATGGATTCCCAAGGTCGACTAGGGGTAGGCAACGGAGTATAGAGGCCTTGCTTCTCGATGGTTGGTTTGGTAATGGCGCAGGTAGTGCAGGATTTGATGTACTTCTCGACATCCTATCGAAGATTCGGCCAATAGAAATACTTCTACAATACTGCCACTATTTTCTCGACCCCGAAATTCCCAACATCCCGACTGTAATGTGCTTCCAAATCATCTTGGCACGCTTGCTTGAAGGAACACAAAGTTGACCTACGTGTCATAACAAGGCATCCTAGAGGTGAGAATCTGGAACATGCTGACCATCCAAGAGTGTCTGGTTTGTGTGGCCGAATTCCAGGTCACTTTGGTAGAGAAGTGCCCAACCAGAAGTCTTATTCCCACAAGCGTTGAGCACGGTGGTTAACGCCATGATCGGTGGTCGACTGAGGCAATCTGCAACATTACTGGTGCTCCCCTTCTTATACTTGATATTCAAATGGAACTGTTGCACGTATGTGGACCACTTCTGATGGTGATAATTATGTAACTTCCCTTGGGTTTGTATGAATTGCAGGGGCCGGTGGTTTGTGTGGATGACCGTTTCCTTCCCAAAAATGTAATTCTTCCATTGTTGGCAAGCTTGCACAATGGAATACATCTCTTTGTTATAAGTGGGATAATTCTGGATTGTGTCTGAAAGCGTCTCACAGTGATATGCCATTAGATACCCATGTTGAGTAAGGACTTCCCCAATAACATAGTTAGAGGCATCTGTCTCGATCTCAAATGGTTGTTGCAATTCTGGTAATGCGAGCACTGGTGCTGAGCAGAGGTGATGTTTCAACTCTGTGAATGCCTTCTGTTGAGATTCAAACCAAAAGAATTTTTCTTTCGCTCCTCCCTTGGTGAATTGACTCAAGGGCCAAGTGATATGAGAAAATCCCAACACGAACCTACTGTAGAAGTTGGAAAGACCCAGAAAGTTTCGGAGCTTTGTCAGGGTGGTTGGAGATGGCAAAGCCTGAATGACTTGGATCTTGGTTGGATCCACATGCACCCCCCGTTCATCAATAATGTATCCTAGATACTGAATTTGGGTCATGCGAAAAGTTCATTTCTCCAAATTGGCACATAACTTGTGTTGCCGCAGTGTTTGGAGGACCTGCCGGATGTGGTGGAGGTGCTCTTCCCAACTTTGGCTGAAGATCGAGATGTCATCTAAGTATACCACTAAAATGAGTTGGTGAATGGACGCAAGATGTCATCCATTATCCTCATGAAGGTTGTAGGAGCATTCGTCAACCCGAAAGGCATAACAAACCATTCAAAAAGGCTCTCATTGGCTTTGAAGGCAATCTTCCACACATCGGAGGGTTCGATTGGTACCTAGTGATATCCTAACTTCAAATTGATCTTGCTGAAATATTTCCCCCCCTTTAGTTGGTCCAGAAGGTCATCAATCCGTGGGATCGGGTACCTATTCCAGACAGTGATCTTGTTTAGTGCCCGATAGTCAATACAGAGTCTCCAAGTCCCATCCTTCTTTTGTACCAACACGATCGGGCTCCCACAGGGCAATGAACTCAGTCGGATGTGACCTTTCTATAGTAGCTCCTGAATCTACCTCTTGATTTCATCGTTCTCCAGAACAGAGTGTCGATATATTGGTACATTGGGCAGTGGCGCACCTGGGGTCAGATCGATGGAGTGTTTGACCTGACAGTGTAGAGGAACCCCTATGGGGGAGGTGAAGATGTCCTTGTACTCCTCCACGACCTTGTCCATCTGTATTTGTCGTGCGGAGGGGCCCTGTCTAGAGGTCGTGGTCACCATCTTCTTCTTTCCTTGAGGGTGTATCATTAGGAAAACAAATTTCCCAGTTTTGGAAATGAGATTACTGCATTGTTTTGCAGTAACCAAAGAGATGGCGGTAGGTGGTGCTACCTATGGTATCCTGTACAACTTATTTCCCAAAGTAACAATAATAGCACGAGGCCTTGACTCATACACAACATGTCGCTTCCACAAGTATGGTTGGCCTAATAATACATCACAAACATCAAGGGGAGCAACGTCACACAATACCTCATCCGTGAAGGGCTTGATGTTGTATGGAAGGCGACACTGCTGGCTCACGCAAAGATCTCGTCCTTGGTGAAGCCACCTGATGGCGTATAGTTGTGGATGTGTTGTGGTCGGTAAGGCCAGCCACTTCATGACCTCTACTGATATGAGGTTCTTTTGGCTCCCGCTATCGACAATGAACTGTAGCAGGGAGCCGTTTACCCACATTTGGGAGTGTAAGAGGTGCTCCTCCTCCTCTAGATCTTCAGGTTCCTCCTTTTGGATCTTCGTGGTGGAAATGGTGGTGTTGAGCTCCGCATTGATAATATACTTCCCTTTGTCATTCCCCTTATCAGGTTCTAACTCAGAGTTGGAATATGCATCTGATTTTGAAGACTTTAGTTCAGCCACCAGTGACTGCTTGGCTTGATACTCACTTGTGTTGTGAGTGGAGATCTTATGGAATTCACACCACTTTCCTGTGTCCTTCTTTGGCTTTGCAGTGTTGTTCTTTTCTTGCGACTTTGGTGGGTTGTCCTAGGCCACCCCGCCTTGGCTTTGTCCTTTGTTCAGCGGTTTAGGGGTGCCCTTCCCTTGCTTTGGATTTGCAGATCCAAAGTCTCACTTCTTCTCTTTAAACTTAAACTCAATCTTGATAATGTATCGATACGCCATGCTGAGCGAGGAGATGTCCAGGAACTCCATCTCGTCCTGGATGTACCTATGTAGGCAGTCACGGTATTTGAGTACCAAATGTAGCTCAAAATCCTTGATACCCAACTTTGTACGAAGGGTATGAAAAATATTGGTAAACTCTGGCACGTCTTGGTCCCTTCCCTGCCGCAACGTGGTCCACTTTATGTATTTATCCTCATAGCTTCTGACAGGGTAGTACTGCTCCTTGATGGCATTCCAGAATGAATTCCAAGTGGGTGCGGCTGAAAATAGTGAGGCCATACTTTCATCCTTCTGCTCACAGTAGGTTTCCCACCAGTCCTTGACGTGGGGGGCGACTTTGAGAAGAGCGAAAGTAATCTTTTCTTGGTCGGAAAAATCATGAACAGAAAAATACCCTTCTAGCAGATTTAACCATTTATCTACAGTGTTTGCATCTATCTGACCCTCAAATATGGGAATGTCAAAGTTAACTTGTACCTTAAAGGGTGTGGCGCTTCCAGAGTAGCTGCTCGAAGTAGATGTGTCACCCCTAGGTAGCCAATGAAGGATCTGGGCAAAGCTGTCCATCATCGCATTCCTTTGCCACTCAAGGGCCTCTTCAAGAAATATTTTGATAGGATCTCCTGCCCCTTCATCTTTCTTTTCATTTGCCATGGGAGGTAGGCGAGATTTGCAAGGCTGGTCTTGTAAAGGTTCGACCAATTCAAGCCCTAACTCCTTATATCCCGACCTCATTGGGGACATGCAAATAAAAACAGAGAAAGAGAAGACCCCTCTGATACCACTAATCCGGATTTAAACAAGAATGCTGCAAATTACAGAGATAACCATAAATATAGAGATGTAGCAGAAATAATACTTCATTTCATTACTGTAAAATAATGAAATATGCTTACAAACAGAAATGGAAATAAACTAGTTTGGGCGATGGTAGCTTATCTCTGGGGAGATATGTGGCATCTACATGCCTCTGAACTATCTTACAATGAGGCTCGAAGGCCTATTTATTGTTGAGAAGCAATGGAAAACCCTAAACATCCAAAAACCTAACCCTAGGAGATGAAGTGCCAAACTATGGGCCCCATTTGGGTAAATTGGTACATCAACTTCCCAAGGTCGTAACTTTGGCATATGATCTCTGTTTGACGTGCACAATACCTCATTAGAAAGATCTATCCTAGGAATACAACTTTTGGATGAGCAACATGATCCATGCACCAATATTGCTCCCAGTTTTCCCAAAAAAACATCGATTAGGGCGTCAAAATGGCTCTGGATGTTCAGGACCCGAAAAACTGCTAAAAATAGTAAACTGTGCTACAATTAAGGAAACTGAAAAACGTAAAGAAACAATGGTGGGTGTCCAAGTGGAATTGGTGGGTGTCCACTAATATCCACTTGGATCAGGTAAACCATTGGATGCCCTAAGAACTGCACCAATAACATAGTCAGAGGCATATGTATCATTCTCAAATGGTTGTTGCAGGTGTGGTAACATGAGCACTGGTGCAGAACAAAGTCGATAATTTAACTCAGAAAATGCCTTCAGTTGGGTTTTATAAAAAAAAAAAAAAAAAATCGCTCCGCCCTTGGTGACTTGACTTAAAGGCAAAGTGATATGAGAGAACCCCAACACGAACCTACAGTAGAAATTTGCAATACCTAGAAAGTTGTAGAGCTCTGTTAGAGTAGTCACAATTTGCCAATCCCAAATGACTTGTATCTTGTTTGGGTCCACGTGCACACCCTGCTCATCAATAATGTACCCTAGATATTGAACCTGGGTCATGCCAAAAGTACATTTCTCCAAATTGGCACACAACTTGTGTTTTTGTAGGCTTTGAAGGACTTGTTGAATATGGTGGAGGTTCTCTTACCAACTCTAGCTGAAGATCAAGATGCCATATAAATAAACCACCATGAATGCATTGATGAAGGGTCTCAATATTTCATCCATCAATCTCATGAAGGTTGTGGGGGCATTCGTCAACCCAAAAGGCATGAACGACCATTTGAAAAGGTCCTCCTTAGATTTCAAGAAAATCTTCCACACATCGAAGGGTTTGATAGGCATCCGATGATAATAGAAATTAAAGTCAATATTGCTTAAATATTTGGCCCCCTTGAGCTGATCCAGAAGGTAATCAATCTAGGGGATTGGGTACCTATTCCAGATCGTGATCTTGTTCAGTGCCTCATAGTCAAGACAGAGTCTCCAAGTCCCATCCTTCTTTTGTACCAATACAATCAGGCTCCCAAAAGGTGATGAGCTTGGAATGATGTGCCCTTTCTACAACAACTCTTGAATATGCCTCTTGATCTCATTGTTCTCTAGAACATAGCATCAATAGATCAGTCCATTGGGTAGCGACGCACCCGAGGTCAAATCAATGGAGTGCTTGACCTGGCAGTGCAGAGGTGCCCCTGTAGTTGAGATAAACATTCCCCTGTACTCCTCCATGACCTTCTCCATTGATTGTTTCTATGTGGAGGAGACTTGTCTAGAAGTTGTGTCCACAACCTTCTTCTTTCCCTAAGGGTGAATCATAAGGAAAACAAATTTCGTGGTTTAGGAAATGATCATACTGCATTGCTTTGTAGTGGTCAAAGAGATGGCGGTAGGTGGGGCTACCTACGGTATCTTGTATAACTTATTTCCAAAATTAATAATCACAGAGATAGGTATAGACTCATATATAACATGTCGCTTCCACAAGTATGGTTGTCCTAATAATACATCAAAAGCTTCAAGAGGAGAAACATCATACAATACCTCATTCATGAAGGGCTTGATGTTGTAGGCAAGGCGACACTGCTTAATGACGTGGAGATCTCATCGTTGGTGAAGCCAACCGATGGTATGCGACTGCATATGTGTTCTAGTTGGTAGGCCCAGCCACTTCACAACCTTTTCTAAAATGAGGTTCTTCTGGATCCCATTGTCGAAAATCAACTGCAGCAGAGAACACTTCACCCACATTTATGAGTGGAAGAGGTGTTCCCCCTCCTTTGTATCTTCAGGCTCATTCTTCTTGATATTAGTGGTGGTTGCAGTGGCATTGGGCTCCGCATTAATGATCTTCTTTCCTTTGAAATTACCCTTGTTGGGTTTTGAATCAAAGTTAAAACATGCATTTGATTCAGAAGCCTTCAGCTTGGCCACCAGTGACTGCTTGGCCCGAAACTCACTTGTGTTGTGAGTGGATCTCTTATGGAACTCACACCATTTTCCCATGTCCTTTGTCTTCATGGTGTTTTCCTTTTCTTGTGGCTTCAGTGGGTTGTCCTGGGTCACCCATCCTTGTAAATATGTACATACCTTTGCTTCCTGAAAATGTTTACCATATTTGAAAAAATAAAAAAAATAAAAAAAATTTAAAGAGGGTATGTCCTAAAAGAAAAATCAAAGGACAAAAAGAAGAAAAAGGTAAAAAAAGATGAAAAATGAACCCCCAGGAAAAAGAAAAATACCATGAAAGTGTGCAAGTCAAAATGCCACTGCTATTTACTTTTTGTACAAAATAAATGATTGTGTGCAGCTTGTTACCTTTGCCACAACCCATGGATAGTCAAAATGTTTAAACTTGGCTATTTCATGCTTAGAAATAGAGAATAAAATCTGACCAAACAATTTAATCTTGGCAGATAAGCAGATAGGTAGAGAAAATAAAAGGAGCTCAACTGTTTACTCTAAGCCCTTGGATGGAATAAGGTTGGACTTAGATAGATTACTTTTGTAAAAAGAAAAGAAAAAAAGGTTTTGATAAGGGTTTGCCAGCTTAAGTGCACCCTAATAAAGAGTAGAAAAAATGGTAGGATGAGTAGATGGGTAAGTAGTTGAATGGTTGCAGAATTGTGATGAATGATTAGATAACATTATATCATTTACCTTCATCATCAAATTTCTAAAGTATGGATGATAATTGAGTATCTACAAAAGTACATAAAGCCATTTGGTTAACTTCCCCCATTCATTTCATTTCTCACTTAAGTTCCAAAGAAAGTCTTGAAGTACCTAAAACCTTAAGTTAAAGGGGCTCAGAGCATTTATTTGACTTCTAGAGGGACCGGACCCTCGAACCAATAACTTGTAGGTCCTAAGTACTAAAATTCCTCTCACAAGCATTCACTCCCTCCATAATTCACTCAATTCTCCAAAAAAACCCCTTTTCCCTAAGGTTAAAACACCATAGGGAAGCTGATGATATATATAGAAATATGATAAGGATGAAATACCTTACAACTGATAGAATCCCTGAACTTTCTGAAAAAGCTTCAACATATTTCAGTTCATCATCATTTCCTCACATTTCCGAAGTCCATTTCTGATCCGTAATTGATCTAAGACAAGCAATAAGGTATTAGAGACTCATGTACATGGATGTGCCTATGTTATTTTATTCAACGAATCGATAAGATTGCGAAATACACAGGCAATGAAGCAGTTAAGGAAAACATAAAAGGCAACACATATAAACACAATAAGTTTAATAAGGAGTTCACCCAATACTCCTGGGCTATGTCTCCTGGTCCAGCCTTCAGTGGTGGCCTCTCTATTATGTTTTCAAAGCAGAGTTTTTTTACAACAGTGAGCTCAATTTGAGTCTCACACAACAGATATAAATCAGCAAGACTGTACTTGGATCCCCCAAGTCTCTGGAGTACACAGACTCTCTTTACTGACTCTGGACCTCTATTGGTCACAGTAGTATGAGCCCAATCGAAGACTCATACATGACAAGAATTACAGAGGAGTACGCTTGAACCTCTCAAGCCTTCTCTGGAGTTCACTGACTCTCTAACTCTCTCTGTGTCTGTACTAACTCTAGCTCGATGCTACCTTTGCTTCTGCAGGTCAGCTCGGCTTCTTCTCTCTATTCTCTGCTCCTCCCCTTCTCCTTTCTGTCAGTTCGTGGCTTTAAAGCCAATTTTATTTCTGACTTTTCGTTTTCGATTCCCGGCTTTCCCGTTCCCCTGCCTCTGTCCATTGGAATCCCTCTACTCTGCGTAATTAGTCACTGTATAACGCCTCATAGGGAGGTGGCCACCTATTTCATAATGGATGAGTGTCAGTTCTCTTGGACATGGCTGTTTATTCCATTAACTCCCAGAATGCTCGCGAAACACGACCTTCTGCCAACGCATCGTCCACATCAGACTTGAAATCCTATACAACTCTGCCTGTTAACCTCGTCAAATTCGGTCATCCATCGGAACGCATCTCCGCCATTGATCTAAAGCCTCCAAATCCTACGGTCATCGTCCATATTGAGTGGATAAGTAACATGATGTTTACCCATCCGATGTGAGTGGTTTTCTCTCTGTTTCGCCGGACGCGTGGAAACCATTGAATGTGAAAATGCTTACCACTTGAAGCCCTTCCGATATTCTACTAATTTTTGTGGAATCCCGCTTCTGACGGAATCAGAGCGATATCCATTGCATTTTATGATTTTTCGAGTCCGGGTGCTTGCGGCCTTCCTTCTTTGAGGGGTTAGCCCTGCGATATACCCCCGTTTCTCAAAATGGCCCCTGGATTTGCTTCATTTGTGACAGCGCATGTTACCATGGGCCGATGGTCTGCGCGCTTGACTGACGGTCCTCATTGCTCTGCGCTGGTCACAAATTGCAACTGTTACGAGGATATCTCCGATAAGCTTGATCTTTATAAGACTTTTAATCCTTGGCATGATTTTTAAAGAGTTCATGAAAACTTAGAGAGTGTTCTAGGATCCAATTTGGATCACGGCCTTCCCACTGAAAAAGCTTTTGGACCACCAAAAGTTGGTTTTTAAGCATCAATCAAGTGAGGATATAGATTCCTCACTCGCCCAATTTCTATCCATCTTGCACTGCTTGGTTTGAACCTTTGAGTCCAATCTTGAGGTACTCAACATCCCCTCTGTGCGTGGTTCTCACCTTCTTGTCCAGAGCTGTATCTTCCTGCAATTCGTTGAGATATTCAGGTAACAGATCATCAATAGAAGGAAACTGACTCTACTCTTCAGGATCTTCAATTAATGAAGGTTCAAATAGTCTCAAGCTTTCTGCATTAACTACTAAATATATTTGCATGTAAGCTGGAAAATCAAGGTGAAAAGAATTCTCACCAATTTTCTCATGTATCTTGAAAGGTTCGTACCTTATTGGCTTCAACTTCTTACCTTCACCTTGCATTCTACCTTTACTAATATATAGGCAGACTTGATCACCAACTTGGAACCTATGCTCAATTCGATGCTTATCATGCCTTGCCTTATACTTGGCTTGGCTCTTTTCCAGCTGTTCCTGTACTGCCTGGTGAATCTCTTGGATTTGTTCAATGAACTTGGTTGCCTTGTCCACATCACTGTGTCCATCAACCGCTATGTCTTTACCAAAGACAAAATCCAAGAGAGACCTTGGTGTGAAACCAAAACAGGTCTCAAAAGGGGATCTCCGTGTGGAAGAATGTTTAGCCCAGTTGTAAGCGTGCTGCATATAACACAAATGTTCATCCCAAAGCTTGGGATGCTTGCTGCAATAGCCTCTGAGCAACTGGGTCACTATCCTGTTGACCACCTCTGTTTGACCGTCTGTTTGTGGATGAAAGGTTGTGCTCTTCTTCAGTCTAGTGTCCATCAATTCCCACAGACTTGACCAAAATTTCCCAACAAATCGGGAATCTCGATCAGATACAATGGAAGTGGGTAATCCAAAATGAACCCATACATGTTGAAAGAACAACTTTGTTGTTTGTTCAGCTGTAATATGTTTGTTACAAGGTATTAAAATACACATTTTGTTGAACCTATCCATAATAACATATAAATAGTCATGACCTTTTCTAGATTTAGGCAGTCCCCCAACAAAGTCCATGGAAACACTTTCCCAAGGATGAGAAGGAACTGGTAGTGGAGTGTACAAGCCTAGTTTTCTATTGTTGGGCTTGCTTTTAGCACACATGGTACACCCTCTTACATATCTAGAAACTGTTTCATTCATTTTTGGCTAGGAACAAAATCTTTGCAACTGTGCAACTATTTTACTTACCCCAAAATGACCTGATATCAGGGAAGTATGTGCCTCCCTAATTATGTTAACTCTCTCTATTTGTGGGATGCATAGCTTTCCCAAATGATACAAGAGTTGGTCCTTAATATAGTAATCCAATTCTTCTACCTTTTTGCCATTACTTAAAGTTGCATATACATCTTTAAAATCTATATCTTGAGCATATTGTTCAATGTAGCTTTCATGCAATACTGAGTTATGCTTAAGTATAGTAGATGCAGTTATGATTGGTTTGGACAACATACCTGCAAATTTATTGTGTATGCCCTTTTTATATTTGATGACAAGATGAAACTGTTGTATAAAACCCATCCACCTATAGTGTCTTGATTGCTGAAAATTAGTTTGTGAGTGTAAATATTGAAATGGTTGATGATCAGTATGTATAACTGTCTCTTTTCCCATTACATAATGTTTCCACTTTTTCACACTCTATACTAATGCACACAATTCTTTATCAAATGTGGGATAATTAACTACTGCAGAATTAAATGTTTCAGAATGATAACATATGGGTTTACCGTGCTGCATCAACACTGCTTTCATGGCATAGTCACTGGCATCTGTTTCAGTCTCAAAGGGTCTTTGAAGATCGGGTAGTGCTAGTACTGGTGCTGTACTAATCTTTTCTTTTAAGGTGTCGAAGGCTTTTTGCTGTTTTCCTCCCCACTGAAACACCTTGTTCAATCCTGTTAAAGCATGTAAGGGAGCTACAATCAAGGAAAAGTTAGAAATAAATTTTCTCCAATATTGTGCTGCTCCTAGAAAACTTCTAACTTCTGTAGCAGATTTGGGTTTAGGCCAGTTTACAATGACTACAACCTTAGAGGGATCTATCTTCAATTCACCACCCCCTACAACATGACCCAAATAATTTAAAGATGTTTTGCCAAATTCACATTTTGATAGCTTAACATAAAGATTTTCTCTTTTCAAAACATCTAGAGTATGCTTTACATGCTTCAAATGTTCTTCCCATGTTTTACTAAATATAAGAATGTCATCTAGATATATAATGACAAAATCATCAATAAAAGGCCTGAGTACATCATTCATTGCTCTCATGAAAGTAGTGGGAGCATTAGTTAAGCCAAAAGGCATAACTAACCACTCATACAATCCTTGCTTCGTTTTGAAAGCAGTCTTCCATGCATCTTGCTCTGCAACTCTGACTTGATGGTAGCCACTATGCAAGTCAAACTTGGAAAAGTAAATAGCTTCTTTCAACTGATCTAATAGATCATCTATGCGAGGAAGGGGATAATGATTTTTTATCGTTACCTTATTGAGTGCTCGGTAATCAATGCACATTCTCCATGAGCCATCTTTCTTTCTCAGGAAGACAATTGGAGACCCACATGGTGATGTGCTAGGTCTTATGAACCCTTTCTCGAGCAGCTCCCTTACCTGCTTCTTGATTTCTGCATTCTCTAAAGTGGACAACCTATACATTCTGATGTTAGGCAACAAAACATCTTGTTGCAAATTAATATCATGTACTATTTCCTTTTTGGGTGGCATACCTTTAGGTTCTTGAAATAGCATATCATATTCTGAAACAACTTTTTCTAAATCAACTTGTTTTTTAGCATTATAGCCCTCAAATACATTGGTTTTATCAGGTTTCTTTTCCTTTACAACCATTAGTAAAAATTGTTTGCATGAATTTACAATTCTTTTCATCTACCCTAAGTTTAAGAGAGTATAATTATTCTTGAGTTTATGAGCTCTTACAATATATTCGATTCCATCTTTGACAAGTTGATACTCGTTTTTAGCTCTATAGAAAATGGCTTTTCTATCATACAAGTAAGGACTTCCTAAAATGATTCCACATATATCCAAGGGAACTATATCTAACTCAACCTCATCTACAAATGCTGACCCAAAAGAAAACCTAAGTTCACATGGTCTAGTCACTTGTAGCTTTGCTTTATCACATAACCAACCTAATGGATATTGATTCTTGTGAGGTGTGGTTAGTAATCCCAGCTTCTTTACAATTGCTTCAGAAATTAAGTTTACTTTTGAGCCACTATCAAACAAAGTATCAATCTTTTGATGCTTGGAAATAACTCTAATATGAAAAAGCTCATGCCTTTTCCTCTAATTTTCTTCATTATTAGTAAATTGTGCAGAATTACTAGTAGATGCTTCAGAATTTATACCTTTTATACCTATGGTTGCAATTGTTGTTTCATCACCTGAGTCTGACCCCAAATTCTTCTAAATAGCTGCAACAGTCTTCTTCTTTTTTCCATCGAACTTCTTGGGCCTCAGCTCCGGATGCAGAATCCAGTAGCATTCATCATCATGCCCATCCTTCTTGCAGTGAGTGCATGAAGGTTTGGTCTTTTGTATAGCATTGGTCTTCCTCTCTTTCCATTTTTGCTTTCTCTTTTCCTTGTTCTTGCTTGCAGTGGGTTTTGATGATCCCCCAACTTTTGGATTCACATTCTTGCCTCTAGCCTCTAGATGTGTAGCTTGAACAGATACCTCATCTATGATAGCAGGATTAAACATGAGAATGGTGTGCTTTAAATAGCTATGTAGACCACCTATATACTTTAGCAGAGTTTTAGGTGAGTCTAAAGAAATGCCTATAATCAAAGCCCTTTTTCTAAATTCTTGGGTGTAACCTTGTACACTTTTCCCTTTCAATTGGCGAAGATTTTGCCAACTCATCATAGCTTGCTGCATATAAGCTAGTGGATAGAATTGTTTTTTAATTGCAGAAACAAATTCACTCTAGACAGAAAGAATTTTACCATGCTTCTTCATGTCAGCTTGTGTTCTGCCTTCCCACCATACCAAGGCAGTTCCTCCAAGGCGTAGGCTGGCCAATTGAATCTTACTTTTGTCTGAATCAATGCTCTGCACCCTGCAATACACATCAATCTGTCTAATCCAATTATCCAGCTTCTCTACATTCAACTCTCCATCATATATTGGCAAATCAAATTTAACATCTAATTTAATCAAATATGCTTTCTTCTTTTTATTTTCAGGACTATCAGGAGGTGTGGGAAGTTTTTCTTCTTTCCCTTTGCCTTTAGAATGGTCATTTAGGAGAGATTCTTCTACTCCTTTATCATGCTGGGAAGTTGAAGAATCTTCACTTCGACCTTTATTAAACTCTCTATACATTTCCTCTACCATGGCCCTCATGGTCATGAAACCATCCATGAATTGGGAGTCTGATTCCAAGGGACTCTCTTCTGCCATTTTTCTCTTAGGATAGACTCTTCCAATTTCTGGATTAGCTTCAATCAACTCTCCTTCTCCTAATTTGAGCTTTGTCCTAGTTAGCATTCAACAAAAAAAATCCAGCACAAGCTTGTCTAACCTTAGAAACCTAGAGCTCTAATACGACTTGATCCATAATTGATCTAAGACAGGCAATAAGGTATTACAAACTTATGTGCATGGATGTGCCTATGTTATTTTATGCAACGGATCGATAAGATTGTGAAATACACAGTCAATGAAGCAATTAAGGAAAACATAAAAGGAAACACATATAAACACAACATGTTTAATAAGGAGTTCACCCAATACTCCTGGGCTACGTCTCCTAGTCCAGCCTTCAGTGGTGGCCTCTCTATTATGTTTTCAAAGCAGAGTTTTTTAACAACAGTGAGCTCAATTTGAGTCTCACACAATAGATATAAATCAGTAAGACTGTACTTGGATCCCCCAAGTCTCTGGAGTACACAGACTCTCTTTACCGACTCTGGACCTCTATTGGTCATAGTAGTATGAGCCTAATATGAGACTCATACATGACAGGAATTACAGAGGAGTACACTTGAACCTCTCAAGCCTTCTCTGGAGTTCACAGACTCTCTGACTCTCTTTGTCTCTGTCCTAACTCTGGCTCGATGCTGCCTTTGCTTCTGCAGGTCAGCTCGGCTTCTTCTCTCTGTTCTCTGCTCCTTCCCTTTTTCCTTTCTGTCAGTTCGTGACTTTAAATCCAATCTGCTTTCTAACTGTTCGTTTTTCCGCTTCTTGGCTTTCTGGTTCCCCTACCTCTGTCTGTTTGAATCCCTCTGTTCTGCGTAATTAGTCACTGTATAACGCCTTACAGGAAGGTGGCCACCTATTTCATAACGGATGAGTGTTAGTTCTCTTGGACATGGTTGTTTATTCCGTTATCTCCAAGAATGCCCGCGAAACACGACCTTCTTCCAACACATCATCCACATCGGACTTCAAATCCTATACAACTCTACCTATTAACCTTGTCAAATCCAGTCATCCATCGGAATGCGTCTCCATCGTTGATCTGGAGCCTCCAAATCCTATAGTCATCATCCATTTTGGGCGGATAAGTAACATGATGTTTACCCGTCCGATGTGAGCGATTTTCTCTCCCTTCAGCCGGACGCGTGGTGACCGTTGAATGGCATCGGGCGGGACTTGGTTGAAACTGCTTACCGCTCGAAGCCCTTCTAATATTCTGCCAGATTTTGTGGAATCTTGCTTCTGATGGAATCAGAGCGATATCCATTACATTTTATGATTTTTCAGGTCCAGGTGCTTGCGGCCTTTCCTTCTTTGAGGGGTTTTCCCTACGATATGCGATTAGCGAATCGCATATTAGAAACTACCCCTGTTTCTCGAAATGGCCTCTGGATTTGCTTAATTTGTGACAACGCGCATTACCATGGGCCGACGGTCTATGCGCTTGACCGACAGTCCTCGTTACTTTTCATTGGTGACAAATTGCAACTGTTACGAGGATATCTCTGATAAGCTTGATCTTTATAAGACTTTTAATCCTTGGCATGATTTTTAAAGAATTCATGAAAACTTAGAGTGTTCTAGGATCCAATTTGGATCAATTTCTCATCTCCATTCATACCTTCGCTTCCCCATTAGCCTATCACTACCCATTAAATACCCATTACCCTTGTTACCACAAGTTTCCCTATTGTCCCAAATCCTCCTGTTACCACAACTCCAGTTCTCAATCCTGTCCAACTTAGAGCTATGGCACTCAAATATGCTCCCCTTATGATGCTTGCTCCTCAAGGTGTCTTGCCACTAGAATATCATAGTAAAATTACCTTATTTGATGGCATTGGATCTTACACAACACAACAACACACTAAAAAGATGACAAATTGTTTTGAACTGCATGAAATTGACATAGGAGATGTCCAAATGAGAATTTTTGTCCAAACTCTAGTTAGAGAAGTGAGAACATGGTTTAGATCTTTGCCTCCTCAAAGTATAGATAGTTTAGAAGTTATTTACCAAATTTTTTTAAATAATTGGGAGAAGAAAAATAACCCTCTTCAAATTCTTTCTGGATATGAAAACCTCAAGAGGGGACCAAACGAAACCGTTGAGGACTACTGTACTAGGTTTAACAATGTTTATAATGCAATACCACTTGACCTTAGACCTCCACTTGGTTTAGCCCTGATCAATTTTCTAGACGGATTTGACACAGATATGGCTTTTCAACTTAGAGAAAGGAATCCCTCTGCACTAGAAGATATGAAAAGTGTTGCAGTTAGCGTAGAAGCTAATCTACTATCCAAAAGAGCTAGGGTTAGAAATGTAAGAAGAACACCCTTGAAAGATGAAACTTCACCCTTTGATAAAAAAATGGATGCTTTAGCCAAAGGAATGGAAAAATTGATGGACAAAATAGAAAACATTGAAAGGAAACCTCATTGGGATAGCCAACAGGCACCTCCAATAAGGAGTCCAAATTTTAGGAAGAACTAGAACCAAAACATTGGAAAAATGGGCCTGATCAGAACATTAGAGCTCCTTTCCAAGAGAATTATGCTGAAAATTCCCATCAAGAAGACCTTGAGATAGACACCCAAATAAACTTAATGGGATTAGATGATGAGGAATCAGTCTTTTTGACTCAGGATGACCAAGAATTATACATGCTTCAGCAGTTACAAACCCAAAATGGAGAATCCTTTGACTACAAGCAAGGGTATGACTCTGCTATCTTCAAAGTACATAAACAGTACAATTTGAGAAGCAAAAAGAACACTGATGTTCCAGACCAAAATAAGAAAGCATTACCTAACCAGCCGAAGAAAGTGAAAGCTCGTCTAGTTACAAAAACTCTACAAATCCTTTCTAGATCAAATAAAAACCCTCCTAGTCCCACCATTGAAGATTTAACCAATGTCCAAACTTCTAATGAGCAACCTTCCGCTTTAGTCCCCCTCAAGGGAACAGTGGAACAACCTCCAGAAATTATATTATAGAATCTAATTAAGAATACTCTAAACACTAAAAAAGAAGAACATACTACTCCTAACCCTGCTATTAAGGTTTCAAATGTCCAAATAGACAAAACCCCTTTGCCTTTCAATTTGGGAGCAGAGGTGGCCAAACTTAAAATCTCAATTCCTTTAACAGAACTGGTTAAACATGAAACTTACAAATCTCAAATAAGTAAATATTTAAACTTCGTTGAGAATGAAGACTCTGTTAACTTATTTGATGATCAACCGAGCTAATTTTCAGTCCTGATGTTAATGGAAAACTAGTGGAAGGAGGGATACCACCCTTCTACATTAGCCTTAACATCCATGATAAAATCCTACATAATTCCATGCTAGACTCTGGTGCTTCACACAATCTTATGCCTAAATCTGTTATGGAGAAGCTAAACTTGGATATCACTAGACCTTACAAGGACCTGTTTTCATTTGATTCAAGCCAAGTTAAGTGCCTAGGACTTATAAAAGATTTGTGTGTTTCCCTAGTGCAGTACCCTGCTAAGACCATACTTATGGACATAGTTGTTGCTGATATACCACCTAAGTATGGTATGCTGTTGTCTAGATCTTGGGGTGCCAAACTCCAGGGATCTCTGCAACTTGACATGTCATATGCTACCATATCAGTCTTTGGACATCCTAAGAAACTGTATAGAGAGACTCTGATGAAGTATGTAGTGAGTACCTAGGAGAGGCCTCAAAACTTTCCTATATATTCAATGCATTCTGATATTGATTCTTTCATTCTTTACAATGTTGAATCTAACCAAGAAGACACTTCAAACAACATAATAGTAGAACCAAAAGAAATTGCAGTATTAAAAGAAGATCAAAGTGTCCAAATTCAAGAAATTTTAGATAACAAAGATGACCAAGATATAGTAGTCAAAGAAGATTTTGTTCCCCCAGACAGTAAGAATTATGAACATGAAATTCTATGGCATCTTGAATTTGATGGGTTAGTTAACAAACTAGGTGCAGGAGTAGGTGTATGGATTTACAACTTAGAAAATGATCATTCAGAGGGTCATGCCTACAGATTGAACTTTAAATGTACAAACAACATGGCCAAATATGAAGCACTTCTGTTAGGTCTGAAATTGGTCAAAAGATTAGGAGCCATAAGAGTCTCTATTATGGGAGATTATGAGTTGGTAATAAAACAAATTAACGCTGTTTATATGACTAGGGATCCTAGGTTAGGATTTTATAGAGGAACAATTGTAGAAATACTAAATACTTTTTTAGAAACCAAGCTTGTTGTTATTCCAAGAAAACACAATATGCAAGCTCACAACTTAGCTATGTTTGCTAGTACTTGCAAGTTGCCATTTCAACCTAATCATCAGTACACTGCTGAGGTTAGGCATAGACCTTCTATTCCTGACAACTTAAAGAACTGGCAAGTGTTCAATAATGACCAACAAATTAAGAATTTTCTGACTTTAGATGAGGAATTTGTAAATAGCAACATAGACACATACATAACATTAGATTTTGATTACCTTGATAAAATAGAAATTAACGAAGTAGAAGATGAAAGGATAGATAGATTCCATCACACAAAGTTTACAAAATCATATATTTGAAACCTAAAACAAATGGAAATTGATGAAGCAATCGATGAAGAATCTGAAGTCATCAATCTTAAAGACAATTTTTTACCCAAAGGATTATCTCCTTTGGAGGACTTATTTGATTCAAACGATGTCCCTAAAAAGCTGAAAATGGAACCTTTAAAATCAGACATCGAGGAATGTAATATAGGCTCTGAAGAAGATCCCAAAATGATAAAACTTTCAAAGTATTTGCCTCCCAATGAAAAATTGAAATACATAAAACTGCTAAAGGAATTCCATGACATTTTTTCTTAGAATTAGGAGGACCTTAAGTCCTATGATACCAACATAATACAACACACCATTCCCTTAAAAGAAAACTAGAAGCCTTTTAGACAGAAGCTTAGAAGGATTAACCCTGTTCTATTGCCTTCCATTGAAAAAGAGATCAAAAGAATGTATGAAGCTAAGATTATTGCACCAATTAGATTCTCAGATTGGGTCTCTAATTTGGTACCTACAAGAAAGAAAACTGGCGAAATTAGATTGTGTGTTGACCTTAGGAATTTGAATAAAGTTTCACTCAAGGATAACTACCCTCTTCCTAAAATGGATCACATATTACAGAGGGTAGTAGGTTCAACCAGAATCTCACTACTAGATGGGTTTTCTGGTTATAACCAGATCCTAGTCCACCCAGATGATTAGGCAAAAACTGCATTCACTACTCCATGGGGCACTTTCATGTATGTGAAAATTCCTTTTGGGTTAAAAAACACAGGGGCCACCTTTCAAAGAGAAATGGACATAGCCTTTGCTAAGGAAATCCATGACTTCCTGGTAATATACCTAGATGATATCACAATATTCTCTAAACTAGATCAGCAACACCTAGATCATCTCAGGTAGGTCTTCACCAAGTGTAGGAAGTATGGAATTTCACTGAATCCTAAAAAATATTTATTTAGGTTGGAAGAGGGAAAATTACTAGGCCACATAATCTCCAAAGATGGTATCCGGATTGAAATAACAAGAATTGAAGCCATTTTGTAGATACCACATCCTAGGAACATCAGAGAACTACAAGCATTTTTAGGTAAAATAAACTTTTTGAGAAGATTTATCTCTAACTTTGTTGAACTAATTAGATTACTAAACAACATGTTAAAGAAGATTCGACTATTAAATGGACTCTAGAGGCTAAAAGGTCTTTTGAAGATATAAAGTGAGCCTTAACACAAACACCAGTCCTCATCAGTCCAAAGTTTGATAGGGATTTCATCATTTTTTCTTTCGCATCAGAACATACAATTGTTGCAGTCCTACTGTAGAAAAATGATCAGGGTTTTGAACAACCAATAGCCTTCTTTAAAGCCCTAAGAGATGCACCTTTAAAGTATAATATAATGGAAAAGCAAGTTTTTTCTCTCGTTAGAGCTATTAAAGATTTCAAAGTTTATATCTTGTACTCTCATAGAGTAGCTTAAGTTCCCAATGATGTAGTCAAAGACATTCTAACACAGGATAGACCAGATGGAAAGAGAGGGAAGTGGATAGCTACCATATTAGAATATGACTTAGAAAATAATCCTACAAAATTGATCAAAGGCCAAGGTTTAGCCAAACTCATGGCTAAATCGAACTGTCAGGCCCTAGACATAAATTTCATTGTAGAATTGGATAACGAAGAGGAGATGGCGACTCCACAGATCATCCAAGCCTTTACTGACTCACCATGGTATGCTGACATTATATACATTCTACAAAATCTTCAAGCTCCTCCTGAGTTGTCCAGAACTAAAAGTAAGTTCTTAAAAATGAAATCTTTGAAGTTTTGCATAGTTGACAATGCTTATTTTGGAAAACTCATGAAGGCATCCTTCTTAATTGTTTGTTAAAGGAGGAATCTGAGAAAATACTATAGGAGTTTCATGCAGGTGACTGTGGGGGACATATTTACTAGAAGACTACAGCTGATAAGATCTTAAGAGCTAGTTTTTACTGGCCCACTTTGTTTTCTGATGTAAAGAAATTTGTAACCTCATGCCACAAATGTCAGATTTTTGAAGGAAAAATAAAACTATTACCATTACCTTTGAAACCAATATCTACTGAAGCACCATTTCAACAGTGGGGTCTTGAATTCATTGGTGAAATTCATCCCCCTTCCTCTGCCCAACATAAATGGATCTTGACTGCCACAGATTATTTTACAAAATGGATAGAAGCCATACCCTCAAGACAAGCTACTGATACTGTCATAATAGGTTTCCTTGAGGCCAACATTCTCTCCAGATTCAGTTGTCCAACCAAAATCATCATAGAAAATGCAGCAAATTTCAAATCAAAAAGGGTGATTGATTTCTGTAACAAATATCATATAACCCTGGGTCACTCCACAGCCTACTATCCCCAAGGAAATGGAATAACAGAGTCTTCCAATAAGAGCTTAGTGAATATCATCAAAAAATTGTTGGAAGATAACAAGAAAACTTGGAATAAGAAGCTAGTAAATGCCTTGTGGGCAGATAGGCTGACCACAAAGAAATCCATTGGTACTAGTCCTTATCAGCTAGTCTATGGAATGGAGGTTGTTTTCCCATCTTCCTTGGGAACACCAATGATGAAATTGCTCCAAGAAGCACAGGTTGAGCCAAATGATATTCAAAGGAGGATCAACCAAACAATTCACTTACAACAAACCAGGGAAGAAGTGTATATCAGATCCCAAGTTGTGCAGGAGAGAATCAAGAAAGCTTTTGACAAAAGAACCAAGGCAGAAGATTTCTATCTAGGAGATAAAGTTTTGAAATGGGACTCAAGAAGGGAGGAAAAAGGTAAACATGGGAAGTTTGACTTCTTATGGAAAGGCCCTTAAATCATTTATGCTTTTAGAGGAAATAATGCTTATTTCCTCAAAGAATTGGATGGTGCAGAAGTAGAAGGAGGACCAGTTAATGGTCAAATGCTTAAGCACTATATAGATCCCAGTCACTGATTTCACTAATCACTTGTACATATTTTATTTTTCACAAAGTTTAGTGTTGATTGGATGGTAATTTTTGAGTTGAAGCCTAAAGAGAAGGCCCTAAGCTTCAAAAGTTTCACTGTCATAAATATCAATAAAGCAACAAAGGAAAAGGGAAAAAAATTGCAGAGTAAAATCACAGTAACTCAGAAGGCCATTGATCTACTAGTTCTTGACATTTCACCAGGAAATGCCATCCCCAAGTGGAGCCACTATTATGTTCCTATACCAATAGGAGTCATAATTTGTGAATAGCTGAGGCCAAATCTGTAATATGTACATACCTTTGCTTCCTGCAAATGTTTTCCATTTTTGAAAAAAAAAAAAAAAATTAAAAATGTAAAGAGGGTTTGTCCTAAAAGAAAAATCAAAGGATAAAAAGAAGAAAAAGGTCAAAAAAGATGAAAAAATGAACCCCAAGGAAAAAGAAAAAGACCATGAAAGTGTACAAGTCAAAATTCCACTACTATTTACTTTTTGTACAAAATAAATGATTGTGTTCAGCTTGTTACCTTTGCCACAACCCATGGATATTCAAAATGTTTAAACTCGGCTATTTCATGCTTAGAAATAGAGAATAAAATTTGACCAAACAATTTAATCTTGGCAGATAAGCAGATAGGTAGAGAAAATAAAAGGAGCTCAGCTGTTTAATCTGAGCCCTTGGATGGAACAAGGTTGGACTTAGATAGATTAATTTTGTAAAAAGAAAAGAAAAAAATGTTTTGATAAGGGTTTGCCAGCTTAAGTTCACCCTAATAAAGAGTATAAAATATGGTAGGATGAGTAGATGGGTAGGTAGTTGAATGGTTGCAGAATTGTGATCAATGATTAGATAAGATTATATCATTTACCTTCATCATCAAATTTCTGAAGTATGGATAATAATTTAGCATCTACCAAAGTAAACCAAGCCAATTGGTTAACTTCCCTCATTCATTTCATTTCTCACTTAACTAATTTCCAAAGAAAGTCTTGAAGTACCTAAAACATTAAGTTAAAGGGGCTCAGAGAATTTCTCTGACTTTTGGAGGGACCAGACCCTTGGCCTAATAACTTATAGGTCCTAAGTACTAAAAGTCCTCTCACAAGCATTCACCCCCTCCATAATTCACTCAATTCTCCTAACAAACCCCTTTTCCCTAAGGTTAAAACACCATTCACCTAAGGAAAAGTAATCATCCCCATGGATACCCTTTTTTATGAAAAAACCCACAAAAATAACACTAATCATAAGTTATAATGTGTTTATACAAAGCTAATAAATTATAAACGTACATTGTACTTAGCGCTAAATCCATTTACCGCCTTTATTTCATATTAACTTTAAATTTATGTATTAAATCCAAAAATACCCCTTTCCCGTATATTTTATTAAACCCCTTTAATTTTAATATCTCATCCCTGAAGTTTGAAACATAAACTTTTTTAATGTCATGATTAATGGGTTAATTAAGTCGATCAACAGCTAATTAATAACCAAGACCCACCGTCGAATAAAAGAGATTAATTAATCAATCAGTGGTTAAATAATAATCTATCCTCACCAATGAAATCATTCCCGATGTCATTAAACCTCCATAATCCTTCACTAATTAAATCCCGCCACACTAATACCCCGCCAAGCCCCTCCATTAAACTTCATATCAAATCATCACCCCGATCATCGTACGATCTGATCCCTTTTAATCCAACGGTTGATGCTCATATCGGGTGGCCTCCGAAGGTTGACCTTTACCCGCCTGATATGGGTGGTTTCATTATTCACCCCGCTGCTACGTGGCACTCGATGAATGGCATTGGGCGGCCTCCCCTGAAAACCGCTCAAGCCCAAAAGTAGTGCGATATGATCCCGCTTACCGCCTCCCGCTAAACGAAAAAATGTCGCATCCCTCGTGTAACGCCAAATGTCCCTTTCTTTGTCTACCCGCCAAAATAGTTGAATTTGTGAATAAAACTAAAAAACTCATTGTTTTTAGTTTTACCGTGAAAAAGACCACACAAACCTCCATGCAAGCACCAGAGCATATACAACTGTCAACCCATGTCCAACTGCCAACTTGCTGAAGCTGCTGAAACTCCGGACCACTTTTCAGTCACGTGTGCTTCCTGAAAACCATGCACAGTTGCCTATTACTTCGTTCAAAGCCGAAACCAGGCATTTACCCAAATTCGCTGAGAAACCCTGTTTTATTCCTGAAACTTGACTCAATTGCTTTAAATTAGTAAGTAATTCATCAAGACAGTTGCCCAGTGACTCCAAAATACTTTGAATTAGACCAATTTTCCCCAATTTCATTGAAAACCCTTCGCCCTCGTCCTTGAATCCATAAGAACCAAGGATGGATGCTACCATTGCATTGAACGTCCTCCCAATTTCTACTCCCCACAGGGATTCCGACCATCTTCCATTGGCAGATAAAGATTTTCAAATTAAACATACCTCTATCGAAGAATCCCCTTTAAAACTATATTGCAGGTACAGAGACTAGTACCTAAACCATGGAGACTACATAGGGATTTGGGAATCAGGTTTACCCAAGTACCAATTCCCCAGAGTTCATATCTTCCCAGAGATTATCCACTATTGCCATATGAACTATAGCCCTAGCCAAAGAGTAGTGATGACTCCTAACCAATATGTATTATTTTCCATCAGTACTGAGTCCATAAACGAAATTCTGCAGTTACAACTAGGCCAAAACCTAACCTCTCTTTCTATTGGAGATTTTCTTAACAGATTCCCCACGCTCACCTCCATCAAACTTGCTCGGTTATTCCAGACCTTCATTATGGAAGAACATTACATTCCAAAGAATCCTCCACCATACATAACTACCATATTCTCTAATCTTGGCAGAGACATTATAGACATGATATCTAGTGTATTAGGCCAAACTACAAGTGAATTTGTTGATGAAATCATTATAGCCTTTATGTCCATCTACTCTCCTTGGCAGCCCCCAGCCATCATGTTTGACTATGCTAAGTTCATTGCTGATAAAATGCAGGATCAATTCATGAGGATGGATAATGAAAGAGTGTTGAAATATTCATCATTTTTATATCATCTTTTTTTGTATTACTAAGCTGACGAATTCCCAATCACACTCCAAAATCTTGATACCAAAGGCAACCCTAGATCAGTGGTCTTCTGGAATTCATTAATCCACCAATATGACTCTCAATATTCTTATATTGATTTCATATATCTCTTTGTGCACCCAGTGGCAACTATGCTATTAGGAAGTCCTCCCCCCAGAATCAGTGCAGATATCAGGAGGGTCCTACAGTTGTCCAAACAATATAGAGTGGGAGATTGGTACTTGTACCAAAATCACACTGAAATCAAAATATATGGATGTGAGTTGGCTCCCTACAAACTGCCTAGATACCTCCCCATGAGATTGTTTGCTCTGGAGTACTACAGGAAAATGATCAATTCAGATGAGGTGCATTTTGTGAAGGCCAAGAAGAAAGCTCAACTTAGGATAAAAGATCAGCTTGGCCCATTTATATGTAACAGTAGGGAAGCAAGAAAGGAAGCAGAAGGAATCCTCCAAAAGCTAAAACTGAAACAAAGTTTTATATGGAATATGACCCTTTAGAGTTCATTTGCAATAAGAGACAAAAGAACAAATTATCTCCTTATATCCACCATAGAATTCCTGAAATTGAACAGTATGCAAATCAACTAGAATGGGTGGAAAACACTTTGGTAGACCGAGATAGCACAGAAGTTGTTGTCAATAATGTATTGATTGATTTAGAAAGAAGACTTGATGAAGATTCATTTGTACAGGTTCCAGGAGAGTCCCAATCTCAAAGGGAATCACAGGGACACAATGGGAAAACAATAGAAGAAAGACCTGAGTCCCAATCTCAAAGGGAATCGCAAGGACACAGTGGGAAATAGCAGAAGAAAGACCTCAAGAGCAAGAGCCATTAGAGCAGCCAGAGGAATCAGAATAGCCAAAGATATCAGAAGAACTTTCTCAGCCAGAACATATCATGAACAATCAACCTATTTTATAGACTCCTCTAAATGAGGAGAGAAATCCTAAGAGAGATAGAGAGGAGGCCACTCCTTCTAGTAGACCTATTTCCCAGACTTATGTCAAGAGGCAAAGGTTGAATCCATTTCCAGAACAAGAGTTTACTGAAGAAACAACTGGAACTGCAGGTACAGAAAGAGTAGAAAGCAGGTGGGTCACTCCCTCAGGAGGTACACAAGAACCTTCCCCTTCCCAAGCTCAAATGCTAGAGAGACAACAGAGCGTGGAATTATCCTCATTCAGAGCTCCAAGTGGCCAAAGCCAGGACATTAAAGATAAATACAAAGAAATAAAGGCCAGGAATGAAATATTGAAGGCCCAAAGTTATGCACATTACCTTAAAATGGATCCTACCAATAAAACAAGGCTAATGTCAGCCTTTAATATAAAGGAAGGTAAGATGCAAATGAGTTTCTTGAAGCCAACTACACAGCAGCCTAGGTCAATTGCAGATTATTTTAAAATAGACTTTGAAGTATTGGCAAAGGATATTCATCCTATTGACCAAATAGAATTACACAAGCAGATGGGGGAAATGGTCTACTCCACCTTGACTAGCAAGGCAATTGCAGCTCACCAACTCCAAAATTCGCTGAATAACATATCAACGCAACTCCAGTTAGAGAAGGCCTCTTCACAGGCCAAGGATACCAGGATAAAGTCCTTAGAGGACTTGGTCATAGAACCGGGGCATGATCCTAAGGATGTGAAAGCTGTAGAAAAGCTTATTAAAAATAAAAATGATGACATAGTTGCACTAAAGCAGCAGCTCAAAATTCCTCCTCTGTATCATCCTCAGACAGCTGAAGTATTGGAAAATCAGAAGGAGGGAGAGCTTATGGACTTAGTCCTTAAGATAAATGAACAACTGAAAGAAACAGAAAAAGAGCTGGATAACTTGATACAGTCTAAACAGAGTGAGTTGGCCACCACTCCTCAGACCGTAATTCTTACAGTCTCTACAACATTACCCTCCACATTGGCTGCTTCCTTAGCACCAATAGTTCCACCAGCTGCTGCTCTGCCAGTGACAGGTACATCAACAAGTGTAGGGACATCCACAGAAAAGACAACTAAATTGGTAAAAGCCATGGAGGAAATGAGGATTCAAGCTACCGAACTTAAGAAACTTAGAGAAAAAGTGTCAAGTTTGGAGACTGATTGCAAACTTGCACAGATACAACAGAAGGAAGAAGTTCAGAAGAATCAAAGAATGGGAGAAAGAATAAAAGTCCTTGAAAAGGACTTGACATTACAAGAGCCACTTGGAGACATGAAGGAAATTCTTTGGGCCAACATCATTGATTCTATCAATGATGTTTGGCCATCTATTCAAGTAATTTTTGAACAAACTGAACTAGTAAAAGTGGCTACAGAAGCAATCCACAAGACAAGGGAAGAGTTGGGAGAGAAACCTGAAGAGGCCAACCAATTGATAACATTTTTGAACAACAGAAATAGGTACCAGCTTGATGAACTAGAAATAGAAGATAGAACAGGAACCATCATAGAAATAAAGAAGGTTCTCACTAAGAGGAACCTGATGCTCAATCTGGAGAAAAGGTGCCAAAGAATCCAAGTTGATATTGATAGATTTATGACAAAGTTTGGTATTTTAAGAGAAAAAGGACTTCCTAGTCCTATGGTAATAAATGACAAGCTGATGACCCAAGATGATTATGTTGAAATACTAAACAAGTTGGCTAGCAGCCAAGCTAGTACTTCAGGGGTAAAAGCTCTGCCCACTGGAAAGGTATTATATGATAGTTTGGAAAATCTGTTTTTCATAGAGCATGAGGTAAAGCACTTGTTCGTCGACAGGCCAAATTTTTCCAAGTATACCGAAGGTGATGATATATATAGAAAGATGATAAGGATGAAATTACCTGCAGTGTATGGTGGATGAAACTAACATATTTACTATAAAATTACTGCAGTAAATCCATATGCAAGGTAAAACCGAGTCAAAGTGTAGCAGGTAAAGAGTATCAGTAGGTAGAATACATAAAGTAATTCCAGCACATAAGGATCAAGCAACTGAAAGAGCCAAATCCGGATTAAAACAGTTAGCACAGTCACAATAAAAGGGACAACAAGAAGGCAGTTCTCCATCTGTCTCTATCTTCATGCTTGAAGATATTTTCAGTTTCCTAGAATAATTCTCATATTGTTATGAGATATTTTGTAACATTTTTTTGTATAAATACTTCACAAAATGAAGTAATTAGTGTGGATTAAAATACATTTCTGTAGACATTTTATATTGAGCCAAGGAGCTATTGTACTCAAGACTGGACTGGTTTTTCTGGGTTATGAAATAAAGCTAAGGACATTTCGTTGGATTCTTGTGCACAATTGGAACCAAATAAGTATTATCTCTTCATGCTTAAATATTGTTTTCTCATCATGTTTTAAATATTCACATGTGCCTCTTATGAAATATTAAAAGTAAACAAGGAATGATACCTCAGAATTAGCTTAAATGCTCTTTGTTTTAATTGTTTGCTTTTTATATGTTTTTTGCTAAACTATCTTGGTTTGGGAATTCTTAATTGCTCCCTTACTTCCGTAGCCCCCCCCCCTTTTGTCCATAGTAAAGGATTCTTAGTTGCCCTTTGCTACTGATCATCCTTCTTTTCTTTTCTTCATCCTAATCCTGGTTAAGGATTCTTCATTGCCCTTTGCCCTAGTTAAGACTACCTCATCCATTTGAACCTGTAGATTTGCTTTTCGTTGTGCTAGCCTGCCCTGTGAACTCTTAACTTAGTGATTGATCTTATCTAGTTAAGCCACTCTTTGATTGAATCCATAGCCCAATGGCCTGAAATACTTGTTCTGCCCATCTATTTTCTTAATTCCACCACCCAATCAAACCAAAACATCATGAGCACTAATAACTAGCTTGAAATCCTACTCAAAACAAAGTTAAATTATATAGAGAGAGCCCTCTCTGGACTTAGGTTGGCTAGGACCCGAGTCTAAAATATTAGGTTTTTGGTTACCTCAGACTATTCCTGCTTTGATAACTTCTAAGGAAGACATTTGAGTGATAATAGAAAACATTTGTAAACTCTGACACATCTTGGTCCCTTCCCTACCGTAGCGTGGTCCACTTCCTATATTTATCTTCATAGCTCCCGACAAGGTAATATTTTTCCTTTATGGCATCTTAGAAAGAATTCCAAGTGGGTGCGGTTGAAAACAGGGAAAATTTTAAGAACCCCCCCTAAATTTATATGTATAATAAATGGGCGAATCTCCATGGTATATAGGAAAAATTGAAGGCGATTTTATCAATAATATATATATATATATCTATCTATAATTTTTTGGCAAATCTCTCACCAGGCATGGCGAATATTTTACTCAATTATAAAATCTTGTAAGATCTTGGTGAGTCTTTCACTAAATAATAAAACTTTGTAAGGTCCTAGTGAATCTTAGCATTGTGAACTCTTAGAGAATTTTTTGAAAAAGTATAAAACCATATATGACAAGAGCCACATGGTGGCAATATCACTGTTTTTTTCACATTTCCACAAAATGGAACTTGTTTATAAAATTATAAAAAAGCCAACCAAGTCCCTTATAATATGTAGGTAAGCTTATAATAGAGTCTAATACATCTACTATGCTTGTCTTCATTCAAGTGTCATAGCTGCTATACTTAACACTGTGAATCACAACTCTCTCAGAACTCAACTCTATAGTGTAATTAAAACCTTTGGAAATTGAATCTGACAACTCTATAAAAAGGATTAGTGAAATAGAAGCTTTTGTGAATGAGCCCACTAATTATCACTACTAAACAATCAATCCAGACTATGAAGTCTTCCATCTTGATCACAATTGTGCTCACGATCAATGGAGTGCGACCACCTAGCCTGACATAATGGCCATCATAGCTTCCAATAATCAACAACCACCTTGCAAGGACATCCTAGCTCATTTCTCATGAATTTTATTCATCAATCTTAACTAATATAAATCTTATAAAGATAATATTAGAATCCTCTCCGGATTCACTGTTAATACAAGGGTAAAGGAAATTTTCTAGCTCAAGGCACTAGCCAATACCAACTTTGGTATTTGTGACCCCTTTGTGGGGATGCACCTACCCTGCCCCGTTGGGTTTCTGCCTTGTAACATAGTTCAAGGATCACAAGACTTTCCAATCTTCCTACTCCATTAGACACACTTTATATTCTATACATAGTGAATGGAAAAGAAGCATTATAGAACACACAATTTCACAGAAGGAAGAAAAATCTTAGCTAGTTCAATATCAAAATCTTAACCACTGATTAATAAAGAATAACAAGTAGTGTAATGAATTGTTTCGAGTTATTTATTTACAAGCTGTAAATAATGTAGTGGAATGGAAAATATTACTTAGGCAACCCTTCAATATTTTCTACTAATATGTCTGTGCATGTACATATGAAATTAAGAGCATTTTTGAATACAAAGTTTCCTTTTCTCTTGCCTCCATTTTGACAAATCAATGTGAAATCAGTGTCACTTTGAATCTCCTTTCCTGTGTGGATGTTTTGACAAATCAATGTGAAATCAAAGTCACTTTGGATTTCCTTTCCTGCGAGGGATCACATCCACAGTTGATTAGTAAAATATAATCTACTATATATTATGTTCAAGAAACTGACTGCAATCTATACTGGAAACGAGAACTCAATTCTTATTATGAATTTGAATATCTCAGGACAACATAAAAGATAAAAATGCATATGGCCTTAGTAGCTAGAAAACAATCACTCCATCATTACAAGACCACCTAGATTTCGACACTTAATCTAAATAATGGCACTAGTTGTAGTGCTTATTTGCATTAACACCATGGAAAAGCAACAACAATGTTTCAAAGTACACTTACCAGAAATGTTGTAACGTTCTGAGAATATTTAATGATAGCATCTGAACCTCATAGCTATGGTGGGGAAACTAGGGAACCCAAATATTGGAAGATATCTCATACCAAATTTGAGAAAAAAATAAAAAAGGGAAAAAATCAAAATCTATAATTCAAGCAATGAATTGTTTACAAATCAAATACAATTCCTTTAACTAATAATTAAATTGTGGTGATATATTTAAATATTTAGTAAGAGGGTAACTTCAAACCATGGAATATTACCTTTGTCATTATTGTCATCCCTCAGTGACTGAGATTACAAATCAATACTTATGGAAAGATTGTAAGAAATTCTGTGAAATAGTAAAGCGTAACCTCTATTTTCAAGCAACAAAATCAAGACATTGTTACATCAAGAGCCATAATTGATACATAATCAATGAATCAAGTCCTTGTATGGCACAAGCTTGTTTCAGAACCTCTATTTTCTCAATAACAAAATCAAGACATTGTATGTGGTTATTTCCAAAAGGAAACTGCGTTCTAATTTGGAAGAGGATCTTATCAAAAGACATGGATTTATTCAAAGCTACAAAGCCTAATGGGTTACTGAAAAATAAGTTGGAATATGGGATCATGATACTTAAATTGAAAAAATATGCTTTCCTTTTAGAAACATTACAATTATACAATGTTTTTTCAAAGCATTAGAATTTGAAATTGGGCCTTTCTATTAAGACAAATTTTCATTAACATAATGTACTTTCCTACTTGAAACGTTGTAGATATCCATGAAAAATTTGAAAAGCATAAGAGAACTTAGCATATTGTACTTTCTTTCCTTCCTTAACATTCTTAAGGAGTTGAGGTTCCCCAAGTCATCAGGTAACTTTCGAAGGAAATGACAGTTAGTAATAGTCCAATTTAGAACTGAAGATGTGTCACAAATACGAGGGTCATCTCCTCCAAATCACAGAAGTGCTCCAGGTTAAAATCTAGCATTATTGGAAGCTTAATGCTCGACTGGTTGTTATTGAGCCCAGACATTTTTCCATTCTTCACTAAAAGCTTAAAGATAGCTTCTTTAAGTTCTACATGACTTTACTATGCTCTTGAAGTGGGGGCACATGCAGGCTCTCCAAGTGAATAGTCTTAAACTGAGTGAAGATAAGGCCGACAGGTCATTCAGTGTGGATCTCTTTAACCCATAATTGAATACTATTAGGACTTTCAAATTTTTCATGGAACTCAAAAATGTTGGAAGAAAGTATTTGCTTCCAAAAAGAGTAAAACTAAAGCCTATGCTTGAGGACAATTAATGTCACACCACTAACACTTCTCCATGGAATCTACATAGGTAAACCACAAATGCAGAATTCCATTAGATTATTGTGTTGATTGAATACACAAATGAAATCATTGCATTTCTTTAAAATATCTTTTGAAATCAAAATTACTGAAATTACATATCGATAACCTAGTGGGTGTAGGATAAAATTCACCCGTGTCATTCACAAAAAGCATGAGAAAAAACCTAATACTATATATAAAACCAAGAAAAATTAAAATTCATCACTTCTAGGGACCTCGTAACCACCCTGCCAATACACAAGTATGTTCCTGTTTGCAGTTAGAAAAATTACCCAAATTACAATCTGTTTACTTCAACATATGTTGGAAAGTTATAGAAGGATGACTAGTGCAATCAATCCATTCCTTTTAGCCCTGGATTTGTTTCAGTTTAAAACAGAATTATACAAATATACTTGTCCAATGTCTATGCTTTAACCATTCACCTTAAGATGTTTTTACAATATAATTTCCTAAGTCTATTTAATATCTTCATTATCATAAAAACCAACCTATATCCATCTTAACTCCACATCTACCACTCTTAGGGGGATGAAATCTATTTATCCCTCTGAGCACTTGGTAGATCCAGAATTAAGATGGATCTAAGATGATAGAATTTCCCCTTTAAATAGTTTATGCTCACATGAATACCATGGTATCACCATGGGTCAATACCACTGGTTATCATAAACCTGGAGCTTAAAAATTAATATTACTAATTTATAAAAATTAATAAAATTAATAGTTGAATTTTTTTATTTTTTTTTTATTTTATTTTAACCAAGCTAAAATGTTTAACATACATTAAATTACAACATCCATTTTTACTCTTGACCCACCAAGCCCCGAGAGGGATCAAATATTTTTTCACTCTATGCTAATTTGCATATCACGATATTTGATACCTCTCGGGGGTTAGTAGATCCAGAGTAAAGATGGATCTATGCTGGTTTAATTCCCCCATTTAAATAGGCTACATTCCAGGTGAATACCATGGGTCAATACCATGTGCCATTTTGGTGAATACCATGGGTCAATACCATGTGCCATTTTTAATTTTTATTAATACTAATATTAGGGTTAATAATGTTTTTTTTGCATGGTATTAATAACAATCTAGTCCAGCCCACGGGGCTTTGGATTGACGGTGAATGGGTGCGCTGTTAAGGCACTCCTTGCGATAGGTCACAGGTTCAAATCCCCCGTGGGTACTTAGGTTAGTCTTAACTAGAAAAAAAAAAAATAACAATCTAGTCCATGGTATTTGTCCCATAGTATTTTGCCCATAGGTTTCACCTAAATATAACGCATTTTTTGAGTGTTCGTAAATATAAGGTGACTTATGGAGTAAATATAAAAAAATGTTTTATTTGTTTACCATACCTCTCGTTTATTTATATTTTTATTAATTTACCATACCTCTTTTACAAATATGGTATTTGGCCCATAGGATTCACTTAAATAAAACCTCTTTCTTGAGCCTTCATAAATAGAACGAGGGTTATGGACTAAATATAAAAAGAGGTTTTATTTATTTACCATACGTCTAGTTTATTTATATTTTTATTTATTTACCATACCTTTTGAGTAAGTATAAAAAGACGTTTTATTTATTTACCATACCTCCACTTTTCTTATATTTTTATTTGTTTACACCCTTGCATGTATATAAGGTGACTTATGGAGTAAATATAAAAAATGTTTTATTTATTTACCATACCTCTCATTTATTTATATTTTTATTAATTTACCATATCGCTTTTATAAATATGGTATTTGGCCCATAGGATTCACTCAAATAAAACCTATTCTTGAAAATGGGCAAATGGATTCACTTAAATAAAACCTATTCTTGAAAATGGGCAAATGGATTCACTTAAATAAAACCTATTCTTGAAAATGGGTGAATGGAAGGTTGTAACTCCTAGTTTCAAGGGCTAAATTTACTTTTTTAACCCTCTCCCTTAAAATAAGGTGGGCTATTTGAGGTGATTTGTAAAAATGTGCTATGATACAAAATATTCGCCCACTAAAAATTTAAAACCCCTTAATTTCGCCAAAGGGCGAACATTCGCCCCTAAAATTTTCTATGGTTGAAAACAGTGAGGATTCCCTCTTGTCCTTTTGTTCACAGTAGGTTTCCCACCAGTCCTTAGAGTGTGGGGTGGATTTGAGAAGTACAAAAGTATTTTTTTCCTGATTGGAAAAGTCATGAAATGAAAAATATCCTTCCAAAGATTTAACCATTTATCTATGACGTATGCATCTATCTAGCCCTCAAATATGGGAATATCAAATTTAACTTGTACCTTAAATTGAGTGGCATCTCTAGAGTGGTTGCTAGATGAAGATGTATCCCCTGTGGGTATTCGTCGAAGGATTTGAGCAAATTTATCCATCATTGTGTTCCTCTATCGCTCGAGGGTTTCCTCGAGAAATATTTTGAAAGGATCTCCAAGGGAGGCCATCAGGTTTTATGAGGATGGTCTTGCAAAGGTTCAACTAGTTCGAGCCTTATCTCATTATACCACTGATTTGGACTTATGAAAAAATGCAACAAAATACAGAAATACCCATATACACAGAGAAGTACAGAAATAAAACTTCATTTCATTAATATCAAAGAACTGAAATATGCTTACATACAGAAATAAAAATAAACTAGCTAAGACGATGGTATCTTATCTTTGAGAAGAGATGTGGTGGCTACATGCCTCTGAATTGTGTTACAATGAGGCTCAAGGGCCTAATTATTATTAAAAAATAAGAGAAACCCCTAAACAACTAAAACCCTAACCCCAGTAGATGGAACACCAAGAGTTTGTGGACCCCGTTGGGGTTAGTTGGGTAGCCAACTTCCCGAGGTCGTAACTTGGTCATATTATCTTTGTTTTGCTTGTACGATACTGATCCAGGTGGATGTTGGTGGCCACCCACCTATCCATTTGGACCCCCACAATTGTCTCTTTCAGTCTTTTCAGTTTCCTAAATTGCAGCACAATTTACTATTTTTAGCAGTTTTTCGGGTCCTGAACTTCCGGAGCCGTTTTGAGGCCCTAAACGACGTTTTTTTGGGAATCTGGGCCAACATGGGTCCATGGACCCATGTTGCCTCCCAAAGTGGTAGTACTCGGATAGATCTTTCTAACGAGCTATCGTACGCGTCAAACGAAGATCGTATGCCAAAGTTACGACCCCGGGAAATTGTTGTACCAATTTACCCAAACGGGGCCCACAATTTGGCGTTTCATCTTCTAGGGTTAGGTTTCGGGATGTGAAGGGTTTTCCATTGTTTCTCAACAATAAATAGGCCTTCGAGCCTCATTGTAACACAGTTTTGAGAACAGTTCAGAGGCATGTAGCCGCCACATCTCTCCTCAGAGATAAGCTACCATCGCCCTAGCTGGTTTCTTTCCATTTCTGTTTGTAAGAATATTTCAGTATTTTCCATTAATGAAATGAAGTATTATTTCCGCTGCATCTCTGTACTTATGGTTATCGCATCTCTGTATTTATGGTTATCTCTGTAATCTATTGCGTTCCTGTTTAAGTCCAGATCAGATACCTTGTTGGAAAGATCTCTCCGAGTACTACAGGATTCGTGGTAGGACCATAATGGTTGTGGGCTTGCTACAGGCCTTAAAAAAAATTCGTTTGTGGGGTCAAAACTACTCTGGAAGTTCAAGACCTGAAAAATTGCTAAAAATAGTGAATGTTGCAATGGACAAGGAAACAGATGAAACCAACTGGAGGTCTAGGTGGAATAGGCGGGTGGCCACCAATATCCACTTGGATCAGTGGATTTGAATATTTATATGGTATAAAATTAAATACTCAAATGATTTGTGACAACCTAGTAGAGAGATTAATACCTTGGCCAAAATTACTTAAGGAGATAGAAGAGTAGAAAGTAAAATATAAGAAAAAATTTAAAGCATCTAAAGATGCATAGAACTATTATGCAAATAATAGTAGGATAGCTACACAATTTAAAGTGCTATGGCATGTATTTTTAAAAGTGAATCCAAAGATAACCTCATTGATATTGCGTACTTATACTAAGATAGTAGCCAAATTTTATGGTCCATTTGAAATATTGGACGGAATAAGACTAGTGGCATGCATGCTTGCATTATCTTCTTCCTTGAAAATGCATAATGTGTTTCATGTTTCTTTATTGAAAACTTATGTCTATGATCCTAACCATGTCATTAACTAGAATTTTATTAAGTGGGTCTAGAAGGAGACCTTTGGGTACAACCAATGCATATACTAGACAACAAGGCCATGATGCTTTGGAACAAATACATGGGGTGGGCAAAGATCCAATCCATATGCCACAACCCTAAATAAGGAACATGGGAGCTTGAAGACGCTTTTTGAGAAGCATACCCACATTTATTTTTGTATTTTAAATTGTAAGTTTGTATATATGCACATTTGTATGGTGTTGAGGACTAAGGATGGTCTAGAAATAAGGGGATGATGAATGCAACCCTACGTTTTAATCCCCAATTTAATAATGTACTTTTGTACTTGATGAGAGGGAAAATTTCCTATCAATGTAACAGTTTCAATTAATATTAATAAGCATATCCATGCCTGTGTACATAGGCATGGATATGCTTATTTAATATTGAAATCTATTACAAAATTTCCTACATTCAATTCTCCATGAGAAACCCTTCTACATCTTCCTCCAATAAAAACTACATCTGTTAGTGTCGGTATCTTCATCCCTCCATCAGTGATCAAAATTCTCTTGTTGCATTGCATTTTAGGTGTCTCATCCGATCAGCTGCATTCCATTAGGTCATGGATCATCTGATGGTAGTGGCATATTATCAATTTTCCCTCATGATATTTACTTGCTGGCCTATTTTCATAAATTTAGGTCATTTACAGTCATTTTCTGTCTTTACACTTGCAAAAGCCATTTTTAGGGTTTCAGGTCTCATTAGGTCTAGGGTTTGTCATTTTAGTCTTGTAAAAGCTCAATAAGGGTCAGCAGGCACATGAGGAGGTCAAATAAAGTCTCAACATCAGAAATTTCAATAATCACATGCTCAGTGATTGATTTTTCCTCAAAACCCTGTTTTGAGCAAAAACATAGTTTTTTATGTTTTATGTATAAAATTTCATGTAATTTTATTTTCCTATATGTAATAAGTTCGCAAATGCAGCCCTGGGTCACCTTGCAAAACTCTTGCACTCCAGCTCCTGCAAAAGAGACAAGAAATTCAAAGCATTAGTCCATCAAAAGTCAAAAAGAAACTCAAACTGCAAAACATAGTTTATAAAGGACAAAGTGAAAAGCAAACATTAGAAAGTGGGTTTTCCAAATGCAAAAATTAAAGTCAAAAGGGTATATAAAGTGTTTTTCATGTTAAAGACATCATTTGTGTGCTAAGGAAAGAGAGAACAAGGTGAAATCACGATTTGAGCTGAAGGAGAGAAAAATTGCAGCAAAACCTAGAAGTTTCCTGGGCACGACACACTTAGGTAGTGGCGCGGCACATTTGGTCGGCGCGGCGCATAGAGCACAAAATTTGCAAAGAGAAGTGAATGGGCGCGGCGCACCAGTCCTCCAAGAATAATTTCACTCAATCAACTTGCCCAAGCTCCAAATTTGTGCAATCTTCATTCTTCCAAGTAAGTAAAGGTTCCTAAGTGCCATTGCAAGAGATTTGATCAACTTTAATGGTGTTCTAATAGGTGAAAGATAAAACCCTAGTTTGTTGCACAGTTACATTGAAAAAATTGTCTAGGGTTTTCAATTTTGTCATTTTTGTTGTTTTGCTCCCCTACATCATTGTTACATTCCCCTTCACTACATTTCCCTCATCTCATTTTCCCTTCCCTCTCTCACTTACACTCATCCTACCCCCCTATCCCCAAAACCCTAAAACCCTAACAAATTCCCATTATTCTCCAAAACCCTAATTTGCATTTCTAAACCCTATCACTCCCTTATAACCCTACAGTCAACATAAAATCTCTCATTCATCAGTCCCAATCATTAATCCCAAAGATCAAACAGTAGACACCTATTCTTGATTTAAAATCTCTTCATACTCATCATTTTACACCAAACAGTGGCAAACACGGAAATACATTCAGCCTATGAAAGGGATGAGGAAACTGTGAGTGGTTCCTCCCAAGAAATTCATGCACCAAGAAAACCACTTAAGGGAGGAAAACACATCTGGGAGGAGCCCACTACACTCACAGAGCTATTGGCTTGTCCTCTTGCAGTAGCATGTTTCAAACATCAGTCTTGCTACCAGTTTTGTGAGATGGTGGAAAGGGTGAAATACCACCATGAGCTTGCTAGACTATTTGTTCTATATCTTCACAATGGCTAGGTTAATTTAGCAGGTGTTACCTTCACTTTGACACCTGAAACTATAGCTGAAGCAACAGGTATTCCGAATGTGGGTGAACAGTGGAACAAAGGACAACTTGTGGACAAAGAGCATTATGAGCCTTATATCAAGGCTAGCTATCAGAAGAAAATCAGTAGGGTCTTCCCTTTTAGATACCTATAGGACACTTATGCTCCACTCATGAAGCTCATTATCAAATACTTCAGCTATGAAGGGATATTTTTTCGCTTATACACTTATCATGTTAGACTATTGATGCATTTCACTAGAGTGAGGATGATGAACCTCCCCTATTTCATATGCAGAAACATTGAGAAAATGACCACATTGGTGCAAAGAAAACCTCCTCATCAACAGTACAACAACATTTATCACTTTGCATTGATCAAGATTGTGGTTTTGCATCAGCTGAGTTTGTTGAATGTTTCATGGGATGATTTCATTTCACATGAGGTTTTCAAAAGCCCTCAAGTGACCCCATCAGTATTTCAAGAGGCAGGAGGGCCTTCAAATCAACAAGAAGTGCATGAGACTCAAACTACTAGTGTGCCAGTATTTTTCACTTACCAAAAGGGCACAAGGAGATTATTTGCAATTGCCAAACGAGTATTATCTCCACCTGGGGTGGAAGGGGTCTCGTTTCCTTCATCAGATCATAGGCAAATGTTATCTTCACCTGGGGTGAAAGGGGCTTTGACTTCTTCTTCAGCAAAGCAAGTATAGGACAAAGGGAAACAACCAGTGCATGATGAGGGGCCTTTTGAAGGTCAAGAGAAAGATTTCATTTTGATTTAGGATGAGGACACTGATTTGGGCTCCCAAAGCTCAAAACTTAAGGAGATCATCAAGGAACAAGAAGTTGACATTCATGACTTATCTCTTAACCTTGAAAGAGCTAAGTGGGTCATAAATTACGTTGAGAAATGGAACAAGTAGTTGGAGGACAAGCAGACAATCATGGAGCTGCAAAACATAAGAGAAAATAGGCAAGCAACCAAGAGGAGGAAAATCAAATTGACACCGCTTGAGCAAGAGGTTGATGCTGATCGGGAGCCTTGGCTAGAAAGGGCAAACATGCACTTGGAGAAGCTACTTGAGAAAGAAAATAAGGAGAAAAAGATGTTGAGGCACATGGCTTTTCATTATTTGGCAAGAAATAAGATTTGCAAAGCGAGGATAAGGAGCCTAAAAGCCAAGTTGAGGAAAAATTTGAGGAGCAAGATAAGCTCAAGATTTTCGCTGAAGCTTCCTTGGCCCAACATAGTACTTGATGCAGGTCACTCATCCCAAATTTCAAGAAATTTGGCACACTTTTTGACAATTTTGAATTTTTGAAGGAAAAAACAGGTTTTTCTGCTTGGTGCGTAGCGCCACCCGACGCTCGCTTTTGGTAGGGACCTCCTCTAGAGGAAAACTATACATTTTTGGATTCCTTGTGAAAATTATGAATATCCAGAAATTAATAGAAATTTTTGACAAGTTTTGAGCTTCCAAAAGGGTCAAAAACACCTCAAAAATGCCCTCTCAGCCACTTTTTGGCCACACAAGATGCAGTGTTAGGAGAACTAAATTTTGGAGGGGCAAATGGACACCAAATTCAGAAATTCCACTTGTTCGGGAAAGTAGACAGACATACCTTTACAACAAGCCCACTTGGATCAAATTTGGTGCACGGGAAGGCCTCCAAAATCATCTACAAAAAGGCACTACGCACAGGGAAAGTGGTGCTACGCACAGGATGGAAAAGTGCCATTTTTGCCAAAAAAATCTGTTTTTCGCCTAGTTTTTTCTCAATTTGACTTTTTCTTTCTCATGGTCAAAATCATGATGTAAATTGATGGACTTTGATGTAAAAAATGATGAAAATTCACTCATGGATGTAGATACATCATGTTTAGGTGGTTTTGAACTGAATGAATCAGTTTCCTAGGTTTTAGAGGCAAGCTGTTCCACTGCCTACTTTTCAGTTCTTAGTTTAGATCTTGTTGAAATAGCTCCTAAACTCATGAATTCGACCCCTAAAGGATAGCATGGGTTTTTTGTTGCCTATATCTAGTACTTTTTCAGTCATTTGTAAAGGTTGGACTCTTGTGAATGCTTTGAGCATTATTGTACATTCATCTCTGCAGTTTGGCAAGGAAATAGACCAGGGTTTGCAACATTTTGTGGGATTCTTGTGGCAAGGTGACTTAGTATTGTTTTTCCTTCTGTAATTCAAGTTTACATGTGTTTATGTATGCCATCATCTCTCTCTTTTCAGCTTAACTAAATGAATCAAGGATAAAGGTAGAAATCATTGATGTTGCAGTGCTCTACCTAGGGTTTGTTTAGCTATTCATGTTTTCAACTGTTTGAAGAGGATTCCTAATACTTTCATGCCCTATCCAACTCCTCACTAGTCTTAAGACTCTCCATTTCACTCAATTTAAAGTGCTAAAACACTTTCCTACCTTTCCCCACAGAAACCTCTGCAAATCTGAGTTGATTTCCTGGACCCAAAGCTGCCTTCCCCATCTGATCCAGCAACCAACCATTAAAATCAAACAAAATCCTCTGAGCAAACATACCTAGCCTAAAATTAGAATTCATATCAGTCATCTCAAGCCTTACTTTCCATATTTTCTTTGTGATTGACAAGGAGAAATCCCTCTCCCGACCTGGTAGGGCTAGCTACCAAGTTAAGCGTGGTTTGATGTTACCCTAGACCTGCCTTTCTCAGCCTAAGGTAGATTTAGGTCCTAACAACATCAAATACTCCTCTTGAATGAGTAGAACTGATAAATCCGTTTCTTAACCTCAAGTAATCTAGGCTAAATAGGTTGACAAGAAAGAATATAAATATATGGTGGAAAATGAAGTAGAGTAGAATATTTGGAAATAATCTTTTATGAATCTGACCATAGCAAGGGAACAATTGGATCAATGATGGCTATACAGAACTTGAGGGAGGGATGGAAAAAATTAATCAAGAATAAAATAACATCCCATCTCTATCACAAACAACAACTAAAAATTAGGATCAAAACTTGTTATAGGTATGTCTCTACAATTTTCTTGGTTCTTCGATGTAAAATACCTCAATACTGTAAAACACCACTGTGTGATTTTTTATTTTACCTTACAATATAGCATATAATTTGGATAAATAATATTCATCATTTGTAATTATCCTTTGTTAATTATCGTTCATAATTATCCTTTCACACAACATAAAGATTTTTATATTTAATCATATATTAAAGATTGTATCAGACACACTATTTTAACTCCATCCTTCCCTAAACTTTCATATGGAAACATTAAATTATTTTTGTCAACTTGCAATTCTTTGTTGTCATACTAGGGGTATCATATGCCTTCAAAAGGAACTTTCTAGAGCCTCTATGGATTTATGCCACCTGGTGGCTTAATCCTTCCCTAGGGATGCGGAAGGAGATATACGACGGAGGGAGGTTAGGGTTAATCAAACAGTGGTATGGGATGGTAGAAGTTACTAAGTAACCAACCACTCCTCCCTAGTGATCTGCCATTCATTCCTTCCCTTTCCTTTTGTGCATCCACCCTGTACAACCTCTGAGGAAATACACCCTTGGCAACAACCTTTTCTGGTAGTTCTACGTCCAATCAGGTATGGTGTTACGCTATTGTTTCTCTTTTCTTCCCATAAATGTTTTCAGAAATTTTTATTTTTATTCTTTTTATCTACTTGGTTTGATAGCTTCCTACTAGACGCAACCCCAATTTTCTTCTGGGATGGTTTGGGCTCTTCAAGTTTCACGAAGGTCTGAAGCTTCTGTGTGCATGCAACCCAGAGCTTCTAGCAAGGTAGAGAAACTCTCCTGGAGGGTTCCATTACTTGATTTCTTTATTATATTCTTTCTTCTTACACTCAGTTTAGGAATTGGCTCACAAGACAAAGGTGTGGGGCACTAACAATGATTCTTCAAGTATTCCTTCTTTCCCACTCTTTTCTTTTATATTTTTTTTTTTTTCCTTTGAGGTATTTCCCTTCCATGGAGAATGTTATTCTGAATTTTGAGTTTTCTCTGATATGGACTTTATAGGTACAAGTTCACGGTCTCCATTTTTGAGGTTTACCATTCAACTCATACTCACGGCCCCAAGTTATTTTCTAATAATTTACTTGTTTTCCTTTATTTCGTTTACAGGTCCAAAAGTTTCTTACCCTATAAGGGTTTCCAAGTTTCTCTAAATGGTAGCCTCTGTTTTGTTTCATATAGGGTTTGTAGTTTTATTTTGTAATCTCCCATAGTGCCTGAACCCCTAGGTCCTATGGCACGAGTTTCGACCCTTGTTTGGAAGGTTAAATTATACTTATTTTTCTTGGAAATTACTGTAAATTTGGGTTACGAGGGCTCTTGTTAAATTATTGGATTATAAATTATTTGGAACATGGGTATTTCTACCTGCTTCGTGCAGCCCTAAAACTCTTAAGAGAAAATCGTATTTGTACCAGGCTGGTTTTTGTATCTTATTTTGGATATATAAACATTGGTTATTTGTCTCCTAGAATAATGTTCCAGTTTTAAAATCATTTATTTCCATTACATGTGTGTGCGTCCTATATGGATTATATGGATTTATCAATAGATTGGCTATTCGTTACATGGCCAACGTTCTTTATTGTTGAATATTTAGAAGGGTTCTTGCATTCTTTTTGTAGTCGAGGTCATGATGTCCTTTCTTGTTGTGTAGTTTTGGTTTTACTTTGGTATATTTAATAGTCATGTGAGTAATACAAAATGATTGTATATGTATAATTCTATTGTTGTAAATAAATTTGGACATCTCTACGACAATTTTCCATAACTGTTAAATTCCAAAATACTCGCAACATACTTCTTTTTTGATAGTTAATATTTAAGAGCATACACTATGTTGTAAGTTTAAATTTTGTTCAAAATTTTTCTTCAAAAAAATGTATTATAGAAAGTTGCATTTAATTACTAAATGAGCAAGATTATTTCCAATTTTAGATTTCTATAACAAATTGTTTTAGCTTTCGGTTATAGGGGTACTCCCAAACCCGTAATATAATGTTGCAGCATTGTATTTAATTTTTCTGTTCACTTTCTTTGCCTTTCCCACTATTTCTCAATCATTTACGATTTATTCATAACACATAGTTTATTTGAATTATATTGGTTCTTATTTATTTTATAGGGAAATAGGGATTGTACCTAGGTTGTCGATTCAATTAACTTGGTCTGGGAACTAACCCTAATCCCTTAAAGAAAATATTAAAGAGGGGAAATTCAAACTTTCTCACTATCAGTAATACATACAACCAATCACAAACATTGCAATTCCTTTTAACAAGGAAATCCTTCCAGATTCAATTTCTTAATCTCAAACTACTACTAATACTTTTACTAATACAAAATTTGAGCAGTCAATACAAGAATGACAATTTTAAAGTACTTATATGTTTCCTTCGATTTAGTTTGATTATTTTTCAACCACCAAGTCACGAGGAACACAACGCTCCGCTCAACCAATGAGACTAGCCTTAACACTACATCTCCTAAGCCTACTTCACACCCAGTATAGTTACCAGAATAGTGGTCAATCTACACTAACTCTTTCAATGACCATTTGATTCCGACCAGACTTGGTCAAGTTTTCCAATATGAGCATTCAAACCTAAGATGGACGCAACTAGCCAATGAGTTATGGAATCCTGTAGTAACAATGATTTCTTAGATATCGGCAATTTTCTTTCCTCCTTCTGCCTCAGGTTCAAGGATAACCCTCTTGGCTTTATTTTTGAAATTATATTTCCAAGGAGGAACTTGGGTAGGTAATTTCCTTGCCCATAATTGTTCAACTACCTCTGTGTGAGCCTCTCTAGCATTGTGTCCCTTATGAGTTCACGTTTATCACATAGTCATTAGGAAATTAATAAATAAAACAAATAAAATTGCATGTCCATGTCAAATACTATTTTGGCCCTTTCCATGGCCCACAAAATAAAACAAAGTATTAAAATTATATGTCCATATCAAATACTCTTTTGGTCCTTCCCATGATCCACAAAATAAAACAAAGTATTTTAACTACAGTAAACCAGTATTTACCAACTTTACGAGGGGGCATTACATTAGATATTTTTCACTTACCTATGCCTTGCATTCCAGCTTATGAAAGAATTTTTAGGAAAACATGTTCTTTTAGGAATTGGTAAAAAGTTCATCATTGAAGTGTGTATATGTCCCACATTTGGGCATGAACAATTTACTCTTTAGTGTAGTAATGTTAAACTACAATTTTTATCATATAAATCCCAACCATTAAAAAATAAAATAAAAATAACCCACAACAATATATGATTCTCTCAATAAATAGCCACATAAAAATAATAATAAAGTAAAATGAAATACACTAGTATATAGATAAGGTTAAATTGTTTTTTATTTTCATACATTTAATTTGTTGAAGTTATCTTTTGAATTTAATGAAATTACAAATAATTATAAATAAAATAACATTTCAAATAAGTTATGCATTTGATATATTATATTTTTCAACATATCAAAAAAATGTTAGTTATATCTTTTCATGAAGTTATGAATTATTGGTAAAGTTAAGTTTTCCAATTTTTTATTTAAAGTAGTTTTTATTTTTCAACTTGGAAAACTTTTATTATTCTTTACTTTAGTAGTGAGGATAGATATTAATTGGTAGATACTATTAAAAAATATAGATTGTTACTTAAGTAATATGGATTCAAATCTTCTTCTTGAATGAGTAGAATCGATAAATCCATCCCTTAGCCTCATGTAAGCTAAGATAAACAGGGAGATGAGAAAGAATATAAATATATGGTGGAAAATGAAGTAAAGTAGAACATTTTGTAATAAATGAAATAGAATAGAATATTTTAAAATATGTTTTTGTGAATCTAATTATAGCAAGAGAACAATTGGATCAATGACGACTATACAAAACTTAAGCCACAGATGAAAAAAATCTAAAAGAAAAAAAACATTTTGTATTTATCACAAATGACAACTAAAAATGAGAACTGAAACTTATTTTAGCTATGTTTTATTTCTCTATACTTTTCTCAATCATTGAGGTGTGTATATTTCCCATGTTTAAGCATGAACAATTTACTCTTTATTGTAATGATGTTCAATTAAGCTACATTTTTTTATCATATAAATCCTAACCATTAAAAAATAAACAAATTTGAAAACTCACAACAATATATATATATATATATATATATATATATATATATATATATATATATATATATATATATATATATCACAATTTGTTGAATTTATCTTTTGGATTTAATGAAATTAACAATAATTATAGAGAAAAATCTATTTCAAATAAGTTATGCATTTTGATATATTAGATTTTTCGTCATATCAAAAGATTGCTAGTTATATATTTTCATGAAGTTATGAATTATTGGTAAACTTAAGTTTTTATAGTTTTTAATTTAAAGTTGTATTTTTTTAGGTTGGAAAAATTTTATTATAATCTAGTTTTCGATTAATAGTGAGGAGAGTTATTAGTAGATACCATTAAAAGATATGAGTTCGTTTTCATTGTTACTTGAGAAAAATCACATTATTTAAAGTGGCTGGAGTCTATAAAGTGGTAGAATTTCATGCTTTCACAAATATTTTCTAAATGCACACTCAATTACATTGATCAAATAATATTACATATATACATGAAGTGTTGTATCAAGATAGGAAAATTGTATTGGACGCATAATCAATTGGTTTAGAGAATATCTCAACCACACATCAATCTAGGAAACAACTAGATCTAAACAACTCCTAGAGAATAAGAATAAACTCCTTTACACAGAAAGAATCTCAACAAAGACAAGTAGAAATTATATTTCCAAGTTGCCCCCTTAATGACTACTTGTCTCGATCTTAATCAGTAAATTCTAGCTATGGTCCTGGTGTGAAAATTCTATCACTACAACAACTGATTTATTTTTTCTACTTATTCCACAATAAGTTATCTATGAAATTACTTCAATAAACATTAAAATAAATACTGCTGCAGATATCACACCGTAACACAGAAACAAACATATGCACAAGAATCAACACATTGACACAGTTAGTTTGGACAACAGTCCCAGGAAAAACCCAATGTGGGAAAACCGGTGCAGCAAGGGAGGTTTCTATTATTTAGCAATTCTTCAGTACAACAGGGTGCCAAACCGGCTTACCCACAGAGAGAAAATTTCTCCAACACTTCTCCCAATCCTAGCATCAACCTGACTGACCTCTACATGGCTCTCAGACGCTCTGCGTCATCCCCCTCTTGACTGCGTCAACCCTGGGCCTCTTTGTGTCACCCACACAGGCCCAATTAGTGACTGTGCAGTCTCTTGCTGCCTTTGTGTCTTCCTGAAGTGCCATGCATCTACCTGTCCTACCTCAGCGTTGATCTCTAGTGACTGATCCCATCTATATGTTTCGTACTTGCTGCCTCCTGACTGCTCACTAGACCACTAGTTTAATTTCTCAGCTAACCCCACTCTAGAAATTGAACTCACTGGTATCCCTCAGTGTGTTCTCCAAGTGACCCTCAAGCCTCCTCTTATACTCTTCTCGTTGACAAATCAACGGTCGAGATTAAGTTCCTAATCAACGACTAAGATTAGATATGGCTTGATCCATGACTTTTGTTAATATTTTTCTCCCTAAGTTTAGACTTAGAGACTTCATTAAAAATATTAATTATTTTAATATCTCCCAAAATGTTTAGAATCCGCCCAAAACCTTTCTAGGTACTGGAGATCTCATGTGCCTTAGCCTCTCCACCAATTTTCATGGCTATAGCACATCCTATGCTACCTCAAATCAACACCTGGTGTTTACAAACATTATATAAAAAATAATATGTAGACATTCATATAAAGAAACAACCATCTAACGGAATGCATGCGTACCAACTGCTGCAACTGCCAGTCTACTAGGATGTCCTTCGTGTACATGGTTCAATCAAACATTATCTGCATACATGTACCTATACCAATAAATCCCCCTCCATCATCGTCATCATGGGTTTTCTTTGATTACTCGTCCACTTTCCATGGAGACCTAGGCTCGTATCCTAGCAACCACACCAGGGTCAAATGAAATACACCCAGTCAAACAATGGGCACCTATAGGAACAATGTTTCTCCAATACACCTCCATCCAGGCTCCAACAAGAATTCCACTGCTCTTATTGGCTCTTCCAAAGTCACAACATAGTCAACATAAGACTTCTAAAATAGTGTAAACACTCGTCCACACTCTGCCAGGCTAAGCCTGAATCAATGGAAATACCAAAAAATGAATGGATAGATAAACATTCACCAAAATATTTATTTCCCTCGGCTCAGAAGGGGTCAAGGCCCGAGGCCCAAACGAGCTGAGATACCAAAAAATATTTTCTAAATGCACACTCAATTACATTTATCAAATAATGTTACATTTATACATGAAGTGCTATCTCAAGATAGGGAAATTGCCTTGGACACACAATTATTTCGTTGAGAGAATATCTCAATCACACAACAATCTAGGAAACAAATAGATCTAAACAACTCCTAGAGAATAGGAACAAACTCCTTTACATTGAAAAAATCTTAACAAAGATAGGTATGAATTATATTTCCAAGTCTTTCTAGATGTCCTAAAGCCTTGGGTTATTAAGTTATCTTACATCATGTTTTAGGACAAAAAATCAATTCTAACTTCATTAATATTTGTAAGAAAGTCAATATGTTGTGTGGTCATCATTTTAATTATCTCCAATGTGGTCATATATTTTCTAATAATGCTTAGCTTTAAATATATATTATCCTATTTACAATTTAAAATATTACCACAAACTTATTTAAAATACTTATCTATCAATTTAAAAATTAAATATATACATAAATTCATTTAATTCAATTTTACTCTAACAATATTATTAGGTTTCTGTCAAAGAAATCAAAGATCATTTTCTAGTATAGTATAGTAGACTACTTACTTAATCATAGTAATAAGTAAAATAAAATAGCAAATATTGTCATTAAAAGAAAAGATGGTCATCTTCATCTTTCTAGTGGGAAAACTTATTATTAAAGTAATAAGGAAATTAACCATGCATAATGAAACAATTTTACATCCATCATCTTTATTGTAGGAAAAATTACTACTAGAGTAACAAGGAGATTAACCATGCATAATGAAACAATTTTACATTTACTGTAATTTTCAAAACTAGAGGTATATGTAAAGAATAGTTTGAACTAAAATATAAAATAATATTAAAATTTTGATAGAATTTTTTTTTTTTTTTTTTATTACAAAGTTACAACTATTTAAAAGAAAAAATGTAAGATAAAAGGTGAATTAATTTTTTAAATGATGCTTTAATCTTAATAAAGTTAAAGGATATTTAGGCTGCTAAATGTTTATAAAATGATTGGTTTCAAGTATAAACTAGGAAAATTATAAAAAAGCTTAAATTTAGACTTAATAAGCATATATTTTAGGATTATCAAGATTTGTACACATTTTTTTTCTTTTAGGACATACACATGTTCTCTAATTAATCCATACACTTCACACATTGTAACATTTTTTTTTTTCCTAAGTAATATTGTTCTATTGATACGATACAAAAAGTTACAGAGAGGCTTGACTTCAAAGTTGTTGAACATCAATCAACACCAAAAATCAGTTTGTTTTGGACTGCCCCAACATAGGGGAAACCAGTCCATTGAACCTTAGAGATTGCCCCAGCATAGAGGATACCAGCGATTGAACTAGAAAGAAAACCGTTCCTGGGTAAACATAGTTTTTCCAAAGAGACTGAATCAAAAATGTAATAAGCATGTCTAGAATAAAAAACAGCAATAACAGGTTGCCACGTAGGAAACATCACTAAAAACAACACATATCCACATATCCACCTAGCAGAAAACAACATGAAAAGGTTGCCACGCGTCAATTCGGAGGATCCTTCGGGGTTGGTTCCTCCTCGATTCTACATGCAAATTGATACCAGTCATCACCCGCGTCAGACATGCCACGTCCCTGAGTAAGTGGAGCCTCCTCAGTGCCACCTGTGCCCATCTGCGCTTCAGAAGTGTCATTCGGTTTACTGCCTGAAGCCTTTGTGCCACTATGCTTGCCGCTCTCAGTTGAAGGACCGCTAGCGGCATCCTTGCCATGCAGAGTCGCTTTACCTTCGTTTTGTGGCCCGTTGCCAGGAATGCTGATTCCTCGGTTTCCTGAAGCCTCCATGCTTTGCTTGCCCTTGAGTTCAGTCGGAGGAGCTTGCGGCTCAGCTTCTTCCGCAAAGGAAATTGTTACAGTTACAATGATTATTGGGTGGTTTAAGGTACTTCTGAACTGGAACTGGGTGCTGTGAGGAGCAGGGTAAGGCGGAAGAGGGAAATCCGCAGTACGCACTGCTACACCTCTCCCTTCAACGGCTTGATTTCTAGCACGACCCCTGCCACTTCTGGTATTTGGGTAGCGGCTGAGAGGATTGAGCGTATCTGTGGAGGAGTCAGGGGAATCAGTGGCTGAGCTGGTCGAAGCCGGCGTGCGAATGAAGCCTCCACGGGTTCCGCCGCGCCTACTGCACATTCTGTGCCTAATGTGAGCCATAGTAGAATTATGAGTTATGTTGGTAGCAGAGGAATTGGAAGAATTTCGACGTGACGAGAGAGCAGAAGAGGTCTGGGCTTGCTCTAAAATGCAGTGTCTGGAGTGCAAGAAATGAAAGCCATTGCCAAGGTCCAGGCAAGGAAGAATCCAACATTGACTGCAGGTCATGGTGTGCATGCAAGGTTCAGCAGTTTGCAAAGGGCAAATGCCTTGAAGCAACGAAGGAATTGTCTGTCGATCTGCAGGAGCCATGGGTATGAGGGAGATGGAGGTATCTCGGCTTACGATATCATTAATTGCCTTATGCAATGTGTAATAACTTCCCTTGAGGTTGGTGTGGGGGATGAAGCTTGAAGCCATATGGCTCTCCTGTCCGCGAGCCGGCCATCTTATCACATTAATTAGCATCATTGACACGTACATTGTAACAACTTTAACCTTTAACTTATTAACTAATTATTCTTAACTCATTGACTAATATTCCCCAATCCTGGGCTAACTAAACTCTAATTCTTAATTTGCAAATTTGAATTTATTAAATAAAAATCCATATTATTGAATGCACTAATATATACTGGTTGATTACTTTAATTTCTAATAATTTAATTTTTAACTACTCACCTTTTAGCCACACAAAACCAACATACTAACCCCAAGTTTTGAAAAAAACTAAAGAAAATAATTAATTATGACTCTTTAGAATTAATTATAGTTGTCACATCAATGCATCTAATATTTTGCATCTAATGAGTTACTAATTTAACTTACACATTGTAACAACTTTAACCTTTAACTTATTAACTAATTATACTTAACTCAGTGACTAATATTCCCCAATCCTCGGCCAACTAAACTCTAATTCTTAGTTTGCAAACCTGAATTTATTAAATAAAATTCCATATTATTGAATGCACAAATATTTATTGGTTAATTACTTTAATTTCTAATAATTTAATTTTTAACCACTCACCTTTTAGCCACACAAAACTAACTTACTAACCCCAAGTTTTGAAAAAAACCTAAAGAAAATAATTAATTATGACTCTTTAGAATTAATTATAGTTGTCACATCAATGCATCTAATGAGTTACTAATTTAACTTACACATTTTAACAACTTTAACCTTTAACTTATTAACTAATTATGCTTAACTTAGTAACTAATATTTCCCAATCCTGGTCTAACTAAACTCTAATTCTTAATTTGCAAATCTGAATTTATTAAATAAAAATCCATATTATTGAATGCACTAATATTTACTGGTTAATTACTTTAATTTCTAATAATTTTATTTTTAACCACTCACCTTTTAGCCACACAAAACTAACTTACTAACCCTTAGTTTTGAAAAAAAACATAGAAAAAAAAAAACATTATGACTCTTTAAAAGTAATTATAGTTGTCACATCAATGCATCTAATATTTTCTCCCAACTAATATTTTCTCCCAACTAATGATAATCCTTGGCAGATGTAGTAATATTGCTTTGATTCGCCAATTGTTTTGAATATCAAATTTATTTTTCATAGTATTTGCACTTTGTTGTGATGTCACCTTTGAACGTTTCTATGTAGCTATTTGGATCTTCTCTCCAATAATATGAAAAAATTCAGGAGGAATTTGGGGTCATTATGGACAAAAGTCTTATCATTGTCGATTTATGGTAAAAGTTTTATCTAATTGTATATATTATTTTTAGTCTCGTGAACTTTAAAATATCATTTCATTTCATTTATATACTTATTACTAACTCTTTAGAATTAATATTATTTGTGAAATTTAATTATTAAAAAGACAAGGTTTACTCACTCTTTAGAATTAATATTAAATAGTATTAAATTATTATTTATGAGGTTTAATTTTTAAAAGGACAAGGTAATGAATAAAGAATAATAAATATTATTGAAAATTTTGGTGCAGGACATATGCAATGGACAACCTTGTCAAACTAACAATAATTCTCACAACTTATAAATTATTGCAATGTTAGTGGTTGTTGAAAGAAAGAGAAAGAAGTGAAATCCCTGTGATATTGCGTTGATACACCCGACATTGCAACGACACCATAATTAATGAAGAACGAACGTTTGGGTTTGTTGAAATGGGAATGAAGAAAGAAAGGAGGTACTGGGTTGGGTTTACCGGATGGCCTCGCCTCTTTTCTTTATTGCCCGCAACGACATAAACGCAAGACAAAGGGGAGGGGAGCAAAGGCTTCGTATCTGGTGGTGGTTGAAAATGATGCGATGCGCACGAGGCATATGTGATCACGTTCTTGCGGTCTGCCATAGGCGGCTTCTTCTTCTTCTACTTCTACTTCTACGGTTACATCGATTAACAACAAATAACAACAACAAAATATATATGTTTCAATCTGCTACAATTTTTATTTTTATCATATAAATCCTGATCATTAAAAAATAAAATAAAAAAACACTCAACAATATGCGATGCTCTCAATATCTAGACTAAGCATTTTTAAAAATAATAATAAAGTAAAATTCATTACACATAATATATTGTTAAATTGTTTTTTATTTTTATACATATAAATCATTATTTATTGAATTTATCTTTTGGGTTTAATGAAATTAACAATAATTATAAATTGACAATAATTATAAAGTAAATTACATTTCAAATAAGTTATACATTTAAATATATTAGATTTTTTATCCTATCAAAATATTGTTAGTTATATATTCATGAAATTCTGAATTATTGGTAAACTTAAGTTTTCTAATTTCTAATTTAAATTAAAAAAATTAAGTTGGAAAATTTGTATTATTATTTAGTTTTTAATTAGTAGTGAGGATGGTTATTAGTAGATACTATTAGAAAATATGGTTTCAATTTCATTGTTACCCAAGAAAAAACATATTATTTAAAGTGGCTGGAGTCTATAAAGAGGTAGAATTTCATGCTTCTAGATGTCTTTAATTCTTAGGTTATTAAGTTATTTTACATCATGTTGCAAGGCAAAAACTTAATTATGACTTGTTAGTATTTGTAAGAAAGTCAATATGATTTATTTCTATTTTTCTATGAGGGAAAAAACGTAATTTTCATCAATAAATTAAGAAAATTACATGTTGAATCTCTAACATGTATGAGATGCATTCACATGAAGTTGGAAATAGACAATGTTCTGACACACTACATATTGATGCCTGGTAATACAATAATTTACCAAAAAAAAAAACTATATATTCCATTATGAGTCTAGAAAATAATTGTAACTACAAAAAGCAAAAAAAATGATCATGAAGATCATTACTAGAGGTTTCCATCCACTTCGATGAATGCACGATGAAAGAACTGATAGAATTCCCCATCACTAAATTCCTAAATCAACCAATGTCCCCTGATCAGTTGCACAACCTCTTTGGATAGAAGATCAACGACTTCATTACTTTCCCTGTATATGTGAGAGCATACAATAAAATCAAATTTTGATTTTAAGGAGAGGGAATCCTCCAGTAAATCCCTGAGTTTGTGCAAGTGATAGTGATATTCAACATTGATCTAGTTTATGACAAGCTTTGAGTCCCCAAAAATCTGAATCATGTGGCAGTTTTGTTCCAGAGCAAAATGGAGAAGGTGTCTTAAGTTGTTTAACTCCACAAATTTGTTTGTACCCCTCCCAAGACCCACTTTGATTTTGAAACAAAGGGAAGCATTTAAATGGAGAAAAACACCACCCACTCCCCCCATATTCCACTGCTTGCACCGAGCCATCGAAGTACGCCTAGGGGATACTTGTGTCTACAGCTTCAAGAGAGATGACCCTGTTCTTGTGGCAGACGAAATCCTTGGGAATCAGGTTGTAAATGGCAATAATGTGGTTGCATGTGACAATCCAGTGGATCGGGGGCTCATGAAAGATAAGGCGGTTCATGTTCAGCCAGATTCCCCAACAAACGATCAGAGGTAGATTCCTAGCTTGTTGGGAGACAACCTCAGTCCACCAATGAAGCCAGGCTTCTTCAATATTTTGTCCATTCCATTTTTTAACTATGTTCAGAGATGATGTGATGAAATACCAAACCTTGGTAGAAACCGGGTAGTGGAAAAATAAGTGGTCTGAATCCTCTTCTTCAGATTTACAAAGACAACATCATGAGGGGCCCTGAAAAGTACGTTTTCTTAAATTTGCTTCTGCAGGGACCTTGTTTGAGAGGATGCACCACATGAATAACTGAGTCTTGTGTGGGCCTTTAAGTTTCCATAAGAGACGCCACCATCATCATCCCATACCCATAACCCGTTTCTCCATGATGGCAATTATTGGGCGCGGGATCCCCCAAGGATAGTTTTGGGGCTAAAAGCCCATATTTTGGTCAAATTTTGTAATCCAAGTGTAAAGACTCCACATTTTGTGGTCGCGGAGCACGTAGGTGTTAAAGAGTCATAGGGTTGTCCGCCCTTATTTTGGAAATGTAATGTTGGCTGTAAAATATCTACCCATGGTCCATGGACCATGGGATTATATAAATAGAGCTAAGCTCTAAGTAGTTTGAGAGCAAGAATAGAAGATAGACACACAAAGATATGATGTATGAGAGATAGCTCTGAGGTAGAAGTCTAAGTTTGGGTCGTAGCATAGGTAGAGGCTCTGCAGCTGAGTGCGCAGAGGCCTAGGGTAGAAGTCTGTAGCTGAGTGCGCAGACCCCTATAGTTGAGTGCACAGGGCGGGTCGAGTCTGTAATCGTTCGGAATTATCAATAAAGAGAAGTATTCTACAATTTCTACGTCTTTATTTCTTGTTTATGCATCTTGTTATGTTGGGTATGAATTTCACTTATAATGCTTATATGATGCGCGAATGTATGTAAATGTGTTGGTTAAGTGAACACAAGTAAGAACATTTGTTTACGCGAAGCTAACTAAGATCGGTTAATAAGATAAGTAAGACACTTAGCCTAGTTTGGGAGATATCGCAGTTCGCTGCCCTAGCAGCACGAAAGTCCCTGAGCCGTAGGTTAGGGTTGCGTGAAAGCCAATTGTACCCGAAGGTACTGAAGGGTGGAACAGAGGGCTAAGAAACCTGCATGAAGGCAGGTATAGCTGGAATAAACTGACATCACAACCATCTCTGGGTGCGGAAACTTGGTTCCAGCATCCCCCCATACTGCTTCAGGTGAGACTTCAATTCGCGCTCCGCGGGCTGATGTTGAAAGGGCTAGTAGTGTAGGGATTTGTTTGGCTAACTAACGCTAAACCTGGGTCAGGCACCCTTAAGCCAACAAATGGTTCCATTTCCGGAACCAGAATCTGCATAAGAGATATGTGATTTTGTTTCACTGGAATCCAACTAAGAAGGAGATTGGAGATTGGTTGGATAGAAAGATCCATGAATTCACAGCACAGGAGAGCAGAAACCCATGGCTATCAAAAGAACAGTGATTGGACCGATACCTGTATACAGAGATCCATGAAATATTTTTCTGCTCTTTCCCTATTGAGTTATACGAGTGGATCGCAAAGCTAGCAGATAGCCAAGGAAGGTGGAAACTTGACGGTCCTATTGTGTGGACCCCAAAGCTAGTGTGAAGGTTGGAAGCATCGGAGGATAAGATTGCCCGCGTTGTCGATCATTAGCTCAATCACGTCATAGGAGGATTTGTGACTGAATTCACGGTCGACACCTGTTATATTAAGTACTCTAACGATAACCCAAATGCTGAAGTAGCAGACATCCAGGCGGCACTAAATAGGGAATTAACAGGTCTAAATCTGAGGCGCAGTCAATTGTGGGATTCAAAGAGATCGCGATGCGACAAGACGAGATGCCTTGGGAACTAGATTAGAGGTTGAAATCTGCAATCCACAAAGCCAACATGAATTTGACAGATGGAAAACATTGCGAGTGGTTTGTGGCTTCGCCACTACCAAACTTAAGGAGTGCGCTATTGCAATAGAAGATAACAACTCAGGCAGAGGCATTGGAGATTGCCATGAGACTACATGAGAGTCCGATGCAAGATCCTAATCTAGGAGTTCAGTAGATCCATGCACAACTAAAGAATCTGTGCCTTGAGATGCAAGGTCTGAAGCAAGATAGGACGGTTCGACCAGAGGTACGTGAGGAAGTATGGTGCTTGAAATGCAAGAGTCAATGTCATGACAAAGACCATTTCCCAATCTTTGTGAATTACCTTGTAGAGGGAGGCCCAATGCCTTTAAGGCTGAAAGCTCAAGTAGGACCTAGTGTGGGGCCTACATTATGGTGCGCTATCTGTCAGGTAGTCGGAAAACATGCCACGAATCACTGTCACTTTGCTACAGAAGTATGTAAAAGCACTGCAACAGTTGTTCTGCAACTTTTGTAGGTCAGTAGGACATGATGAGCATACTTGCAGGAGCTATGAATTGATGATGGATAGAACTCCCACCTACAGGGTTCAGGCTAAAACGTGGCCCCTCGACTAGAATAGGAACGACGCAGATGGGATTTCAGGGGCGTGGATGAGGCCGAGGCAGAGGAGGACTTAGTAGAGGTTGAGGACAGTTTATTTGCTACAATTGTGGAGGACTAGGACACTATGCTCACGATTGCACTAATCCAACGTGTCTGTCATGCAAGTATTGCACGTTGTTTGATCATGAAACAGAACAATGTCCTACAATGACAGCTAGGATACGAGACAAAGGGGCGCTACCACCTCCACCGAATCAGAACCTGTAGATGATTAGGTCTGAGCTATGCGAGGAGGATCCAAACGTAAACATAGTGCTCAGGAGTGGGATCGCAACAGGGGATGACAATGGGAAATAGCCATAAGACAGTACATGGGTTCACAAAGGCTCAGCAAGAGAGGCTTAATTTGACTTGGAGTGTGCTCGTGAAGCCTTCATGGAAGCTAAGAAGAGCTTCATTGAGGCGTCCACCTCAGGAAGCAAGGATAAGCCTGAGTTGGAGATGGACCCTTCTATGCTCATAACTTTCCTAAAAACTTGCATGAAGTTACTGCGCGATAGTAAGGCTGTGAAAGGGTTACAAGAAATCATCAATATAAGTGTAGGGACCGCGCCAAGTGAGCCCGCGTATTACGAAAAATTGGCAAGCATAAAAGGAGGACAGGAGATGAGACTGACCACATAAATAGGAGAGTATGAAATGGATCAGGTCATTTTGGACCTGGGGTCAGATGCAAATGTCCTACCAAAGAAGACTTGGGAGAAAATGGGGAGACTTGCGCTTAAATGGTCTCTGATTTAGCTAAGGATGGAAAATCAACAGAAAATCATCCCCGTGGGGCGGTTGTAGGGGGTGATCGTGGACATTGAGGGAGCAAGCACGCTAGTGGATTTTGAAGTAATAGAGATAGTGGATGATAGCAATCCCTACCCTGTGCTCTTGGGAATTGACTGGGTTATTGATATGAATGGGGTAATCAATATGAAGAAGTGAAATATGATCTTTGAGAAGAAATCAATGCGTGTAATAATACCCCTGGATCCTGCTGAAGGATCGCGTTATACGGAACCAGTCTGCGATTATGAGAGTGATGATGATTTGGACTGTATCTATAAGATAACAGCGTGAGACCAAGACTGGGTGAATCCCACCACGGATGGACGGATTACATGAGATTGCGAGAGTTCCTGCACTTCGGATTCCGATGAAGAAATAGAACGCTGGTAGAATTGGTTACACGAAGTAACTACATTGAATTGCAACATGATGACCTGGTTGCTGCGCTATGTGTCGTCAAAGGCAAGAAATTTTCCTATTTATGATGGTCTAAATGAGGTAGATATCTTTTTGGATGCATTTGAAAGGGAGATACCAGAAAAGCAACGCTTCTAGGACTTGGACTGGGCACTGCACGCTACGCTCGCAAGATGGTGGGGTACGCATAAGGGAAGCTTTGATGATTGTCGCAAATGTAGGAGGATGATGATAACACAATTTGGGAAGCCTAAGATGCAATTGACAAACAAGTACGATGGGCAGAATGATCCGTGCATGCATTTGGCCAAATGGACATAGACTTATGGAGAAAAGCCCCAACTTGAGTGGGTGCACCTATTCTGCCATTCCCTGGATGTTATCCCAATGAATTGGTATATAGAAACAGAGCTCCGCCATGGGATATGCGACTAGGATATCCTATGTGAAGAATTCATGATGACATTCAGTTTTGAGGATGGGTTTAACAATATTGATGAGGCGCTACAAGAAGTGAAAGCAACCATCTTTAAGATACTGCAAGATCCTTTAGACCTAATTCAAACTGAATGGGCTACTTAGCTCAGTCACGCGCTTGAATGTTATAATGTAATTGCTGAAGATGAGGATGAGGATTCGCAGAAGATTAAAATTCCGGAAATAGAAGGCCACCCCAAGGTTCAAGGACCGCATATTGAGAACCCTGATATAACCACGCCAGTGAAAACAAAACTAGTGAACATTGGTACGGAGGCAAAACCCAAATTCGCGAAGTTTGGAGACCACTGGGACGACACGACGATGGATAAGGTCGCTGAATTGCTCCGCGAATACCAGGACTTATTCCCTACCAAGTGTATGGACCTGAAAGGAATAATCAGAGACCTAGGAGTGATGAAGATCACATTAAAACTCGGCGCGAAGCCAGTTAAGCAGAGGCCTTACCACCTCAATCCAAAATACAAGGAGAAGGTCCGCTCAGAGCTAGATAAGATGCTAGCAGTAGGCATCATTGAGCATGTGGAAGAATCTGATTAGGTAAGCCCTATGGTGGTGCAAGAGAAAAAACAGAAGGATGAGATAAGGATATGTGTGGATCTCAGAAAACTGAATGATGCTTGTGTGCATGATCCTTTCGACTCCGTTCACAGATGAAGTGTTGGACAATGTAGGTGGCCAGGAAGCATATTCCTTCACTGATGGGTTCTCTGGGTACCACCAAATCAAAATCGTGCCAAAGGATAGGAGCAAGACAACCTTCATGACTGAGTGGGGTTGTTTTCAATACACCGTAATGCCATTTGGATTGAAGAATGCGCCTACAATATTTTCGCGCATGGTTGTTGCGACATTTAAGGAATTTATTCATAAGTTCCTGGAGGTATATTTTGATGACTGGACTGTATTTGGGCTAGTTAAGCGCCACGTAGCAAGCTTGTGCCTGATGCTGGATACTTGTCAAAGATACCAGATCGCGCTCAATCTCAAGAAGTGTCTGTTTTGCGTTCCTTTTGGGAACCTATTGGGGCATGTGGTTTGCAGACAAGCACTGATGGTGGACCTCGCAAAAATTGCGGTGATACTAAAATTGGAAGCACCGAGGAGTGTGAAACAGTTGCGTGCTACTCTGGGACATACGAGATATTACAGAAAGTTTATCAAAGGCTATGCCCAGAACCGTATCGATGGAAAAATTGTTGAAGAAGGATGTCACGTTCTGTTGGAATGATGAATGTAAGAAAAGCTTGGAGATATTGAAAGAAAATATGGTTACCGCATCGATTCTAATCTTCCCAGACTGGAAGAAAGAGTTTCATGTACATGTTGATGCGTCATGTATAGCGCTAGAGACAGTACTAACATAGGATGGAGACGAAGGCTTGGACCATCCTATCATGTTAGCAAGCCACAAATTATCCAAAGCAGAGAAGAACTATTCTACCATTAATGCGAGGGGCTAGCTATGGTGTATGCGCTCCAAAAGTATCAACACTACTTGCTAGGAGGTCATTTTAAAATGCATACGGATCACTCCGTGCTGAAGTAATTGGTCAATAAGCCTGTGTTGGGGGGGGCGAATCTGCAGATGGCTCTTATTGTTCCAAGAGTACGATTTTGAAGTTTTTGTGAAGCTTGGGCGATTGAACACGGGACTAGATCATTTATTGCGCATCGAAACAGGGGAGGAACCTACTAACTTGGAAGAAGGATTTTCTAACGCGCAACTATTTGCAGTATGTGTTGTGAATGGTCATTTTGAGGATATAATACACTTCCTAACAACAATAACTGCATCAGAAGGATACTATGTCCAGGAAAAGAAGGAATTAGTGGCGCGCGCAACATATTTCTTTGTCATTTTTGGTCATCTATACAAGATGGGGACTAATGAGATATTGCGACGATATGTACCTAAGTTCGAACGAAGCAACATCCTTGCGGACGCTCATGGAGGTGCCGTGGGAGGAAATTATGCAGGGAGAGAAACCACACAGAAGATTCTAGGGTTGTGGTGGCCAACCCTTCATTGGGATTCAAAAGCATTTTACAAGGCATGTGATGTATGTCAAAGAATAGGCAGGCCATCGTGAAGGGATGAAATTCTTTTGAATCCACAAATGACGTTGCAACCTTTCGAGAAGTGGGCAATAGATTTCGTAGGACCCATTTAGCCACAAGGGAAGATAGGGGTGAGGTACATTGTCACTGCGACGGCGTATTTGACTCGTTGGGCAGAAGCACAACCGGTGAAGGATTGCACGGGCGTGACGGCCGCAAAGTTCCTATTTGAGCATGTACTGACATGATTTGGATGTCCAAGGATCTTGATGAGTGATCATGGTACGGACTTCCTAAATGAGACAATAAACGCACTAACGGAGGAATTTATATCACCAAAAGAGCACACCATATCACGCACGGGCTAATGGGATAGTGCATAAGCACTCGAAGGCATATTGTAGGGCATGTGATGCTTGGCCAATAGTGCATTCACTTCTACCAAAATTCTTGGGCGTTCATACTCTGGTACATATTTGTACAGTATCTCATTAGGGCACATTTTGTATAAGTGTCCAGCGATCACAGAGAAGTCAGCCACGCGCACCACCAATTACTTCTTCTGTTGTGAAAAATCCACAACAATTATTTTTCACTTTCTGTAAATCGGTTAGGCATGATGAGCACAACTCTCGGAGTTATGAAATGATGATGGAGTGGACCCCTAAATATAGGATGAAGGTGGAAAATCAGCCTTAGGATCAAGGTAGAGGTGCAGCGCACAGAGGATTCCAAGTCCGAGGAAGAGGATGAGGAGGAGGAGCTACAAGGGGTCGCAGATAGGTTATTTGTTACAATTGTGGAGAGGCGGGTCATTTTGCACGCGACTGTCAGAATCCGATGCACCCCACCTGTCAGTATTGACGGTAGTTTGATCATGTCATCGAATATTTCCCCATACTAATAGCAAAGATGAAGGAGAATAAATCTCAACCATCTACACAGAATATGATTCCAAATGATGAGAGCGAAACCTTGTGAAGAAGACCTAGCATCAATATCGTGACGTGAAGTGGTATTTCCACTGGAGAAGATAAAGGGAAGCAGTTGGAGGTTGAAGGACGGGTAAAGCTGCTTAAAAGGAAATTGGATTCGAACTAAGCCACGTGAAGGAAACCTTCATGGAAGCTAAAAAGAGCTTCGCCAAAGCCTCTACCTCAGTAGGTTAGGAGAAGTCTAGCAAAAACAATGGTGTGTGGGACATAGATCCTTCACTATTGAAACCTTTCTGAAGACTTGCATGAAGCTCTTACGGGATAAAAAAGTGATATAAGAGCTCTAAGAGCTAATTGATAATTGTACGCATAAGACTAAAATCCTCCAAAACAACGCATAGTGCGTAAAGTGGGTAGAAGTAGGAAGCGAACTGGTCGTGAGATGAGGCTAACTGCACAAATTGGAGAGTATGAAATCGAATAGGTGGTTCTCGATCTAGGATTTGATGTGAATGTTCTACCAAAGAAAACATAGGAAAGAATTGGAAGACCTACACCGCAATGGTCTTCTATCCAACTACGCATGGTAAATAATCAAAATATCATTCCTATGGGGTTCCTATACGGGGTCACGTAGATATTGAAGGAGCGAGTGCCCTGGATAACTTTGAAGTGATCGAGATAGTGGACGATAGTAACCCTTAACCTACGCTACTAGGCATTGATTGGGCCTTTGATATGGATGTGATTATTAATCTTAAGAAGCACAGAATGGCGTTCGAAAGAAAGGATCTCTAAGTAATTGTTCCATTGGATCCAACTGAAGGTGCACGATATATGGAACCGGTCTGTGATTATGAAGAAGAAGATGAACTTGACCAAATTTATAAGATCACTATGTGTGATGAAGATTAGATTAATCCTACGGTGGATGGACGAATCACATGGGATAGGGATAGCCCCTACACTTCAGATTTTGATGAAGATCTTGAGCATTGCTAGAACCGATTACACGAAGTCTCCTCGCTGCGTTTAACATGTTGTCAAAATCGCTTCACTACATATCCACTGAGGTATGAAATCTTCCCTATTATGATAGTTTATAATATGTTAACTTGTTTTTGGATAAGTTTGAAAGGGATGTTCCAGAAGGGCATCGGTTCCAAGTGCCAGATTTGGCACTTTGAGATATGCCTGTCCATTGGTGGGGTACACATAAGGACAAATTCGTTGATTGGAAAGAATACAAACGAAGGATGAAGCTGAGGTTTGGGTATGCCAATACCCGTATGACAAAGAAATACACTAGGAAGGAGGATTTGCGTGAACATTTGGCACGATGGACTAAGGCATGGGGAGAGGAATCGCAACCATAATGGGTTCACATCTTTTTCTACACTTTGGATGCCATCCCAATGAACTGGTACCTGGAAATTGAGCTGCAACATGGGAAGACCGAATGGGATATCTTGAAGGAAAGTTTCATGCTGACTTTTAGCTTTGAAGATGGTTTTGAGTGTATTGATGAGGCACTCCAAGAAATCAAAGTTGCGATCTTTAAAATACCTGAGGAACCTATACAATGGGTTATTCCAGATTGGAATATGCAATTGCGCCATGTGTTGGAATGTTGTAATGTGACTACAGAAGAAGGCGAAGATGACCCTAGAAATCAATATTCTTGAATCTGAAGGAAAGCACAAGGTCGAGGGACCCAAAGCAGCAATCCCTGACATATTGGAGCCTTTAAATACTAAACAAGTAAATATTGGATCAGACGTGTAGCCAAAGTTTGCTAATATAGGAGACTATTGGGATGAGGACACAGTTGACAAGGCCATGGAACTATTGAGCGAATACCAGGACTTGTTTCTCACCAAGTTCTCGGATCTGAAGGGGATAGTAAGGGATTTGGGCATTATGAATATTACTTTGAAGCTAGATGCAAAGCCTATAAAACATCACCCCTACCGATTAAATCCCAAATATGTGGAAAAGGTGCACAAGGAGTTAGATAAAATGCTGGAGGTAGGGATCATTGAACCTGTCGAGGAATCAGATTGGGTGAGTCCCATGGTAGTCTAAGAAAATAAGCAATAGGATGAAATTTGGATATGCATGGACCTGAGAAAGTTAAATGATGCATTGCGTCCATGACCCATTCCCGACACCATTTACAGATGAAGTACTGGAGAATGTTGGAGGGTAGGAAGCCTACTCATTCATTGATGGGTTCTCGGGATACCATCAAATCAAGATCACATCGAAGGATTGCAGTAAGACCACCTTTGCGACTGAATGGGGTTGTTTTCAATATACAGTAATTCCTTTTGGGCTGAAGAATGCACTTGCGATATTTTCAAGAGTGGTAATTATGTCTTTTAAGGAATTTATCCACAAATTCTTAGAACTCTACTTTGATGACTGGACCATATTTGGATTGGTAAAGTGCCATGCTGCTAGTCTGCGCCTTATGCTGGATACCTGTCGAAGACATTAGATTGCCCTTAACCTAAAAAAGTGCATCTTCTGCGTACCATATGGAATATTGTTGGGTCATGTGGTTTGCAAGCAGGGCTTGATGGTAGACCCTACCAAGATAGTTGTTATTCTTAATTTGGAAGCCCTGATGAACATAAAACATTTGTGCACAATGTTGGGCCATACAGGGTATTATAGAAAGTTTATCAAGGCATATGCACAAATAACTACACCAATGGAGAGGTTGTTGAAGAAGGATGCAACATTCTGCTGGGACGAATATTGTCAAAGTAGTTTAGACATTTTGAAGGAGAAAATGGTCATCGCACCCATTCTGGTATTCCCAGATTGGAAAATGGAGTTTCATGTCCATGTGGACATGTCCTATATTGCGCTAGATGTGGTGTTGACCCAACTAGGCGAAGGAGATATTGAGCATCCTATAGAATTTGCAAGTAGGAAATTATCAAAGGTGGAGAAGAACTACTTGACTACAGAGCATGAAGGACTAGAAATGGTGTATGTGCTACATAAATTCTAGCACTATCTGTTAGGCGCACACTTCAAAATGTATACATACAATTCTGCTCTAAAATACCGGTCAATAAGCCTGTGTTGGGGGGGGAATATTTACAGATGGTTGTTTCTATTCCAGGAGTATGATTTTGAGGTGATTGTGAAGCCTGGATGCCTAAATGTTGGTCCTGATCACCTATCTTGGATTAAGACTGGGGATGAGCCGACAAGTTTGGAAGAAGGGTTGCCTAATGCGCAACTCTTTTTTGTTTGTGTCGCAGATGATCACTTTGCTAATATAATTCAGTTTTTGTCTACCAGAATATCCCCAGCAGAATATTTGACACAACAGAAGAAGTAATTGGTGGTACGCGTGGCTGATTTCTCTGTGATCGCTGGACACTTATACAAAATGTGCCCTAATGAGATACTGTACATATATGTATCAGAGTATGAATGCCCAAGCATTTTGGTAGAAGTGCATGCACTATTCTGCTACCCATGAATTGTCATTGCCTTATTTCCCCCACTGTTCTACAACCATGGTTCGTCAAGTTAAAAATGCTTCCATTCTGTATACTAATGACTCCTGTATCCACTGCCAGGATGACCTCTTAGGGAAATATGAAAAATACACTCTTGTTGATAATGACCTCTCTAATCTGTCATTGTTCCTTGCACTCCAAACAGATGCCTTTATAGATCCCAATACCCATCCCAATTCCTGTTCTACCCTAAAAGACAAAACCGATTTCCTTCTGTTGAAATAATCTACTCTCTTTGTTCTATGCAAGTTACCTATTTTTCGCACCACTGGTGAAGTTACTCATTGCACCAAGTTTTTAATCAGTCAGCTCCATTTGGGTTCTCTCTGGTTGGACCAAGAATTCATGCAGAAAATATTTACAGACTCATAGGACAGTTTGTTTATGGTTTCGATGTTAGCTCAACTTTCAGAACACTGCTAAATGCGACAAAAAGACTGATGCAACTAATTTGTATAAAAAGTATGGAACCACCAGAAAAGGGTGCATAGTTGTTCTTGATACAATTAATAATATGTCGGTTTGAGTTGATGCCACCATTATCACTACTAAATTCATGCTCCATTTTACCAGAGGAGAATTTTCATTGGACGCCCTATCAATTGCAAAGGCTTGCGTCCGAGGGGCCCATCTCAATTGGTCTAGTTATCTTCTTCAGGAATTATTTGAAGCTACAAATGATGTTTATACCTGACTCATTTTATTTTTGGATATCTTCCTCTTCCACTTTCTATGTACAAATGGTGTACTCTAGAAGGCCAAGACCTGGACATGGTTGTAGAAGGTGAACCTCTTGCATATGCTTATGCACCTTGGAATAGTATTGATGACACTGCCAACAAGGATTTTAATGACCTTGCATTTGGACACTAGCTCGAAGAAATGGATGATGTGACCTGAACCATTTTGCGAGTGTGCTCCCTCTACTTGACCAGTATGCTCATCATGTCTGGTTCGATATAACTCATAATTATTGTTATCTTCGACCATTGCATGTTTGTCCTATAACTTTTTTTTACATCAGTGAGAGCGATTTCCACAATGAAGTCATCACTTGGCCAGGAGTCTTGATGTGACAGAAAGATGGAACGCACCTGTATAATTTTGATGCCACGAGACCTATCAGTGATGCCCCTTCATCCCTCACATAAGAATCCCAAAGATACACAAGAATATATTCAACCCATGCTGAAGAAATCAAAGGAGTGTGTAAGCTCGACATATGCTACTTGGACTACGGTAGGTTCTTTGGTTGAGAAAGCTACCCGCGTACATCAAGTCACTCCTATGTCCACTGCACTTCCCACCATCATCGCCACCATTCCAATTTTTATCACCCTTGTTTCCACTTCATCTCACCAATCCCGTCCTGATACCTTTGCTTCCACCATCATCTACCTTGATGTCAAGCTGCCATCCAATGATATTGTTATTCCCATTGATGAAGAACAAATCCCATGCCCACATACATCTTCCGACGAGTCACCTCATGTTGAGTCCCAAACTTGCATCTTCCCTATACACCTTTTCAGCTTCTTTTCCATTTACTTGACCCACCAAGCTGTCAAATCATTGCATATTAGTTTAAAAAGAGCTTATAAAATGGTTTCCTAACTATGTTTGTGACTGCTGTTTGATTTAGATTTTTGTTCAATCAGCTGTGGAAACTTGTCACTTTCCGCAGCCAGCTCAAGTTTCCACAGCCATTTTGTTGAAGACTATGTTACAAGTGTCCAATGGAGAATCTGGCCACATGGGCAAGCTGCAAATGACATGTACATGGAGCGTGTCCCCTTGGTTCAGCCGAATCACTCAAAAACAACCATGGTCAAGGATGGTCAAAGGAGTGGTCAAACCAAGAGTTTTGCGGTGGCACGACTCTGTTTTGCCCATGTGAAGTTTTGCGTGGCAAGTTCCTCATCTCCAGAGGTGTGCTAACACCTGTGGATCAATCCGTGAACCAAATCGAACAACCACCACTCCATAGAGTTATTTTTCACGACTACCATACTACTAGATCTCAGGACGTGGAGATTTATGTGTCTGTTTGGCAGCGTAGAATTTAGGAATCAGTTATAGCATCTTCAGTTATAAATAATGCGTTATCATACGCTTGATAGTTAGCTTTTACATGTAATCTTGACTGTGTTTACGAGCCCACTTTGCCATGCTCTATCTTTATGTTTTGACTGCACTTTAATATATGAGAAGACAACATTCTTAAGTTCAATTTGTGACTGAGTATTGATTGGCCGAGGTTGCAGAGGGCCCCTGTACATCAAGGCTCTATATCTACTGTATATTTTCTCGCTTTCTTTCATTATGTCACTTCTTTCATAATCGTTTACTTGTATATTATTCATGTTAACTGTTGTCCATATTTCCTTTTATGCTTTCTCATGATTGTTAGCTGATCAGTGTTTTTCTTTCAGGTTCTTGTAGGCAGCCCGGGCAATTTACATAGTTTTAATGACTAATGACATGAGATCATCTTGTCCTTTCTGCTGATTCATTTTCTGATTTTTAATTCCCGCATTGTCATTTCTTTCAGTTCTGCTTTGCATATTTACTTTTATGCAATTTAGATATCATATTACTCATTTGTTTATGATTTCCTTCCTATAGCCAAGCGACTCAAATAGTGAGGAATCAGAATATTACTTGATGTAGTATGATTTAGTTTACTTTCCTGAAAGTTAGTGATTAAATTACTTATGTCATTTTCAGTGATTGAAGTATGAATGAGTAGTTTAAATCTTAGTTTCATTTTATGCAATTTCATTTCCTGCAATTTAGATATCATATTACTCAATTTGTTTATGATTGCTTCCTATAGCCAGAGCAAGTCGAAAGGTGAAGGGTCAGAATATGAGTTGAAGTAGTGTGATTTAGTTTGCTTTGCTTACAATCTTTGAATTGCTTTGAGTTCAGTTTTTATTTTCTTTTTATACAGCCATAAGGATATTGGGCTTCATTGTCACTAGTTCACTGTTTTGGTACATTTTTATTTTCTTTTGAGAATTGATTTCATCACAGCCAGTTTGAAACCTTTTTGAGAACTTTAAAGTTTGGAAAATCATTGTAGAAATCACCATTACCATCCATACTTGACTTTCAATTCTGCCATCTCACATTAGGGAATCAACAGAAGATAAACCCAAAAACAAACCAAAAACTCAAAAACGACAAAGAACTAAGAAATCGGTTATCTTGCATATACAATGCACTTCACTTTAGCAGTTTACGACTCTCGGATTGACATTTTAAATAGAAATTTGGGACACACTAAATTGACCAAACATTTTGGCGTCATTGCTGGGGAAGTGAAACTAGGTAGCCAATTTCTTAAAAAAAAAAACAAGAAAATTTCAAGGAAGGTAAAAATTGATAACTTCTCAAAGTATGCTCTCCTCTTGCACCTAGTGTGATCTGGAGGATCAAAAAAGAGAGTTATTGGTTTAATAATTTCTTGAGTATGCTCTCTTCTTGCACCTAGAGTGACCTAGAAGATCAGAAAGAGAATTATTAGACCAACTTGAAGAAAAAATAAAAAAAAATGACATGCATAGAGCAAGAGATTCTAGGGGAAGGTTTTTAGCTAGGGCCAAGAGTTCGATTTTTACAACTCCATCTACTTCAAGGAATAGAAAAAAAACACCTCCATCATCTCCAACTCACACTCCTAGCCTTAGGATTCCTGGAATTCAAGAGGCAGTAGTTGAATTAGGAGACTCACCCACACCATCCACCGAATCTAAATTAGGAAAAGACCCTTTCTTTATTTCTACAGGAAAACACATTGTAATTGAAGAATTAGAATCACCTGAAGAAGAAGAGGGAGAAATTCCTCCTCGTTCGCCATTAGTAGAGGAACCAGAGGACTCTGAAGTCTCTGAGGAAACTATCATGACAGAGGAGGTAGTAAACGGATTTGGTAGAGGTAGAGGTAGAGGAGGAGGAGGAAACAATGGAGGAGATAGTTGATGAGGATTCTCGAGAAACAATGAAAAACATCTCACCATCTGTCCTCCCAAACTTTCATGGGTTAAGAAATGAGGATCCTGAAACATTTCTATTTGAGTTTGAAGTCGTGTGTCGAACTTATGATTATCTGGAAGACTCTCAAAAACTCAAATTTTTTCCTTCAACATTGAAAGGAGCTGCTTTGAAATGGTTCATGGGATTAGTCACTCAATCCATTAGGACTTGGAATGATATGAAACAAACATTTTTGGATAGATACCTGGACTATTTTATGCCCACCAATCACAAGGATGAGGTATTCAAAATGGTGCAAAGACAAAATGAAAACTTGGGGGATTTACTTGAAATATTTCAATACAACCTGAAAAGAGCAAAAATGAATAACTTAGATGAGGAAACCTTGAAAGAGCTTCTATTAAAAGCCATTAGAGATGAATGGATAGATATTTTGAACATGATGGGAAAAGGAGATATATCTCAACTTCCACTTCATGATATAGCAGAGCTATGTGTCCATCTCTCAAGGGGAAAATCTAAAACTGGAAAATGGCCTAGAGATCCTTCTCTCATTAGAGCAAACAAATCAGCAACTAGATCAGTAAGTAGGGCTGAGATTGGCAAAATGCTTGATGAATTCAAAATTGATATCTTAGGGAGTCTTAGTGAGCAATTAGACACCCTTAAGATACAAAACAAGCAGAAAGCAGAAGCTGAAGCTTTGGCCATATTTTGCCCAAAATGTAGAAAGAAACATGCTCTAAGGGAATGTCCCTTGGATGCAAAAGTTGTAGAAACATGTGTGATTTGTTCAGAAAACCATGAGACCAAGGATTGTCCTTCAATTCCTGGGCTTAAGGCTGTCTTTCAAGAAGATCCAAATTCAATTGAGTCTCTCTGTTTTGTTGCAATGAGACCTTGGCAGGGGCAACAAAATCAAGGGTTTAACAACTCTATGAACTTTCAACCACCACCAAATTGGAATCCTTGGCAACAACCTTGCTCCCAACCTCAAAATCATTTTCAATCATGGGTACAAGGTATGCAAAATCCTTATGGGAGATTTTCTCAATTTTATCAATATCCTCCATCTTTTCAAAATAAAAAAGCTCCACAACTTCCAAATCAAAATCCACAACTATCATTTCCATTTCCACAACAACAACAACCTTCTCAACAGAATCCAAATTCTCAACTCTTGCTTCCATTCCAACAGAAGACAAATCAACTACCTTCCCAGCCATTGCCGAACCCCAACAATAAAAACCCTCAAAATGCTTACATGGTAGAAGGACAACAATTTCCTACCTATATGATTGTTCCTCTCAATGATGTACAACTCAGATCTGGTAGAGTTTTAGATAAGCCTTCTATAGATGCTCAAAAGCAAAGAATTTCTGAGGAAGATTCTCTTGAAGCCAATAAAGGTTCTGAAGCATCTCTTCAAAACCCAAGCATTCAAAAAGAAAAAGAAAAAGAGTCAACCCCCACAACTCCTATAGTTGAGCAACCTGCATCTTCATCCACACCTCCTTTTCCTGAAAGATTACAAATTGACAAAGGGGTGGAAAAACAAATCTTGTTGCCTGACTATGATTTTCTAGATGAATTAAAGAAGTCTATATCAAGATTCCCTTGTTACAAGCCATTAGAGAGATTCCTATTATAGCAAAAACAATAAAGTAGTTGAGTCTTAAAAGACCAGGAAGGAAACCAAGAGATACAAGAAGAATCCACCTGGTAGGAAAAATTGCAGATATCATGATGGGAAAAATTACTATGCAAAAGTATGTAGATCCTGGTACTCCAATTGTCAAAACACATATCAATGGGGTAGAAATTCCAAATACTTTGATTGATTTAGGGGTTGCTATCAACATTATGAGTAGACAGACTATGGAACATCTAAAACTTCCTAATCTTCTTTTTACACCTACTTTACTACAACTTGCAGATCGATCAATTATTAAACCAGATGGTGTATTAGAAGACATTTCGGTCTCCTTAGATTCTTGGGAATATCCAGTAGATTTCATGATTTTAACTCCCAAGAGTAATTTAGGAGGACACCCTCTCATCTTAGGAAGACCTTGGCTAGCCACAGCTGATGCTTTTATCAGTTGTAGATCTTGGTATATGTATATTTCTGATGGTAATTCGACAAAGAAATTCAATCTGTATCCTCCAGCAAAAGTAATTACAGAAATAGGAGATAATGAGTGGGTTGATGATGAGGATACTATACAACCTGTCTTTGCCATTTTTGAAATCAGTGAAGATAGTCAAATTCTGAACACATTAGAAAACTTTGAAACATATTCAGAATATGACCACACATAATTTCAGTTAGATTCTGACATTGAGTATCTATCATCTAGACAAATGTCTCTTTTCTCTATGGAAGAGTTTGGTAGTTCCGCCATTGAGATCTTTCCAAGTAAAACATTGAATATCAACAAAAACTTGGAAAAATCACAACAGGGAGAGCTAACCAAAATCTTGCAAAAACATTCTACTGCATTTGCATGGGAGTATACTGATATGAAAGGTATTGACCCTAAGACTTGCATTCATCACATCTACATCGAGAAAAACAGTAGACCAATCAGACAACCTCAGAGAATGATGAATCCAAACCTTAGGGAGATAGTGAAAGAAGAGCTCCAAAAACTACTCAATGTAAACTTCATTTATCCAATTTCAGATAGCCGATGGGTTTCTCCTTTGGTTATAGTACCTAAAAAGAATGGTAAATGGAGGGTATGCATTGATTACAGGGAATTGAACAAAGCAACTTTGAAGGATCACTTTCCTTTACCCTTTATCGATCAGGTATTAGATACTCTAGCAGGTAAGAAGTACTTTTCATTCTTGGATGGTTTTAGTGGCTATAATCAGATTCAGGTAGCACTTGAAGATCAAGATAAGACCACATTTACCTGTCCATGGGGAAATTTTGCTTACTGAGTACTTCCTTTTGGATTATGTAATGCACCCGCAACATTTCAAAGGGAAGTACTAGGAATATTTTCTGATCCAATCCATGATTGTGTAGAGGTTTATATGGATGATTTTATAGTTTATGGTGATTCATTTGAAGAGGCATTAGAGAATTTGGAAAAAGTCCTTATAGGGTGTAAAGAAACAAACCTTTCATTGAGTCATGAAAAATGCTTTATGATGTTTACTGAAGGTATTGTTTTGGGACATCATATTTCAGGGGATGGGATTAAAGTTGATAGATCAAAAGTTGAAGTCATCTCCAAGTTGCCTATTCCAAATTGTCAAAATGATGTTAGAAGTTTTCTGGGATTTACTGGATACTATAGAAGATTTATAGAAAACTTCACCAAAATAGCATCTCCACTCTTCAAATTACTTACAAAAGACTGTGAATTCAAAGGGGATCTTGATTGTCAATCTGCATTTGAAACTTTGAAAACAAGAATATCTGAAGCACCCATTTTGAGAGGGCCAAATTGGAAACTTCCTTTCCATATTTCTACAGATGCTTCAGATACAGCTCTAGGAGCTGTGGGTCAAAAGGACTTAGTTCCTTATGCCATTTACTACACCAGTAAAAATTTGACTCCCACTGAGTTGAACTATACTGTGACTGAAAAAGAGTTCTTAGTTGTTGTTCATGCAATCAATAAGTTTAGACATTATATAACAGGGTATGAAACTTTCGTCCATACTGATCATTCTGCAATTAGATATCTAATAAACAAACCTGTTACTAATGGCAGAGTTACAAGATGGCTCTTACTTTTACAAGAATTCAATATTACTGTATTGGATAGACCAGGGAAAAAAATACAGTAGCTGATTTCTTGTCTAGGATCCAAAATACTAATGAAGATTCTCCTGTAGAGGATAAGTTTCCAGATGAATATTTATTTGCAGTAACTACTAAAACTCCTTGGTATGCAGATATTGCTAACTATTTGGTTGCAGGGAAGCTACTTCCACATTTATTTCCTAGTGAAAAAAGAAGAATTATTCAGGAGAGTTCGAATTATTCATGGATTTCTAACGAATTGTTTAAAACAGGGCTACATTGTGTGATCAGAAGATGTGTTCGGGAAGATGAAATGCCTGACATCCTCAAGGCATGTCATGATGAACCATGCAGTGGACACTTTGTTGACAAAATTATGGCCTATAAAATCCTTTCTTTAGGATATTATTGGCCTTCCCTCTTCAAAGATACAAAACAATATGTCAGAAGGTGTGACAGCTGCCAAAGAGTTGGGAGACCAACTCTTTCAAATGAAATGCCATTACAACCACAGGTACTCATCGAACCCTTTGAAAAATGGGCTTTAGATTTCATTGGACCCATTAATCTACCATCTAAACAGAAGAAGTATATATTGGTATGCACTGATTATGTCACTAAATGGGTAGAAGCCAAAGCATTGCCTTCTGCCACTGAAAATTCAGCTTTTAATTTTCTTTATGAGGATATTTTTACTCGTTTTGGTGTCCCAAGAGAAATTGTGACAGATCAGGGAAGTCAATTTACATCTAACTTGATGGAGAAGCTGATGGAAGAATACAAAATCAAGCACAGAAAATCTACTCCTTACCATCCGCAAGCAAATGGCCAAGTGGAGTCTACAAACAAAGTTCTTGAGAGCATCATCACCAAAACTGTCCATCTACACAGAAGAGATTGGGCAGAAAGGCTTTCTGAAGCCTTGTGGGCCTACAGAACTACATGGAGGAATACAACAGGACATTCTCCCTATGAACTCGTTTATGGGAAAGAAGTCCTACTCCCCATTGAGTTTCAAGTCAAGACTTTCAAGATGGCAGTTCAGTTGGGGATGAATCTATCAGAAGCCCAAAAGCACAGAATGGAGCAGCTGAATGAGCTAGATGAGATCAGACAAGAACCAATCTTAAGAACTGATCTAGTTCAACATCAAAGAGCTAAGTGGCATGACAGATACATCAAAGAGAAAAAGTTTCAAGAGGGAGATTGGGCACTACTGTTTGATTCCAAGTTTAAAGACTTCAAAGGTAAATTTCAGACCCATTGGCCATATGAAATTGACAAAGTCTTTAGCAATGGAGCGGTAATAATCAAGACCATTGATGAATTTCAAACTCCTCTTATTGTGAATGGCCACAGATTGAAAATTTATCATAAGCCACTCTCAAAAGAGGAATTTGTCAAAATATTTCAAGAGAATTGTGCAATAAGGCTGGTGAAGAATAATCCTTCTTCCCCACCAGCCTAGCCTTTGTTTCTTTTAGTTAAAATAATAATAATAATAATAATAATAATAATAATAATAATAATAATGGTATAAGCCTGAAAACCAATCACAGATTGGCGGTCTTATACAGAAAATATAGAGTGAAAATCAGGGACACCTAACACTCTATATTTTCCAAAAAAAAAAAAAAATCTTCTCTCCTTCTTTTTCCATCTTCACTCCACTTCATTTGCCATTCCACTCCATCTCCATATCATTTTCATTTCACTTCACTCCGCTTCATCTCACTCCATTTCATTCATTTCATTCCATTTCATCAATAAATGTCCCTTTCAGGACCATTTTCACTCAGTTAGTTATTATCTAACTATCTTTGTTCAGCTAAGTGGGTGCTGTGTCAGTTTCCGCAGCTGGTAGCAGTTTCCGCAGCCACCACTCTGTTTTTCAAAATTTACAGTCAAAATGTTAATGCAATAATCATGAAAATGCAGGTGTGATTGAGCATATGCTATGAAGATATGGAGCATCTCCAGACATCAATAAAGAGTAGTTGGTTAAAAGCTAATGGACAACAAATGACAAGGTTCCCAAAGGTACGAGCAAAAATTTCTTTCAAATAGCAATTAAAGTCACGATTTTGCATAGTTGTCAAACCATAAAATCTCTACTATGTGCAATGATCATCACGATAGCTCCATTACCCATTACCATCCCACGATATTATCCCGCACACCATGCATTCATTTCTTAACGGTCTCATGATTGATTTTCGGGTTTAAACTCATAGTCGACTGCACTTTCATACACCACCTGTAATCATGAGATGTGACCTATCTCATTACAGCTCCTCTCCACCGCATTTTCCGTAGCCATTCATTAAACATGTAACATTTCGTATGCAGCCGTTCAATTCAAAATCCCAACTCCTCTTCATTTCATTACCATTCTATTAAGACCATCTTCTTCACATACGTCTGCACTTCATCCTGTGAACTCACCATGGCTGCTCATCCTCTGTTCCACCTGTAATTCCGAAACACTCCCATTACCTGCTATCCATCTACCGATTGCAGCCAGTGTATTTTTGCCATAAACCCTGCAATCGAGCCACCTTCCCTCTACTAAACCCTCACACGCAATTGAATTTTCAGTTGAAATTTAAAATAGAGGAAAGAATGGGACGATTACTAAGGGCAGAACCAGAAGGACCTAAATATTTAGAAGGTTACCCTCAAGCAAAAGATTTTCTGAAGAAAACAAAATGGTTACGCTTCATCCAAAAATTTAAGGGCCATAATAAAGAGGTAACCAAAGCCTTTGCACGGTCTTTCGATGGCCAGATGGTGGACATTAGAGACTTAAAGCTCACGGTCACTGAAGCAACAGTAGCAGCTTCCATAGGCTTACCCCAGGAAGGTGAGCGATGGTTTAAAAATAAAAGCGTGGACGAACAGGCATGGAGAATTATGCTATGAAACCCAGGTATGGACGTTACTGTGTTTACAAAAGGAATTCATGTTCATGCATTGAAAAAAGAATGGGCCAGCCTACTGTTAGTTATCCAAAAGTTTATCACTTGCAAAGGATGCTTTGGTTCAATGTACATGTACCATGTTAGGTTGTTGATGAACTTATTAGAGAGTCAAACTCTTAATTTGCCTTATTTCTTACTACTGAGTTTGAAAAAGATGAGTACCACAGTCCAAAAGCACATAGGAAATATAGAACCTCATCTATATCATCATGGACTTGTAAAGATTCTCATTGAAGACCAACTGAAGAAAAACAAAGATACCTGGGAACAATTCTTAATAAGAAATTACTTTCAAGAGCCATCTGAGGCACCTGAAAGTAGTACACCAAAGACACCGAGAAGGAGTAGGAGAAAAGAAAAGAGTGCCATATTCCAAGACTCTCCTACTACTGAAACTCAAGAAGTTGGTCAAAAAGAAAAAGAGAACAGAACTAAGGACAAGAAACAGAGAAAATTGAAAGGCAAAAGAAACATAGAAGAAGTCTATCAATCACCTGAGCCATCTATAGAGGAAGACTATCAAACATTGTCTGAGAGATTAGTGCATCTTCAAGAACAGGCTGTTACAGCAAAGAAAAGGAAAAAGGAAAATAGAGCATAAAAGAAAGGAGTACTAGTCCACCGTATTTAAGAAGAAGCAACAGACTTAGAGGAAGGGGGAGTAAAACACAAGTAAAACGACCCCACTTCATTGACTTGGGTGGGGAAACACCCGAGAAACCTCCAGCTGGCCATAGTCCACCTCGTCCTCAGCCAAGTATTGAAACTAGTCCTCCACATGTTGATGAAAGCCCTTCTCGGCCAGAGCTAGAAAGCAGTCCTCCTCCTCCACAAGACTTTGAAGTCAGTCCAAGAAAAACACCCGAAATAGATCTCAGTCAACAGGAGGTGTATGAATACCTCAAATCTTTAGAAAAGACAGCTGCAGGCCCGAGTACCACTCTGCCCCACATGACACCAGATGCACAAGTTCAATCCTTAAAGCAATAAGTGTTTGAATTAGAGGTTCTAAACAGGAATATTAAGCAAGAAAATGAAGCACTTAAGGAGCAGAGAAAAGTAGATAAAATTATTCATGATAATACTATGCTTCATTTAGCACTATGGAAAAAGAAGAACAAGAAACTAAAGAAAAAGTGCAGAAAGTTGAGCAGAGAATTGATCAATCTCAAATTCAGATGTCTGATAAGGAAACCCAGGATGGTGGTAGCATCAAGAAAGAAGAAAAGAGGACTAGATGTCCTAGCAGAGGCTTCAGAACATATGGATTAAAGACGAATGAAGAAAATTTTGGTTGCATGAGGACATGCAACACCTTCACAGTGAGGGTATGTTGAGTCCCAAACTTGCATCTTCCCTATACACCTTTTCAGCCTTCTTTTCCATTTACTTGACCCACCAAGCTATCAAATCATTGCATATTAGTTTAAAATATCTTATAAAATGGTTTCCTAACTATGTTTGTGACTGCTGTTTGATTTAGATTTTTGTTCAATCAGCTGCGGAAACTTGTCACTTTCCACAGCCAGCTCAAGTTTCCGCAGCCATTTTGTTGAAGACTATGTTACATGTGTCCAATGGAGAATCTGGCCACATGGGCAAGCTTCAAATGACATGTACATGGAGCATGTCCCCTTGGTTCAGTCGAATCACTCACAAACGGCCATGGTTAAGGACGGTGAAAGGAGTGGTCAAACCAAGAGTTTTGTGGTGGCACGACTTTGTTTTTCCCACGTGAAGTTTTGCGTGGCAAGTTCCTCAATCTCCGGAGGTGTGCTAACACCTGTGGATCAATCCGTGAACCAAATTGAACAGCCACCACTCCATAGATTTATTTGTCACGGCTACCATACTGCTAGATCTCAGGACGTGGAGATTTACGTGTCTATTTGGCAGCGTAGAATTTAGGAATCAGTTATAGCATCTTCAGTTATAAATAACGCGTTATCATACGCTTGATAGTTAGCTTTTACATGTAATCTTGACTGTGTTTACGAGCCCACTGTGCCGTGCTCTATCTTTATGTTTTGACTGCACTTTAATATATGAGAAGACAACATTCTTAAGTTCAATTTGTGACTGAGTATTGATTGGCCGAGGTTGCAGAGGGCCCCTGTACACCAAGGCTCTGTATCTACTATATAGTTTTTCTCACTTTCTTTCATTATGTCACTTCTTTCATAGTCGTTTACTTGTATATTATTCATGTTAACTGTTGTCCATATTTCCTTTTATGCTTTCTCATGATTGTTAGCTGATCAGTGTTTTTCTTTCAGGTTCTTGTAGGCAGCCCGGGCAATTTACATAGTTTTAATGACTAATGACATGAGATCATCTTGTCCTTTCTGCTGATTCATTTTCTGAGTTTTAATTCCAGCATTGTCATTTCTTTCAGTTCTGCTTTGCTTATTTACTTTTATGCAATTTAGATATCATATTACTCATTTGTTTATGATTTCCTTCCTATAGCCAAGTGACTCAAATAGTGAGGAATCAGAATATTACTTGATGTAGTATGATTTAGTTTACTTTCCTGAAAGTTAGTGATTAAATTACTTATGTCATTTTCAGGGATTGAAGTATGAATGAGTAGTTTAAATCTTAGTTTCATTTTATGCAATTTCATTTCCTGCAATTTAGATATCATATTACTCAATTAGTTTATGATTGCTTCCTATAGCCAGAGCGAGTCAAAAGGTGAAGGGTCAAAATATGAGTTGAAGTAGTGTGATTTAGTTTGCTTTGCTTACAGTCTTTGAATTGCTTTGAGTTCAGTTTTTATTTTCTTTTTATACAACAGTAAGGATACTGGGCTTCATTATCACTAGTTCACTGTTTTGGTACATTTTTATTTTCTTTTAAGAATTGATTTCATCACAACCAGTTTGAAACCTTTTTGAGAACTTTAAAGTTTGGAAAATCATTGTAGAAATCACCATTACCATCCATACTTGACTTTCAATTTTGCCATCTCAAATTAGGGAATCAACAGAAGATAAACCCAAAAACAAACCAAAAACTCAAAAACGACAAAGAACTAAGAAATTGGTTATCTTGCATATACAGTGCACTTCACTTCAGCAGTTTACGACTCTCGGATTGACATTTTAAATAGAAATTTAGGACACACTAAATTGACCAAACACCTCATTCATCGAAAGTGACAATATCTAACCTTCTAGATTCACCCATCATCCCTGATGAGCTGGAATATATGGAAACCAACTCCACATTTATTATCTCTGCTAGTTTTCCTACCAATACTATTCCCCCACCATCAACCACTCCTATTTCTACTACTACCTCATCTCATCCCTATTCTTCCATCACTTCACTCATCTTGATGAGTATTGTTGAATTCATGAAAGATCCTAAGCAATGTTGCAAGGTCATCTACCTTTCCGCC